>JBBPFD010000685.1:0-139137 GCA_038363315.1 Mugilogobius chulae
CTGCACTTTTAAATCTGCCTTGAAACTATGAATATCATCTCATTTATTTTCAGAACAAAGAAAAAACAGCATATCCAAAGGCAAATAGAAGTGATGCCTATTGGGATACTATTACACAACATACACTGTATGTGGATCTGCACAGGTTCCTTCATCACATCTGTGGACAGAGCTCCTCCTGTCATCACGGTCACACTGGAATACTCCCTCTCTAGAATAATCCTAATGCTGCGTTCAGACCAAACAGCAGCGTAGCGTCCAAAGCGTCCAGTTTACATGTTAAGTCAATGTAAACCTGCGTCTGTGGGCGTCCAGCGATATTTCGTCACATTGGGCGTCGATATTCGCTTGTTCAGGGGTCTGCTGACACCGCGTCTTGCGGAGTGGAAGCTCAAACCTGCTGCAGACGCTTTGGCTGCCCCATCAGGCGTCGACGCCAGAGTTGGGCTCTGCTGAACTTTTGAGACATGCCGTTTTCACATCAAGGGGAAGGGAGGACTGTTTACTGAAGTCTTTTAATAACTTTTAATGAAAGTCGCTGTTTGGGTTTTTTTTTTCAAAGACTTGGCCGTTCATTGCTTTGAAAATCTTGAAACACGGCAAAACAAACAACACGGGACATGATCTGGACTGACGTCTCACATGGATCTATTAAAAATGCTTGTTGCCATGTTTAACCCACTGCTGTACGACGGGAGGAAGCAGCCGAGGAGGACAGAGACAGCAAAAAGATACTGCCTGGAGGAGGAGAAAGTTGTGTGATCGGGTGCTACGTTTTATCAATGCAACAAGCCTCTATCTCTCTCTCCTCTTCTCTCTCTCTCTCTCTCAACGTGATCTGTCTACGAGGAAAACAAAGCCTGCAAACAAGCAAGAGCTCGAAGAAGCGCTTTGGGGCGTTAAAAGTGTCTTTTTGTCCACCAAAGCCTTGACGCGCGTCAGAGCAGTTAGAAAGCTTATTGAGGCGTCAACAGCATTATTAAAGGATGAAATTTTACGCGCATTTAGGTAAATTTAGACGCAAATCGCTGTCCGGTCTGAACGCAGCATTATAGGGATGGGCTATATTGGGATTAAAGTCAAATCGTGAGTTAATCGCTGTGACAATCTGCTTTTTTGGTGAAAACAAAAAAGCAAAACGTGATTTCCTTTTTCTCCATTTGATGCATCTGTTCAAACACAAAGACTACTTTTTTCAACCTATTATTCTTAGTTTCAGAGTTTCCAAGGTTTTATAGCAACTTTGAGCTTCTTTTTTTAAGTCTCGTTTGGACTGCGCTTTTAGTTCGTAAAAGGAAGAAATTTTAGCCATTTTTAAGGTTTAATTTTTGAAAATATATCAATTTATTTGACCGAAACATGGATTTTTAGCATGTTTTCCTGTCTAAAAGTCGATATAAATGTAAGAAAAAAACATGATATGGCAAAATTCCTTGCAGCAACACACTACACTATTATAATTAATCGACTGTTTACTTTTTATTGAAGGGTTAAGTTTGCTTGTTTCTCTCTGAAAATCTGGCAACACTGGTCAGATTTTGACTGCTGGATTTAGCTGCTGATAGTGAATTGTATTTACCTCAAAGACAATTGGAAAATAAATGTTCTACAAGAATCTTGATAAAATTGAAATCGTGATCTGGCTCCAAGAAAATAGTGTTGTAAATGTTTTGCCGTATCGCCCGGGCCTATATACTTCCTAAAGCCTATTTAAAGTGTTGCTGTGTAAAGGAACCATGCAGTATTCCTGAGCTGTGTGGAGTTGGAGCCGTTTTGCTCACATTGAGGAGGTTCTCTTTATATTTCATGACCATTAAAAGGCAGTCAAAGAACCTTGTGTGGGGACATGCACCCAAATGAACTGAACTCTGATAGTTTATTCACGGGCGGAGAGTAGCCCTGCTGGCTGTAGATAACACTCATCAGCCTGCATCCTGTCACTGCAGACGAAGAGAGAGGAAACATCTCCAGCCCGGAGCTGCACAAATGAAAAAGACACTGTGCCCTCAGCAGATCTCACACCGACTGCAGCGTGGCAACAACATCCTGGAATCAAAACAGCCTAACCACAGAGTAAGCAACATTAGCATGAAGGCACAGAGCTTTTTTACAACAAATGTGTAAACAGATATAAGCAGTATCCAGGGTAGCACTTTAAAAGACCTCCACGGTACCTACCAGTTAAGTACCATGTCAGTTACTAGTAACTAACAGTGACACTTACTAGTACTTACTCTGATACTTACTGTGGTACTTACACTGGTACCTAGAGTGGTACTTTGAGTGGTACTTGTACCAGCAGTTACTGGTACATACCACTGGTACTTACTGTGGTATTTACACTGGTACTTACACTGGTACCTACAGTGGTACTTGCAACAGCAGTTACTGGTACATACCACTGGTAGTTACTGGTACTTACTGTGGTACATACACTGGTACTTACACTGGTACCTACAGTGGTACTTTGAGTGGTACTTGTACCAGCAGTTACTGGTACATACCACTGGTAGTTACTGGTACTTACTGTGGTACATACACTGGTACCTACAGTGGTACTTTGAGTGGTACTTGTACCAGCAGTTACTGGTACATACCACTGGTAGTTACTGGTACTTACTGTGGTACATACACTGGTACCTACAGTGGTACTTTGAGTGGTACTTGTACCAGCAGTTACTGGTACATACCACTGGTAGTTACTGTGGTACTTACTGCGGTACTTACACTGGTACTTACACTGGTACCTATAGTGGTACTTGTACCAGCAGTTACTGGTACATAACACTGATAGTTACTGGTACTTACTGTGGTACTTACTGTAGTACTTACACTGATACTTAAGGTGGTACTTGTGTCATCAGTGACTGGTACTTACAGTGGTAACTATTAGTACACTTACCACTTTTAATAATTTGTGGCACACACATATGTTTCAGTGGTGGTATAATTGGTACTAAATTAAAAAGTAGAGCTTATAAATTATGAATAACAATAAAATGCAAGTGTTAAAAAAGCACAACTGTCTTTATTTATGTCACAACAATATTGGGTATTGACAAATACCAAAGTAATTATTTGTTTCAGTAAACAAAACAACAGAAAACAATTTACAACAATCTTAGCTTAATTCCAACATTTATTGATAAATACCATGATACATAATGGTAAACAGTGGAACTACAATGGTACTTATTACAGTAGTTGAAAGTCAACTACTAGTAACAACGGACCTGTTCTAAAGTGACACATACTGGTACTTGAGTGGTACTTACTACAGTAGTTGACAGTTAAGTACTAGTAACAACGGGACCTGTTCTAAAGTGACACATACTGGTACTTCAGTGGTACTTACTACAGTAGTTGACAGTGAAGTACTAGTAACAACGGGACCTGTTCTAAAGTGACACATGCTGGTACTTCAGTGGTACTTACTACAGTAGTTGACTGTCAACTACTGTAGTAAGTACCACTGAAGTTGCCCCACTGTGGCACCAGAGGTTCTTCTGTGGTCTCCCATCCGAGTACTGCCGAGGCCCAACTCTGCTTAGCTTCTGAGATCTGACTGGATCAGGCTTTGGCATGCTGGTATGGCTACGACCATACCAGCATGCAATACTGGTGGTAAAAGTACCACTGTAGGTACCAGTGTAAGTACCACAGTAAGTACCAGTTACTACCAGTGGTATGTACCAGTAACTGCTGGTACAAGTACCACTCAAAGTACCACTGTAGGTACCAGTGTAAGTACCACAGTAAGTACCAATAACTACCAGTGGTATGTACTAGTAACTGCTGGTACAAGTACCACTCAAAGTACCACTGTAGGTACCAGTGTAAGTACACAGTAAGTACCAGTAACTACCAGTGGTATGTACTAGTAACTGCTGGTACAAGTACCACTCAAAGTACCACTGTAGGTACCAGTGTAAGTACCACAGTAACTACCACTGGTATGTACCAGTAACTGCTGGTACAAGTACCACTCAAAGTACCACTGTAGGTACCAGTGTAAGTACCACAGTAAGTACCAGTAACTACCAGTGGTATGTACTAGTAACTGCTGGTACAAGTACCACTCAAAGTACCACTCTAGGTACCAGTGTAAGTACCACAGTAAGTACCAGAGTAAGTACTAGTAAGTGTCACTGTTAGTTACTAGTAACTGACACGGTACTTAACTGGTAGGTACCGTGGAGGTCTTTTAAAGTGCTACCGTATCCAGGATGATGGCTACACTTCGACATGGAGGAAGAATGAGGAGAGCAGCAGCGCATGTGCAGCTTCTCTCATGACCAACTTGTATTTCAAAACACCGAAAATCATTACAGTCACTTAACTCAATCAAAGCAACAATGATTTAGTTTAAAAAGGTGCACTGTGATCCAGTGGTCCCTCGTTTATCGCGGGGGTTAGGTTCCAAAAATAACCCGTGATAGGCGAAACCCGCGAAGTAGTGATCTTCATTTTTCACCAATAATTTCAATTTATAACCTGCCTGGTTCTGATGTTTCGTGTCTTTTGTACATGTAATGATGCGCTGAACACATGACTCACCGCGAGATACAACAGCGCGAGTTGTTTTTGTGACCGTTCAAAGAGGAACGGTGCTGTGCGCGTTCGCCTGCTCTGCTTTTGGCACGTTGCCTGTCCCGCTGCGCTCCACAGCCGACCGCAGAGCCACGGATCACACGGGCTCCAGAGCCGACACGAAACACGTCCGGACTCTAGCGGAGTCACAACACGCTCCTCAAACACATCTCTGAAATACACAAATGACGTTCCAGCGTGAACAAACTTATCATCGTAACTATGAGCTCAAAGAGTCAATCGTCACTGGAGAAACGTCCAAAGCGTCAGGTCAGCTTCCCCTGCATGATCCAAACTGTCTAAAGTTTTCTAAAAGAGCTTCTGTGCTGTTGCTGTGAATGCTGCGATGTCAGTCACACAGTCCTCAAACTGTGCGTTTGAGAGAAAAGCACGCTTAGCGCACGTCTATACCGCGCACTGTAAAAAAAAAAGCAAAATTCCACACAAAAAAATCCGCGAAACAGCGAAGCCGCGATAGAGCGAGGGACAGCTGTACTGTTTTTGATCATAAATAAACTTGAATTAAGTTGTTTTGAATTGTAATCTTCTTAAATGCACCAAATAAATGATACAATTCTGACTCTGAGCAGGCGTGCATGGCCACAAAATGGACTGATATGTAACAGGTAGGGATGGACAATCGATCAAAAACATTGAAAATCGTTCCAAGTATGCATCGATCGCAGCCACTGACCAACACACATACTCTGGTAGTTGTATAATACAAATAATAATACGATAATTAGGGGTGTCAAATAAGTACATTAATTGAGATTAATTAATTACAGACATATGAATCAAGTTAATTTTTTAATTGCATTAATCTATTTGAAATCTTTAACTGGTGATGAGTAGCAACGAGACAAAAATAAAGGATAAAGTTATTGGACAGATTAACTTGAATTTTATGTTCAAAACTTCCGAAAGTCCTTATTTTTGCAAATATATTAATATTTCCCATCTGCAACTCTAATGTAATTAATTCATTTGGATAAAAATAAAACAAAAACACTTAAGGTGATTTAGGTGAGATTAAAAATAGATTAATTAATTACAGATCATAATTAATTTATGTCTCTATTTTTTTTATCGCTTGACAGCACTAAACAATAATCACGATGTTCGTGCCAGACCTGACTGAATGTACATTATTATGTTGTGTGAACCTCTAATTAAGGACGCTAAATAATCTTGTTTACTGTTCAAATGTTCAGAAAAAATACAAGCTTTGAGCACTAACAGATCTTTGTTAAAATGTACTTTACTGTGGTATATTTTATGTCTTAAGGTAAAAAATGTTAATATAGACAAAAACTAACAAAATCGTGCCTACAAAATCGAAAACTGAATCGAATCGTGGCTTAAGTGAATAATCCCATCCCTAGCAGCAGGAAGCGGGCCTCTTTCTGTGTGTCTTTGGTTGAGTAGAGAGGTTTATTATTCTCGAAGTCGGCGTGTCGCCACATCCGCCAATGGGCAACAGCCGCCATGACAGTTTGGGTAAAACAGACTATTCAGAACATGGAAAGTAGCTAGAAAATCATGCATTTTACTTTGTCGAGTGGTACTACTGAGTTTATTTTGTATCAGGACGAAGAGGAATCCCCCAGAAGCTAAAATCGCCATAATTTGACACTGCATACTTAAATGCCACTACAAGTAGCCAACGAACAGGTGGATATTAATGGTCACCAACAACATGCAAGGATGTTTTATCATCGGTGTTGAGAGTAACTCATTACTAACTCACTAGTAACTAGTCACTGTAATATATTCCACTTTCCAGTAACTAAGTAGTGTCACTCATTCCTTATAAAAAATGTTCATATTATATTACTAGTTATAATCTGTTTAACTCACTTGCATATAATATGCTTCAAGACCAAAACAACACTTGTAACGCATGTACTTCAGCTCACAGGAGTCTGAAAATGTTTAAATACAGCTAATTAAGGGTCTTCAATTCCAAAAAAATAATTTAGATCTTACCCGAGACAAAATGTGAGGAGCAAACGTAAACATGTCCAGAATTCGGTGGCCACAATCTGTTCATGTCCGCGCCTCCGTCTTCATTTATATCCACTCTATGGATTGCCTTCAGCCATTTTCCTGCCTGCTGCCTCTTTATGAGTGTATCTAAAACTTGCAGATACGCAAGACTTTTTCATCGTGATTTTCCTATGCTGCAGCATTTGTTCGCGCAATGTTTTACCCCAACTGTCATGGCAGCCCTCGCCAATGGGCTGTCACGTGACAAAGTTCCCGGATGTCCGACTTCGAGAATGTTAGTCTTTTGAATGTTGAAAAGGACACCAAATCATAAAAGTGTTAACCCCTTAAGTGCCAAAGTAGCAAATCTGCACCACTCTATTTCAGCCTCTCTGTAGGCTATTTGGACTTCTGATCTCTGTTTTGATAAGTTTCAGAAGTTTGAAAAAAACACCAAACTCAATTCTCTATCAGTGGTTTTATAAACTAATACAGACAAATATGAGTCTGATTCTTCAGGTGGACGTTTTGAGACTTTATATTTACAGAATGTAATTCAGCTGACAAACTCTAGTGCCTAAAGAGTTAATAATAATCATCTGTTCTCAAACAAATGTTTTAAATCCAAAATAAATTAGTTTTGGCTCTTGTCACACTCCAATGTAATTAGGCTCGATAACAAGACATCATACATTATTAGAATGTTCAGTTGGTCTAATGTTAAACCAATGGAGATTTTAAATTGTTAAATACCGAAAATAGCATTAATTAAATATATTCTGACACTAGAGTGATAGATTTATTTTACCAGTATACTGACCCAGCAGCTTATTGGGCTGTTCCACGGCTGTTTTGTTTACTTTTTTACATCGTTTTGTATGTATTCTTATGGCAGTTCTGCTAAACTGACAACAAACATGGCAGATTTGCCTTTATTTCCATGGTAACCACAGATGCTTCCCGAGCCTAATACAGTTTGGCCTAATAATGTGCTTATTTTGACTCACTTAGGATAAAAGTTTGGGATCCACTGTTTAATTTTAACTACTTATTTATTTTTTTCATATTATTTGGGCATATTATCACTGTTTTTTTTTTATCACTTTTTACATCTGCACCGCGCTGGTTCACAACCTGCAGCCTGGCAGGTTCAAACTAGCCCGCTTTACATTACAATATGTGGTTGTAAACTGCACTATCGCCAACATAAGAATAACAGAATATACCAGCATGTATGTGAGCGACACAGCCAGGTTTAGAGTGAGAAGGAGAATAAAAGCGTGGCACTCACCTCTCTGTCTCTGTCTTTGATCAAAGTGAAGTCTGGTGTAAGTTGCAGACTATTATCCTCTTGTTGTTAGGTACTTCTTCGCTGCTCCTTTGAGTTCTGCAAAGTTGCGTATAATCCACAACAACAGGTGAAGATGTCTTGTTCACACAGCGATGATCGGCGCACGGAACTTTTTCAACAAACGCAGCGCAGCTGTTTAGCGTCGGTAATTAAGAGGCGCGTGCCTCACCTTAAAGGTGCAGTGCGTAACTTTTAGATCGAAAAACAGACGTGAATAAAAAAATAATTGTGATTTAGATGTTTGTTTGTTTGTTTGTTGTTTGTTTGTTTGTTTGTTTGTTTGTTTGTTGCACTAAATAAACAATAAAATACAGTTTTAAGCAGGCTTTTGTTGATACAGTCAGAAGCCACGCCCACTAAACCTGCATAGGGTCAATCCCATAGATCTATTATAATATGTGGATACGGTATTATTAGCTTGTAGCAGCCCCAGTAGTTGTACATAGAAGTTTACTTATCAACCAAGTATAAAGTTGTCACACAGCAGTGACTGACCTTAAGTATCAGGAAACCTCAAGCATCATGTCTCAAAAGATTGGGTGTTCTGATGTAGCTTTTTAAAGAAAGAACCTTCCGTATCACTGCAAACTCCCATTATTTTACAGACTGTACCTGTGCTTAGCTTTGCATGGCAGTGAAGTAGAGAAAAGCCCGTTGGCGATTTGTGCTTAGGGCCGCCTGAAGGCTTTGGACTGGCACAGACACATGGCTTTGTCTCCAGCTGTCCTCTCTGACTCTTTCTTCTTAAAATATTATGCGGTTGTTTCTCTACACGCAGCACCTCTCCGGGAGTGCACCATCTTGAGCCCTGGAGTAGTGAGTATGAGGTAGTTCTTCCTCTTCTGTCCTCCTGGTCTGGTTCTGTGGTTAGAGTGCACCGTCTTGAGCCCTGCAGGGGTGAAGAGAAAAGGACAGTGCAGTGCTGGTAGTTCTGACTCACTCCTCCTGGTCTGGTCTCGCCTGTGGACAGAGTTCTGTGGTTAAAGTGCAGCTCACGCACAGACACCAACACAACAGCCCAGTGCGTCTGTGCTACTGACATTCAGTGATTTAAGTCCACAGATTAGAGCAGCATGTTCACCTGGAGGGAAAAAGCATATCATTTTGCCTCACATGCACTGGAAACCTGACTGTGTTAAGGGAAACGCAACATCTTAAAGATAATCAGCTTGTCAGTTTTAAATATCATTAGTAAAAAATAATTCGTTAGTAAGGACCACACCAAAACAGAGATAGTTATACATTGTTTATTGAATAGATGTTGAAGTTCCATGGAATCAGATGAGCGATGACCAGGCAAGGAGACTCAGTGTGGGGGTCCTGTCTCAGCAATCTGCCAGGCCGATTCAAGACCCCCCACACCCTTCCTAAATGGGTGCTAGAAGGAATGTGGAGGGCGGGTGGGTCGAGAGCACAGAGTTGAACTGAGATGAGGCGCATGGTCAAACTGAGACACAAGCGCTGGGATATGAAGGCTTCCAGTGACGTAGGGGTGTGGTTGGAGTGTGATGGGGACGTGGTCCCACTCACGAAACTAAATTAACCAAGTCAATTGCAGCTTAATAAAAAATATATAATCATTCTGTACAAGTTAATACACATTTGTTTTGGTGGTTGGAGTGAAAACAAGTAATTTGACTTGATTCACATTAATGTTTTATATGTATGCTTTCTTCTGGCATTGTTTCTTTCAATATTTTAGATCACTTGTCAAACACAAGGCCAAGGGGCCAAATGTGGCCTTCCGCATCATTTTATGCAGCCCACAATATAAACTACTGGATTAAAAGTGGGGCACAACAGCATTAACTGCAACAATGGAGCGTTCCTTCTGTCAGACACCTGGGACACCCTCCAGAGATCACTGGGCAGGTTGACGGGCTGACCACGCCTCCAGTGTGTACGATACATCACCACCAAGACTGGAGACTGTCCTCAAGATGGCTCACTGTCACTGATAGCAGCCGAAACATGTCGTCACAGGAAATACATAAAAACACATTGTTTAAAAAAGAAAGAAAGAAAATCAATGTTGTTAAGTAAATGAAGACAAAATGAACGTTGTCTAAGGTATTTTAATCATAAACTTATCTGCCTCGCCTACTTTTCTTGAAAGCACATTTCAAGTTTAGCTGCATTCTGCCACAATCAAACTCAAAAGTGTTTCAATAATTATTTTAACTGTTCTTGTTCAAGATTAGTAGTGCTGTCAACCGATTAAAAAATTGACGAGATTAATTAATTATGATCTGTAATTAATTCATCTAATTAATCTATTTTTAATCTCACCTAAAAAATGCTGAAAAAAACACTCAACTTTGGTGTTTTTGTTTGGTTTTCATCCAATTTAATTAATTACATTGTTGTTGCAGATTAATATATTGCAAAAAATGAAGATTTTAAAAAGTATTTTGTTGTTAAGTTGTCAAGTTGAACATCCCTTATGTCACTTTGTAACTCACAGATGGAAACAATGAAGTTAAAGATTTCAAAATAGATAAATGCGATTAAAAAATTAACTCGATTAATATGTCTGTAATTAATTAATCTCAATTAATGCACTAATTTGACACCCCTAATAATCACAAGACAAGACAGTTAAGCTAACATGTTAGCTACTTGCAAACAGGAAGTGTGCTTCTAAAAAAAAGAGCTTGCAGAATAAGGTAAATAAGCACCACGAGTCACGACTAATGTGGGTGTCTTGTCATAATGAAGCGATTTGACTGAAACTTAAAGGTGCAGTAACAGATTTTTGCTTCTTTAAAGCAGTGGTTCTCAACCTTTTTAAGTTGCGACCCCCTAAATAGCAACCATAGCCATTCGCGACCCTCAAACACAAAATGTAGGCTACCTGCAAAGTGACAAAGTAGTTTTAAGTCAATTTTTTTTTTTTACTTTGAAGATATAAACCTAGATAAATTCATCTTGTAGGCCAGCAAATAGGAGTAGACATCTATCACTGTATTTGAAGCTGCAAAACCTTGTTTAAGATCTAAATGTTCAATTTTCCACATGATCTGGGGACCCCCTGAAATCATTTTGCGACCCCCAGGTTCAGAACCACTGCTTTAAAGCATAAATAAATACAAATGTTTTGCTCACTTACCTAATGCATTCTGAGCCTCTGAATTGTTTACTACAGTGTGTTTTCAAATTTTTTCAGTGAGATGTGTCAATACGCTAACGACAGTAAGCCACAGTGGTTAGAGAAAAAACGAGATATCATTAGATGTAGACATGACTCTGCAGAAATTTTTTTAATTGAATAGATACTTTAACAAAATATCTGTGCTGGGGTAAATTGATTTTAACTTTTTTAATAGAAACAAATATAGTGTCTTTAAAAAGTGGTCTGCTTTTGACATATGCTAATTAATTTACCTCCATACATTTAGGCCATGAAATCAAATACAGAGATTTTTTTTTTTTTTTTTGAGTGCCAAAAGGTTTATTTAAGTCTTACATCAGCCCTTGTGGCCCTTAGTCAAATGAGATCCAAATGTTTACTTAGAAGCTGAATTAATTTGATTTAAGTTCAGCTACAATCAGATTTATTGACTGCTGCCTAAAGTTGTCTATGTTCATGTTATTATTCTGTGGACCTGCTCATGTTATCTAAGTATTGTTTTTACACGTGTGGCCCTGCTGTAATGAACAACAGATAAACAAGACAACAGTGCAACGATTCTGATTTTAGACAGGGAAGAGCACAGTGTGGAGGAGAAGAAGAAGGTAAATGTCTAACCCGGGTTATTGTGGGAGCTTGTAAACAAATCGATGTTCTTCTGCGCTCACGTCAAGTCCAGTGTTTTCACATTCCAGCAGTGAGAATAGAAGTGTTGGAGTTTTGAAGACTGTGGATCTCAAACTTTAATGACTGTACTAAAAAAAAAAACATCCATCTACAAGCAAATAAAACATGTACAACGTGAATAAATGTTCACTTCTTCATTTATGGGAACACTTTATAATAATTACACCTTAATCTGCCTTAGTAAAGCATGAATAAAGTATCAAAAGTCTTAATTATTTATGAAAGATTTAGGGATCATGGCAGGATTCTGAGTTTTCCTTCTATTTTTTAATCATTTGTTTACGATGAATTAAGTCTTAGTTAAAGTGTTATTAAGAATTTATTCAACTTAATTAAAGTGTAGTTGTTATAAAGTCTTACCAACATGATTGTTGGAGCCATATTGTCCTGCTGTTCCTCCTGCCACTGTGGGGCGCTGTATGTAATTCTTTTGGTAATTGGCTGCCTTATATAAGGGGGGGAGTAATTATGTGCAGGTGTTGCAGTGTGAAGGTAAACAGTCTTTTGACCGTGTCTATTGTGGTTCATGGAAGTAGGAGATCTGTATATATTTGTGGTTGGCAAGAAATAGGGCCAATAAATGTATGGAACACAGTATTTTCTGGACTCTTTACTTGGAAGACAAGCGTCCGAGACGCCACACGCACTGCCTCCAAAGCGGACCTTGCACAGGGCAAGTTTTGGCCGCTACAATGATTTACCTAAAGCTATTGTCACAATTACCCGAACAAATAAACTGTTCGTACGAATCTCACAGGTCGTACAAAATCTGGAGTTTGTATGACGATCGTGGAGGAGAGACTGTTTTCCTACAGTCTTCTTACGGCAGACTTTCAGCTTTCACAAACAACGAACGGCATTCTTGGGGAAATGAAGCATTACGACATCCTTGCGTGTGCCCTAAAGCTTCTGTATTGCGTCTTTACGATCATAAACCTTTTATAATCGGAATATTAGCAATAACCTCATAATAAACCATTTTTTCTTTCACTCGAAACACCATTCATTCTCACAAAGTTAAGTCTGCGTAAAAACAGTAAAACAGTGTCAGTGTTTCTTACCAGTGTATTGTAGAGCTAGAGACACGAAAAGCAAATGTTTATGAAGCGTTTTCTTCTATATCAGACAAGTATCGGTAAGAGATGGTTTATTACCTGACTAGTTTCGACGGTTCACTTACATCTTCGTCAGAGGCTTCGCACGTCGCCATGGTGACATGTCTTATCAGCTGCTGTTCCCAGGCGTGGTCACCCCAGCGGACCCGTAAGGTCTACCGGCCTGACCACGCCCCCGCCACTCGGTGGTCTCTGAAGAAGGCTGCTCCACGTACAGGAGAGTTGGAAAGCTCCCTCGTCTCGATTTGAAGTGCGTGGGCCTCGCTTTCTGATTTCTATTGCTTCTTTGATCCATCGTTTGTATTTGTTGTTTTTTTGATTAATAATCCGTGCATTGTCCCAGTCCATTATGTGCTTGTTGCATTTGCAGTGGTCTGATATTGCCGACTTCAAATCGAGACGAGGGAGCTTTCCAGCTCTCCTGTACGTGGAGCAGCCTTCTCCAGCAGTAGCAGGCCTTACAGGTCATTGTGAACAGGGCTTAAAATCCAAAAGATCTTTTAATTTTCATATTTTGACATAGTTGTTGTGATGCTTCTTGCATTTTTGAGCAATTTATGATGAAATCGACAAATAAATGTTACAGTAAGTAATTTGAGTTCTAAAACAAAACAAAAAAAAAATCCCTTCACATAGTGTATGTCATCAAAATGCAAAAACACAACTGACACAACAAATGATACAAGTTTTATCATTTGTCCAAATGAACGTCTGTGTCATTTATGTGGATTTTGGCCCATATTTACACTCTGGTTTGCTTGTGGAATTACCTCTAATGGTAATGGTAACGTTTTATTAAGGACAATGTACAATTACATTAAGCACAATGGCAGAGATGCTTGTACCAGATTGTAGCTTGCAGCTAATTTCCTTCTGTAGTCCTGGGGAGGGGAGGCACATTGGACATGTTTTTAGTTGTACAGTAGAAGGAAACCGGAGTATCCGGAGGAAACCTACGCAGACACGGGGAGAACATGCAAACTCCACATAGAAAGGCCCCGGGCGGCCCAGGAGTCGAACCCAGGACCTTCTTGCTATGAGGCCAGAGCACTAACCGCTGCGCCACCGTGTCGCCGGTGTATGTTGTATACGTTATATTTGTTGGACAAAAGACAATTATAAACCTCATCAAAACAGACAAATATTTCACTCAACATTTTGCATGTTTTCACCCAATTTTCTTTTCAGATTTATGACTGTGTTAAGAAATATTGTTTAAACTTTTTTTTCCAAGGCAGAGCTGGGACCCCTCAGGGCACCAGTGTTTTCTGACACACTGGTTGAAAATCAGTTCTCTAAAAAAAAACACCATTAACAAAACAAATGAACATGTTTTCTTCCCTCATCTGGCTTAGATTCACCAAAAAGCTGGCATGTTACGGTGGCGTCTGACTGTTCATAAATGTTGCATGAGTCTGCAGCAGAGACAAGTCACTTTAACAACAGAACCAAATTCATTGACTTATTGTTTCATTTGCTTGTTTCTGTTTTTGTGACAGATATAGAAATGTTATGAGCACTGAAGCCTCCATGGAACAGGTTTTACATTTATACACTGGCACAACACATAGACAGTAGGGCTGCAATGACTATTTTGTAGATTAATTTGTAGTTGTTTAAAACGTATGAATACTGCTGAGCCGAGATGGAAAAATGTACCATCTTAATAAAGGAGCAAGTTCACGAGTGTTTGAAATTTTAATCTTATTTTGAGGAGGTTTTTACTGTGTTAATGCATAATTTGCCATTGGAACAAGATAAAAAAAGAACATGATATACTTAGAAAGAGCATAAAGTTGTCACTTCACTTCAAATAAGAATAAAACTTACTTGTTCTAATCTTAGTTTATGAAAGTCAAATTATGCCTAAAACAAAATACATTTTAATTAATTCAGGTACTTTTTTGTATTCAAGTCTGTATTTTTAGTGCAAATTCATTCCGGCGTCCCATCGAAGGGCCGTCACACTTTTTCTTCAAAAATTGTATTTTGTTCAGTGTCTTAAAAAAGCATATTATGAAGAACCTGGAAAGGTTAAATATAAAAATCCCATTGTATCCCTTTTATTTAGAGCAAAATCAGCCTCTGGGATGATCCAGACTTAGATTATACTGTAAACCTCCAAATAAATATTAAGTCCCCAAACATTAAAAAATTTTAATAGGACTTTTGTATTGGCTCCGCCTGGATTTTTTTGAGTAATTTTGGGTCCCTAATACTCATTTTTACTTCAATTACCTTCAGCTTTTACAGAGGAATTGTCAAAATGTGTATTGTTTTATTTTGATTTCCTATTATTCATATTTGCTAAAATTAATAATCTTGGGAAGTCCTCAGAGACGACTGTTGTTGTGATTTTGGGCTATACAAAAATAAATTGATTTGATTTGATTTGAAAACCCCAAATCTGCCAAATCTAGTGTCATTTATGTCTCAGCTCAACACCAGCTTTACCATTCCTTATATCGACCTAAAAAAATGTAGGCGGATTTTAGATTTTGTTTTTCTTTTACTTGGAGAAAGTTGTCACTTCTGATGAGAGCCTGTTGGACATCAGAAGTAAAAACTACAGAGATACTGCTTTAAAAAGACCCCAGCCATTTGCCTGAGCTCCAAAGGATCAGGAACAGTTTTAGTTTGAATTTTTACGGATTTTAGTCAGGCGTGTGAGGGGAAAAAGGCCAGAATGAGAGAAGGGGTTAGAAACATTCTGAGGGTGTACAAACTAGTGTTTACTGATCATCATTAGTAATTTTGTTAGATCTGAAGTTTTCTCTGTTCATGGCATTTTAAAACTTATGCTGCGTTCACACCGGACAGCTTATTTGCGTCTAAATTCGCCTAAACGCGCGTGAAAATTCGCCGGTTATTTCTGCTGTTGACGCCTCAATAAGCTTCTAAGCTGCTCTGACGCGCGTCAAGGCTTTGGTGGACAAAAAGACACTTTCAACGCCGCAAAGCGCTTCCAGCTCCCGCTTGTTTACAGTTTTGTTTTGCTCGTAGACAGACCACGTTGAGAGAGAGAAGGAGAGAGAGAGAGAGAGATAGAGGCTTGTTGCATTTATAAAACGGAGCTTACCCGATCACACAACTTTCTCCTCCCTCCAGACAGTGTCTTTTTGCTGTCTCTGTCCTCGGCTCCTCCCGTTGTACAGCAGGTTTAAACATGGCACCGGGCATTTTTAATACATCCATGTGAGCGCGTTGTCAGTCCAGATCATGTCCCGTGTTTGCCGTGTCTCCAGATTTTCAAAACAACGAACGGCCAAGTCTTTGAAAAAAGCCCCCAAACAAGCCACCTTTCGTTAAAAAAGTTATTAAAAGACTTCAGTAAACAGTCGTCCTTTCCCCTTGTTGTGAGAGGGAAACAACATGTCACGTGTCACAGTGTGTAGCCTCTGATTGGCTGACGCCAGCTTCCAACGCGTCTGAAGATGGATTTTCCCAACTTCTGCGGCGGCCGCAGCTTCGGGCGAATTTGCGGCCGCCGCAGCTTCCAGCTTCTAATCCGCAAGACGCAGCGTTTTCAGAAGCCAAAACGCGCGTCAACTGACGCCCCAGACGTCAATACGCGCGGAAAATTTGCTTAAACGCTCAAGACGCTGGTTTACATTGACTTAACATTGAAAATGGACGCAAATACGCCAAGACGCTGTCCGGTCTGAATGCAGCATTAAACAAAACCAGTTAACTCTTTCCCTGCCAATGACATGTATTTCATAGTCCTTCTATCATATGAGGCAATAGAGGGCTCTCTGATGCACGTGCTGACATCGTGGATTGAACATTTTAACTCACGCAAGTTACTTTTGGAGTTTGAAAACTGATCAGTCAGTCAAAAAGAACAAATAAAACAGTCAGCATTTAGTTTTTCATACAAAAATGTTGTCTTCTTAACCAAGAAAATATTTAGCAGAAAGTAACGATGTGTCAAAAGAATCTTTTCAGCCTAAAATACGTCTTCAGCTGAAGATAATAGGTAGGGTGCAGTGCCACAAAACGCCAAAGATAGCGCTCTTGTTCAAAACCTTTGCCAATTACGCAGTGCACCTTTAACAAACACATGAGTTATGTTAAAAGACCATGTTTTTGCCTTCAAGAAGTGTTTATTTGTGGACCAAACCTGGAAAAATGACCGAAAATCAACTTTTTATTGACATAAAGTACCGCAAGAGCAAGTTAAAACAAAAAAACAAAATGCATCCGCAATTCTAAACTCAAAATTTACAAGCAGCTTCCCAAAACAACATTAACAAAACAAATGAACATATTTTGCAGGTTTAGCCAACAATCCTGACTGTCCCTGGTCTCTGGGTTCATCTGGTCTGGAGTCACCAAAACGCTGGCATGTTACGGTGCACACACTGTTCATAAATGTTCCATGAGTCTGCAGCAGAGAGAGACACGGCGTTCATCTCTCCACAGACACACACACTCAGAGCAGCTTGAGGCCAAACCACCAGGATGATGATGAGAAGTCTGCTCGCTCACGCCCCCTAGTGCTGCGTCTCTGGGAACAGCAGGTAAACAGCGGCTGCCTAATCACACGTGTTACTTTCACCACAGAGAAAGTGCACAGCGAGCCGCGTGGGGGGCAAAGATAATGGCTTTTGTAATAAAATGCAAAAAATAAAAGTACAAAAAATGAACAGTGGAAGCTGGCAGGGGGTGAAAACTAGTGAAAGAACAGTGTGAGTGTGAGATCGACATGAAAATGAAGTGTTACGGAACAAAAGAATTCTGTTTGACTGAAGATATTTGAGAGGAATGTGTTCAGATGCATCAAAGATAGAATAGTTTTTTTAATATGTAATAATATTAATTACAGATGCACCGATCCAGCTTTTTCAGTTCTGATACCGATTCCGATACTTCGTCTTAAAGTGTCTGTTGATACCTGATATCAAACGATACCAAAGTCAGGACAGAAATAGCTTTTCTTTCTTATCAAAACATAAGACATTTTGTCCTATAGTGTTATGTAACTGTTATCTTTAGTGCAAGTCGCAACTAAACAACTTAATCTGAATAAAATGTCCAATAATATGAGACGTTCTGGTTCAACACCAGCCAGGAAATTAGTCTCATTATGTCCAATAAAGGCACAACTATGATATCGGCTGAACCGATATTACGGAGCGATACTCGCTCCAGCTAAAATTTCCTGGATTGGCACTGATATCAAATAATTTATTTTTGTATAGCCCAAAATCACAACAACAATCGTCTCTGAGGACTTCCCAAGATTATTAATTTAGCAAACATGAATAACAGGAAATAAAAATAAAACAATACATATTCATAAAACAATACATATTCATATATGTATTGTTTGATACATACATATCCGATACATATCCAGTATCGGATCAGCGCAGAAGACCAGCACACAATCTTTAATTGATTTTGTACATGAATTATATACTGTATGTACTGCAGGTTGAGACTTTACATTTTGATTATCAGAAGACTAATATGTAAAATATCATTGGTTTATTTGAATCATCTGTTGTTAAAGTGAAACTAAAGCCTATATATAAATTAAACTGTGTAAATGGTGTTTAAATAGCATTGCCTACTGTTTCATTTTTTGTCATTCTTAGTGCAAACTGTGCAAATTAGCTTCAGGTCAAATTGTCACAGACTGTCTCACTGCAAAAACTCATGTTATTTCTAGACTCCAGGCGTTTTCCCACTAGAGGAACATTTTTCAATTCCTAGTACTTCTTTTAGTTTCAGTTTCCATTTTAGGTGCGTTCACAAAGAACAGGAACTTTGAACTTCGAGTGCCCCAGCTGTGTCTGTAAAAATGTGTTCACTGAGTGTCTCAGTGATGTCGCTCTGAATTTGCATAAACTTGATTTCATCTCAACTCAGCTCAAGTCGCTTCCGGTGTGTCCGCTGTTAAGATTAAAACACAGGTTCAGGCATTATTTTATTACTAAGAAAACATGTGTAAGTGTTCTCAGTGTGCAGGACATGCAGTAAAAACACTTACCATCATTGACATTAGCGGGCCAAACAGCTCCAAAGTGAACCGTCTGAGAGGTCTGAGCCAATGGAACTCCCCTTACTGTAACTGGAGGATATTCTTTAGTCTATGTTGCTTTCCACACTGAGAAGTGGAGAGCCCTGAGAAAACCCATCCACACAGGGAGAAACATGAACTCCACACAGAAGGCCCTGGTTGTGGGAATCAAACCTACAACCTTCATGATTCGTCGTCAGCTTTTAGGTCTTAAAAACACTGCGCTCACTGCAGTGTCCAAACGCCACTTCCCTGATTACAGCTAAGAGTGTCTGATCACAAACATCTGCTGCAAATATCTAACTTTCCTAGTTTCACCTTAATAACAAAATAAAATCCATTAACTTACTGTTTCATTTAATTGTTGTGACATGTTTGACCAGTCATAGTGCAGTGGGTGAAGAGTAAATAAGAGTAAATGATGAGAAAGATGATCAGGTCAGTGTGTCAACAATACTTGAACAATATTTCATTCTTAGAAAGGACAAATATATTTAGTGAAGGGACGCCTGTTTCATCAAGCCCTTTTATTGGATAAGTCCTTTTGATTTAACGCAGATTGCTTTCGTCTTTCATCCATTATCAAGCGAGTGTGATTAAATTTTCGCAGAGGTGTAAAAAAAAATGGAGCATAGAAGCTTGGCAGAGTCTGAAAACCGGTCTAAGAATAGTGTTGAAATAAACCACGACCAAAGACAGGTAGATGAAAGCAGGAGTGGAAAGTCCAGTTGTTCGATCCCTCTGGTTTTACATTGCAGTGTAGCGTCAGACTCAGAGGATTAAAGTTCTCCAGGACCAGGGCACGAAAGGGCCCTCAAAAACACGTCATGGCATATTTTTAGACTTTAACTGCTTATGAGATAGATCCTGCCAACACCTTTTCTGGGGTCACGAACTTCTGCATCAACGTCTTAACTCTCCAAAAGCGGTCCAACAGTGCGCTTACGAGCCCGATCTCACAAGAAACGTACATTTACCACGACATTACACAATATGTAAATTAGGTATGATTAGCACGAGTTCACGGCCGTCCTGCGTAATTATAGTACGTCTCACAGTCCCCATTCATTTGAATGGTGGTTGTTAAGACGTGTTCTTATTTATAAATATTAATGAAATCCTGATTCTAATCTTAACCTGCCCCAAGCCCCAGACCTACTCTTACCAATTTAGTAACTTTATGCCTGAACTTACCCGTTTCACTTGAAGAAAACGTCCCCACGTGGCTTCTATTAAAACTCGTGTTTTTTTGACGCTGTGAAATCTCGTGTCATTTTACGCTTTTCATATCGTGCTAAATGTACGGCGTAACATAAGTACGAAAAATAGCAGTGAAGTCGTAGTCCAAATACGCTGTTTTTGTGTCGTGGTAAAAGTACGCCTTCTAGTGAGACTGTGTTGGCTTCACATTCCACGTCCAGGCTTCTTACTCATTAGTAGTTACTTTTGTCACTCAATAATGCAGTTACTAACAGTTACTTTTATGGAGAAATAACTAGTAACTATAACTAAATACTTTTTTGAAGGAACTTTTGCCCAACACTGGCAACAAACTCCAGGAGCAAAAGCCGCCATCTTTGATCACTGGGATTTGGGTGTGACTTAAGCCACGTTTCCATTGGCCTCGGTCCCCCAGACCGCTTCACTTTGGAGCGGTTTGGGCCGCTTATGTTAATGAGGGTTAGCGTTTCCACCGCAGGTCCAAGCTCTTGAGGGTCTGCTACGTGAGCAGCTGACGTCACTTACACATTACACACGCTTTCTTAAATAAATCAAAAATTATACTTCTTCTTCCTGGCGTCAATCTGAGCGATTCACAAAAAGACGTGTAATAATTGAAGTCTGTGCACTGTGACATGAAGGTCACACTGGCGTAAACAAGAAACTACTTCCGGTTTACCGTCACTGTTTATAATTTATTAACTTTTTTTGCAAAGTCTCTGCGATTCTATGATGCTTATTAACACGTTTTGTTTAATGCTTTGAGGCTGGATTAAGTTGGACACATCACGCACAGAATTTACCATTTTTACAGTGTTTTGCCTCTGCCAGGGCCAAACGCGGCTCGCTATGGACCCAGCAAACGGGGCGGAACGGTTCGCTTTGCGCAGTGGAAACAGCGTAGGACCGTACCGTACCGCCCCGAGCCTATGGAAACAGGGCTTTATATTAGCTACAGAGGACTGCAGTCCTGCTGCAGCCACAGAAACATGGCTTTATGTTCTGTCTGCTCTTTTCCATGTGATTTTCACATGTACCTGAGTTTTCTTTTGTCCAATCATTGTACTTAAAGGGAGACTGCATTTAGCTGTGGGTGGGCCTGCTCCTGGCTTTGCTCTGAAAGCAGCAGGATCCTCAGCGACTCACTTCAGACTCATTAAATGCGACATTACAGGTCATTTTGCACAGCGGAAACAGAACAGAACCATACTACCCCAAACCGAGCCTATAGAAACCAGATACTAGACTGCTACATACATATTCTCTGGCTGGAGGAATGAACATGTCGCTGGTTAGCCTTTGGGCCCTGTTGAATCTATTGTTTCCTCTGTGTTTACCTTCTCCTCCACAGTTCTTTATGGAGATAGGTCTGCCTTTGACTGCCTGCTACTGAAGAGCTGCCATGTATAATGCATTGAGACGGATGAAAAGGGCCTGTCATCTGTGAGCATGCGGGCGTTTGGAGAGAGAATCCGCAGAGGTAACACATTCCACCGGTGTATTTGCATGTGTGTGAGGATGTTAGGGTTTAATTAGGCCTCTTTTGTGAGCTGTTTGCTAAACGTGTTACACCTGACATGCTGAATGTAACGTTAGCTTTGCAGTGAGGTTGACACAGCAGTGAGAGATCAGACTGTCAGAGATCCACACATCAAGCAAAACATTATGACCAGACATGCACTTCTACGGAATCAGTAATTGACTCTGTGCACAGAAACTCCATTGGCTTGTTTGTGTTTAAAATAGCTAACTTATGTACACTCAAGAAAAAAAGAACGCAACATTTTAATTTGAGAAAATTCTTTAGAAAACAAGTCCATTTGTAAAAATGGCTAGCATCATGACTTCAGTCCATAGTGAGCTGAAGACAGATGAACAGATTTCTTGATTTGGCTTGACTGATTGTGAAAACAATAAAGAGTGCATTACAGGGTCGTTTATTCACACACCCTCATGTTTGAATCTCAGAGTTGACTTTTACCGCTGGTTAACTGTGCTCAAGTCTTCTCTATAATAGGCACCAGAATGAAGCCAAAAACCCACTTCTTCACGATGCCACGATTGTCACAACCAGAGAGGGATGGAGCTATTGGCTGCTCCAAGCTGGACGGTGTTGTCTTATGTCTCCAGGGGTTTGGAGTCACTGCTCTACCATTAGTCGTCTTGTGGAGCGATACCAGGCCACTGGTTCCTCTAACGACCGCCCTCGTACTGGTGGTACCCATGTAACGACCGCTGTACAAGCCCAACCGCCCCGCACATCTCCGGGACAGGTTCAGCCGCCACCAGGTCCACAGCCGAGACCATTGGGACACACCACAGGCCAGTGTTAGCCAGAACCATCTGTAATCACCTCTGCGCTGACTATATCGACCACATCGGCCATTCGTTAGATCAGTGCCTACGCCCAAACATCGCCGAACTCGGGTCGAATGGTGCACTCACATCATTGTTGGACTTTGCAGAGGTGGTCCCAAGTTGTGTTCAGTGACGAAAAAAGGTTCCAGTGCTTCAGAGCAGACTGGGAGGTGAGTTCGGTTCAAGACGTGACAGTTTCTTGCAAAGTGCCTACGATCCAAAGCTGCACGGTGAATTCACATGGTAATTCCCGTGAGAATGCTTGTTTTATGACTTAAAAGTTGCATCAGACCACCTCAACCTCCGACAAAAATAGGCAGGCAAATTTATTTGTAGCATAGACTCAACAGATTCTTTCTGCACTTGCACAACTGTTGGCTTGCACAAGGTCTGTGTACAAGTGCTTACCCCCCAACATCGCCGAGCTCGGGTCGAATGGTGCACTGCACATCGTCGTTGGACTTTGCAGAGGTGGTCCCAAGTTGTGTTCAGTGACGAAAAAAGTTCCAGTGCTTCAGAGCAGATGGCCGAGATTGGGTGTACAGGAGACGCTGGGAGAAACTCAGCAGCAGCTGAGGGCAGCACTGGGAAGAATGGGTGGCAATACCACAGGATCAACTCAGACATTACCTGCTGATCCATGAGGCGACGAATAACCGCTGTTCAGGAGCCAACGGGGGTCACGTGAACTATTGACCAGTCTGATGAAGGTCAGTCACCTGCGTGAAGTTGCCCCCCATTAAACGCAAATCTACACAAAAACTATGTCAATCGTTTGTGCTTCGTTTGTGCTGTTTGTGCTGCCAAAAAGTTTTGTTTGTGCTGCTTTAGTTTTTGAGATATTAACGATTCTTTTATAGGTCAAATTAGGGTCACCCAGCCCCCCATTTAGCTTAAATAAGCACCAAAACAGCTCAAAATGGTGTCAATCGTTAGTGCTACGTTTGTGCTGGTTTGTGCCGTTAAAAGTTTCGTTTGTGCTGTTATGGTTTTAAAAATATGAGCAATTTTATTTCGGCCGATGACGTCATTCAGCCTCTAGAATGTTAAAATATCGCTCAAAAACACCAACAAATTATATAAATCAACTGTTTTTCGTTTGTAATGTGCATATTTACTTTTTATTAGTATATTTAGAAAATAAAAAAAATATTTTTTTGCCGGCAAAAGTATGACGTCACTTCCGGACAGCTGTTCGCAGCAGCGTGAGGAAAACTGTGGAAATCTAAGCAAAACAACAAGTGTGACCATCACAGGTGAACTAAAAGTATGTAGCAGACATATATTATAGTTTTTGATGTATACCGCTGCTTTGAGTGAGAGTTTCCACAAGTTTTCCTCGGGTTAGTGCGAGATAGTATGGCCCGGAGGCGAAATTTTTTTTACAGGATGGCAGGGGAAGAGCTGCCGATGGCGGCCTCTGATTGGCTGGCTAGACGCTCAATACATTACCACAAAACTTTCGAAAAGGTTACTGCTAGATAGTCAGGTCTGGAGGGACGAAAATTACGTTTAGGAGAACGGTAAGTTTAGGGAAAGGGTTAGGGTGATGGCTAAGGTTAGGAAAAAGGCTTGGGTAAAGGTTAAGATAACAGTTTAGGCCTGACTATCTATCTAGCACTAACCTTTCGAAGTGATTTTCTCTATCAACCCGCTAGCAAGACATGCACATGCGAGACAGCCAATCAGCGAAGAGGTAAGAGTCACTAGCCAGCCAATCAGAGGCCGCCATCGGCAGCTCTTCCCCTGCCATCTTGTAAAAAACAAATTCGCGGCCCGGAGGGACGTAAGTGAGCTGGTTGCCATGGTAATGAGTTTATTTCTGTTGCTAATCGGCCTAAATTGTTATATATTTTTTTTGTTTTAACTTTTACCCAGACCTTTGTCCTAAACTTAGCCATCACCCTAACCCTTTTCCTAAACTTAACCGCTCTTCTAAACTTATTTGTCGTCCCTCTGGACCCTACTATAGCATTTACCTTTCCTCGCGCTGCTGCAGCCGGAAGTGACGTCGAACTATTGCCGCAAAAATATGTTTATTTATTTTTTTAATTTGCTAATAAAAAACTAAATACGCCCAGCACAAAACAGTACAAACAAAAAACAAATGCTTATATAGTTTGTTGGTGTTTTTTGAGCGATATTTAGCATTCTAGAGGCTGAATGACGTCATCGGCCGAAAATATAATTGCTCATATTTTTAAAACCATAACAGCACAAACGAAACTTTTAACGGCACAAACCAGCACAAACGAATCACTAACGATTGACACCATTTTGAGCTGTTTTGGTGCTTATTTAAGCTAAATGGGGGGCTGGCTGACCCTAATTTGACCTATAAAAGAATCGTTAATATCTCAAAAACTAAAGCAGCACAAACGAAACTTTTTGCAGCACAAAACAGCACAAACGAAGCACAAACGATTGACATAGTTTTTGTGTAGATGTGCGTTTAATGGGGGGCCAACCTCACGGAGGTAACTCAGTCACTTTTGGTGTGGGTGTTGCTCTATTGTTTGCTTGTGTTATTGGACTCCAAAATGTGTGAACGCCGCAAGAGTTGGTCTGAGGATTAGAAATGGATGTAGGGTTCATATGAAACAGACGGATCTCAAAAATTAAATTATTCTGCCCCCAAAAAACTCAGAAAACTGAGTGTTGCGTTTCTTTTTTCCTTGAGTGTACATATGAGTACTTCCTGTTAGCGTTAGCATTCAGACACAAACAAGTCTCAAGCTTCTATTGGTGAAATATTCTCCCGAGTCTTGTAAACATGTTTTCAGAGACGTCTTTTTTATTTTTTTGTATTCCTTTTAGACTGACGTAGTGAAAACTCCATAGAAATTAATTAAAGAGGAAATACTCAGGTGTATGTAAGTTAGCAATGAACATTCCGTGTCAATTAGGCTTTATGGGACTTTAAGGACTGCATTTAACAAATATTTTAGTGCTAAATAAATCATGATTCTGTTTAACCACATATGTGTGTGTTTGTATGGATTAGTTACCTGCATCGAGCGAGAGTTTCTGCGAGACTCATGAGTAAACCCTTGTGATCAGCGATCAACGTTATCCTCGTGTGGAAATGGTGGTCAGACCTAAACACTTCAGGTTCCGAATATCTCTCTGGTGTCTGTCGAGCGATAGGCTTCGGGATCAGGCGGGATTGAAAAAGGTGCCCCGTGCTGGTCATTATATTTATAAATATATTATCTAAATATTCTAAATACACGGGAGAAAGTCAGTCACATGATCTTTTTTCACCAAGAAAGTCTGAACCTTTTTTCTTTTGGGTACCTGACCCAGAAATAAGTATTTTTAATCTGTCCACCTAGTTCCAAGCTCTCACTAAATCTGTTGGCAGATGGTTTTATCCATATTAAGTTTTGACTTCAACCATGGCTTCTGACCACC
This sequence comes from Mugilogobius chulae, assembly GCA_038363315.1. Taxonomy (NCBI): domain Eukaryota; kingdom Metazoa; phylum Chordata; class Actinopteri; order Gobiiformes; family Gobiidae; genus Mugilogobius; species Mugilogobius chulae. Next base: position 25,884 of record JBBPFD010000685.1, read on the forward strand.
TTTTGGACCACCCAAGAACAGCCAATCAAAACGCTGCTTTCAGTTGTAAAAGCTTATTATTAGATTTAGATAGAACAGAGCGGCCTAATTTTGTCACAAAATGCTACATTTGGAGTATATTCCTATGGAAAAATTAAAGTTTAATTTGTTACATGCAAAAAAGTGATGCATCCCAGATTAAAAGGTAGGCCTACTATACCCGATTTTAGCTTCCTTAATGTAAATAAACAGAAATAAATAATTTTAAACTTTAAATTATTTGTATGTTTGGGTTATTATGCTCGGCATCCACGCATGTTCGAAATAAATAAATAAAACTTCCTATGTCAGTCTACATGTTTTCCTCACTTACCTAATGCATTCTGAGCCTCCGAATTATTCATCCATAAGTGTGTTTCAAGCTTATTTCACAGATGTTAGGAGCAACATATGTCGGTATGCTAACAGCAGTTAGCCGCACTGCTAACATCAGACAAACTTAGTGGATTTTGGTGAACAAAAGAGACATTAGTAGACAGAGACAGGACATTACAAACAAACTTTCAACTGAGTAGTTGCATTAACAAGATATCTGTGCTGATTTTAAGTTGTTGAATTGTAAAAAAAAAAAAAAAAAAAAAACTGCTATAGCGCCTTTTGTAGGCCACCTTCTCTGATTCAGTCTGTATAAATTACAAATAAACAACACATTATTATTATATAAATGCTGTCTGTTTTCTGCTCATTCTCTTAACCTGTTAGTGGGAAAGGTACACTAGATAAAGAATAGAAAATAACTAATTGCATCACATTTCCACACAGTTTAAAAAGTTGTTGTACCTGTCACACTCACCTCAGTTGGAAAGCCAGACTTTTTGCCTTTGTTTGTTGTATCAAGGCTGACACAGCTGCATGAAAATCAAGATCGTCACACATATTTTCCCCAGAGCACAGTAAGCTATTTGTAAATTCGACTCCCCGCTAGCGCCAGAAAGGAGAATCTTTTGTTTCTATTATGCACAAGTCAGTCGGGCCACATCCGCGAGCTGTCAGGGCTGAGTGCCGCTAAGTATACGGCCAACACTAGACCATCACTCTCCACCCGACACTTTGTCAGGGAAAGGAAAAGAAATGAGGGTGGCACGCACATTTTCAACTTGTAGCCTTGTAGGTTACGGCTGCTGCAACCAGATCGAATACAAATTTAGCTTACTGCGATGAATACCAAAGAGAAAAATGCAAGAGGAAGCTAAGCGTCTTTGTGCGTGCTGCTGTTTACCACCCAGAGCTCCAAATCTATAAACTGGAAATGAAAAAAGTCCCCACTGGTCAAACAATACAAAAACAATATACACTGTAAACCAGACTGTGTTTACAAAACGCAACATTTTCTGTGGAAGCTGTTGCAAGATTTTGTCTAGTGTTTTTGCCAAGTTTTATGTTCCATTTATGAAGAGAATTGTTTGCACAAATCAAATTATACATAAGTATCATTAAAGCGACATTGACATTCACTAGAAAAATCCCAGTCATCACTCGATTTTTGATGAAGCTAAAATAAAAATTTAGACCTACATTTTTAAATAAAGGTTTACAGAACCATATACGCAAATTTTCTTTTTTGTGTGTTTTTAATTCTGTTCTCACGCGCTTCCTCATCAACCAGTTGAATCTTTGTTAATGAGATATTTTTCCCCTTGAGCTTTAGAAATTCTAATGTCATAGTTAGATCTTTGAGATCTTCACACTGTTTAAAAAGAGCTAAATCCTAAAACAACTTTTTTTTATTGTGTAAATTGTGTTTAAATTGCAGCAAAGAGTTTTTTTGGCATTTTTGTGCAAACTGAGCAGTTTACAAGTTTCAGGTAAAAAAAAAAATAACAAACTGGCCGTGTCTCTCATGTCATTTCTAGACTCCTGTGACATCAGTGTGAATTTCCATTCAAAATGAGCACTATTGCAGACACCTGCTGTCAAACAATCACACTGCTGTCTCCCTTAACCACCTTTGTCTTTTCCCATTAAATTTCAATGAGTTTGCTGTGTTTGAAATGTGTTTGTGGTGGAGTTTAAGGGGTGCGCTTTACATTAAATAAAAAAAAAAACCACATATATATACGTTTTGAATCAGGGACAAGGTAATAAAAATGTAAAGTTAACAATTTGAATAGATTATTAGTCTTGATGTGCTCACAAATGCAGCCGTGTAGATGTTGATCTGTAATCCAGCATCTGCAGTCCGCTCAGAGTGAACTCAGGTGTACTGCTCACACACCTGCCCCTCCCCCACGTTCCTCTGGACACTTACGCCTCCCGTACACTGACTGGGAGGTGAGTTCGGTTCAAGACATGACAGAGTTGCTTATGGTCCGTATTTGCCTAAAGCGCACGGTGAATTCACCTGGTAATTCCCGTGAGAATGCTTGTTTTGACTTAAAAGTTGCATCAGACCACTTCAACTCCGACAAAAATAAGCAAGCAAATTTATTTGTAAAATAGACTCTACGGATTCTTTCCACACTTGCACAACTGTCGGACGTGCACGAGGTCTGTGTACAAGGGCACATTGGTTTAAAGTATTTTAGGACCTAGGGGTTGTGTTTGTATTGAGTGAACTTCTGCCTTCTGTGAGATTTGAACCTGTGATCTACTGATGCAGGACCAACTAAACTGTTACTTAAAACATTATTCAGGCCGATTCATTACCAAAACAATTCAAACGTTGTATTCATAGTCATTCTCAAAAAGTCGTGAAAAATTATTAAAAAGATAATTTTATTTATAGTATGAGTTTCTTTTTTATGGGAAGCAAAACATTATTTCTCATCCTTTCGATTTTGGAGCATTATTGTGCAGATATTGTAAAAATAAAACACACAAGGATAGTGTACTGAAAGTAGCAACTTTTTAGTTTGAGATACAACTTTTTACATGTAACCAAAGACAGTGTCCTCAAAACGGGTACAAACATGTTTTTTTTTGTAACTCTTCCTGCAATTTTTCCAAACTCAGAAATAGTATTGTATAAAATAAAAATAGCTTCGGGAGGAAAAAGTAGTCTAAGCATTTGAATGTCCATTACCATTATGTACAGGAGTATTTACAGTCTTAAAATTCCATCATTCAAACCATAATTTTGCAAAGTGTACAGTAAACCGGGAGTTCACCGCAGGCAGCCCTACAGAAACACGGCTATGGCTGTCGTTCAGTCACAGAGGAGATTCAAATGACACGCAGGAATAAATTAAACCCCAATAATCCTCCAAACTAGGGCTGCAACAAGATAATTGATTAATCACAACTGGGCTGCAACGAACGATTATTTTTTTTTTCTGTCAATTATTTCATTGCTTAAAGCTGGGGTGGCTAACTTTTTTAGTTATAAATAGTAACCTTTGTGCCTTCCACTAAAAAGTCTATGAAAAATGCAGCGCTTTATGATAATTGAGACCACTGAGTACTGTCTGAACTGAATAATAAAGATTTTAGTTCAACTGCAGCTCTCTGATTGGCTGTGCTCGGGTGGTCCTCTCCAGTTTCACTTTGTCGATTGTAAAAAGTGCTTTTTAAGCCATAATTGTAACCAAAATGAATACAAGTAGATATCAACCATGTATGGAAGGATTTAGGAAAGGAAGTATCAAATTAAAACTAAATTGTGTTTGCAGTATGAAAATCAGCTACCCCATCTTTAATCAATTTGTTGTATGACGCAAAAGGAAAGTAATGTGAGATATAAGTTTGAACAAAAATAATGAAACTTTCTTAATTTATACAGGTTTACAGGTAAATTAACTGCCAGTGGAACAAAACATTCTTTTGTGATGTTAGCAAATAAATCTTATCCGGAGTTCTGTTGAGCTGGTTCTCCCCATCGAGATTGGCACCACGCAGCCGTCAAACTATGCCTAAATTTAGATGAATTATTTCTTTACTATTTCCCGCGGTAAGGTTAGTATGTCAAGAACTTGTGACTCTTTGAAACTGCCACAAAAGCCAGTGAGGGAGGCCCTTCTCACGGGGGGAAGATCTCGACACCAACCGGCTAAAATAACTCAAATCCAGCTTAAAATTCTGAATCCAAGTATTTTTAAGTAAAGATCAATAGGTATATATTTTACAGTGTTGGGTGAAAGTTGGGTAACTAACTTTTTCAGTTGTAAATTAGAAAACTTTGTGCTTCACACTAAAAATATATGATAAATGTAGCATTTTGTGAAAAATTAGACCACTGTGTACTCTGAATGAATAAAACTCATCAGGACCAGATGCAGCGCTCTGATTGGCTGAGCCTGGATCACTTTCACTTAAAAAAAAAAAAAGGTTTATTAACGTTCAATTGCATTAAAATGAATACATGTCTATATTACATGTGTGGAAGGATTTATGAGAGAAAGTAGTTGTGTTTGGAGTGTAAAAATCGGCTGCTCCACCTTTAAGTAGATTAGTTAAAGGTGGAGTAACTGATTTTCCCATTGCAAACACAATTTAGGTTTAAGAACTTCTTCTCAAAAATCCTTCCACAACATGGTTAATATAACATTTTCATTTTAGTTACAATTATGGTCAATAAACTTTTACAGACAACAAGGTGAAAGTGGAGAGAATCACCCAGCTCAGCCAATCACAACGCTGCAATCAACTCCTAATGAGAACTAAAACTTTAATGGAGGGGTTAATTTACTAATTTACAACTAAAAAGTTAGTTACCCCAACTTCAAGTAAAATGATCTGCCAGTGAAGACTTTCTGTGTTAAAGATATAACATTTATGCGTATGTCACCTCACTGGAAAAAAACACAATCTTAAACAATATTATAACTTAAAAAGTGATTGAATTCGAAATATTGCAATGTGAACACAATTCTATTAAAGGAGAACTATTGTGTAAAATCTTTTATTTAAAGCTTGTTCTAACTGTCTTCTCTCATCTTTAGTTATCAAAGTTTTATTAAAAATGATTCCTGCAGTTTGAGTAATCTTGTCTTGTCCTGCAGCTGGAAAAGCCCTGTCCTCACCTACCACTATCCCCGCCCACTTGTCTGTGTTTAATTGTGATTATTCAAAATATATTCGTATTCACAGTAAAGCATGTGTGGTTCAAAATACAACAATAAAATTTACAAATTAAAATCTGCTGCTTGTCACTTTAAAATCTTATAGTGAGGAGGCGGGGCTTAACAGTTCTGCAGTTTTGCACAGGAAGTAAACAAACCTTTCTATTTCTAACTGTTTTACGTCAAATTTGTGATTTACATAAACAAAATGTGAATTATTGATCTACATACAGTATAACTTTAGTCCTAAATACAAAAAAAACACAAAGGTCTCTTTAATTCCAGATTTGCCAAAAAATCCCTTTTCAGCGCAGTAGCATTATATTTGCCCATGCATAGTTAGAAAACACATATTTTTCTTCTTTTATACTTCGGCAAATCTCATTTTAAGACCGCCAAAATAAACTCAAAGCAAACAGAGCTTAACTTAGCTCTCATTCACGTATTATCTGTTTAAAATTGTGTTTGTTTCAGCGCTGCATTAAGAAGGAATATCTTCTTAATCCACTGGAAAAAACACTCAAAGGAAGATCTCACATTAACAACACTTTTGCGACGTGAACAACCAATCAACAGAAATAAACGCCAGATTAGTTCCATTAGCAAAATAATCGTTAGTTGCAGCCGTATTCCAAATCCAAACTAGCTAAAATGACACACGCTGATCATCTGAAGAATTATGTGGTGATAAATGACACTCATTCATAAAGATGTGTTGATGTCCAGTTACTGCAAAGCATTGTGGGTTATGACAAAACGACAAATCATACACCAAGGGACAAGAACAAAATTAAATTAAATACATTGAACTTCATTGTTGCTTAAAAGGAAGCACAGCTCTCACAATGTAACAGAAAATTCTTAAAACTCAATAAAAATAAACTAATAAATGTTGGCCAATTCATAAGAACAAATCATTGAAATTATCATAAATTAAAAGGAAAAAAAATCTACAATTCATTATCAGGGGAAAATGCCCTTGAAAAAAAAACACATTGGGAGCGACAGGGATCAAAGTGTTGTCTAATCTATGCCCTTTCCCTTAACATTCATCTGATCACGAAGCAAACACAAACAGAGCATCAATGATTCTACGCATTCAGAGGATTTCACAAAGTCATCTCAGATCCATGCTAATCAACCCAGAGTGAGTCAGTGTAAATGAACAAATGAAATGATTCTTAGAACTCGAGGGTGGAGCGGCGCGTCGGAGCATCGCTGTGGGACATTTTAGGACAAAGTGTGGAGTCAGAACAAAGCGGTGCCCCTCCACACAGTACCTGAGGAGCTGTGGACTGTCTGAGGGTCACAGGTGAGCGCTCTCCAGCCTCTGCGTGTACCAGGGCTTTGCTTCAGGCTGCGCTGTGTGTCTGTGTCTGTGTGTGAGGGTGTGTGTGTGTGTGTGGGCGGCGGCGCACAGAGCAGGTTGAGCAGATTGAGTTTGATCACAGCTCTGGGTGATCAGCTGTGGGCCTACACTGCCCCCTACAGCTCCAGCCTGTGCGGGTCCCTGCCTTTGATGTGCGACCCAGAGTTGTGTTAACAGTGCTCCAGGTAGTCGATGACTCGAGAGATAGACTTCTGTCCTGTGGTGCCCATCGCACACTGAGAACAAAGAGGAAAGAACACTGAGGAAATGCTCTGCTTCACTGGTAAAAAAGCAACAGTTTCTCCCTGAGAACTAGTGGTCCAGGTAAATGGACTAGGAAAAGAATACGACTAAAATGCCAAATAAGACCAAAAAGGTCATTATTATTTTCACACTGGCAGCAGGAGCATGTTTCTGATTTGCTGTAGAAAAAGCAGCACAGAGAGAATATACTAATTTTGAATCTTACTGTATTACATTAGCTGACAGCTATGCAACACTAAAGTATAGCTGTGCAAATGTATAAACCTTGAAGACACTCTAAGCTTTGCTACAACTCATATAAGATTTACTTAGGCACACTTAGTAAACTTCACTTTTGACTTACATTAGAAACTAGGGTTGGAGTGTTCATTAGGAAGTTATTAAACCTTAACGAACCGTTTTCTGTATTTAAGAAGTGCTGTGTAACTTTTAGACCAAAAATTTAGTAAAAGTTTTTTCTCACTTACATGTTTTTAATGCACTAAATATGGTAGGAATTTGCGTCTTTACTTTGAGCAGACTGAAACAAAACAAACTAGATTTTGCTTGGAGGTGCCTTCTCATGTTTGTTTTATTGTCCATTTAGGGACATTGATCCTCTGCATTTGACCATCCTTCAGTGTCCTTCAATGAGGAACATCTCCTCAGGAGCAGAAAGCTCCACAATGCAGAGCTCAGTGGCCCATCTCTAGACGATTTAGCTAGGCTTGGTCAGGACACCAAAGATGGAGAATTCTCCTTGATCTGCTGTTTTAGTTGGTGAGGTCCACCCAGACACAGGCAGAAACATGCAAACTTCACACAGAGCGAGAGTCAAACCTGCAATCTTCTAGCTGTGGGCAAGAGCACTATCCACTTTGCCCCTAGACTAACCCCTACCCTAAAGTATGGCTTTAACTCTACCTTACACACTGCTACTTTCAGCCACCATTTGTTCTTGATGATTTTGGTCTTTAGTCTTGCTTTGGCTATTTAAAGATGTAGTTTTTATAAATAGTGTGCAGAAGCGTGTGATTAGGTCATTTGTCTATCTGTATTGGCCATTGGAAGCAGCACACTGAGGTTAGACTCATTTTTAGTTCAAGTATAAAAGGATGTTTCACTTTAACGATCTACACTCTTAAGATTATCGACAACAGTCTGTACTCACAGTGAGGTTCATGAAGTTCAGGAACTTCTTCAACATTTCTGTCATGATGGAGAAATCCCCTTTAGGTAGATGTTCTCTCACAGTAGTCACATTGATCTGTTCAAAGAAAGCATAAAAATGGAATAGAAACCCAAGGCTTTGAACATGTAACTAAATACATGTGCTGTTTTTATCTTACCTGACTGCCTTGGCACAAGCAGCCCAGAAGAAGAGCTGTGTAGGAGGCAACTATGCTGTCCTCCATATGTTTGCCTGCGTGCTGCAGAGCTGCACACACACACAAGAGGGAGAAAGAAAGCATTTGTGATTTGTCTAACTAAAAATACATTTCTCAACTAAAGACGTGTGTGACGTGGAAGAAAACTATTCAGTACAAAAGTGTTGAGATCCATGGTAGATCTACACTATTACAGGAACCAGCACAGAAGAAGCACTGACCTCTGAACTCTGATGAGCCTGAGTGTGTCGTTTACCTTTATTGAGGTCCAGCTCTTCGTCCTCCTCCTCCTTCTTGTCGCTCTCCTTGGATGTGGTTTGGTTGTCAGTGTTTTCTGCTTCGACCCACTGGATCTCACCGGACGTCTCCTGCCACTGTCCGCTCTGGTCCAGGCTGGTTTCGGCGCCTCGCTGATGAGGTCGTCCGTTTTAGCTTCAGCTAGTATAGCTGCGCGCTCTCTTTCCAAAAAGAGCTGAAATAAGAGGCAAAGTCAGACGTGGTCATCATATGCAAGCTCAATGAATGAACAAACAGTAAATAATGTACTGTTGGAAAACAGGAATCCTCAGTCTGTGTGCACACTCACTGCCAACGACTCTGAATCTCAAACCTTTAGGCTGCCAGGTCAAATAGGCCTTTGTTTTATAGGTGCAGAGAGCTGGAGGTTAACCTTGTGCAGTGGCCTATACAGCACTGAGGGGAACCGCAATCTCATTTAAGTCGAGAAAACTATAACAATATTGATTTTTCCACATGATGCTTATCACTAAGAGCCTCAGAATTCATACAACCTTGTGTGCAGTGACTGGTAGAATATTTCTATATGCTGGACATTCCAGCTCGTACCTTGACCAGGGCAGCCAGAGCGCCAGAGGCCTTGGGCTTCTCCTCTGCCTCTGCTGACTCTGCGCTGCTTTGTGTGGGCTCAGCAGGCTGCACCAGGCTGTCCTCCAGACAGGTGTCTTCTACACTGTACTCCATGTCCACCAGACAGTGTCTGTTCCTGGAGCTGTACTCCACCAGATTAATGAGAAGGCCCAGACCCTGATAGCACAAGCACAAAACACACATGTATCGGTTTAATCTACTTCAGAGCTGCCCTTTAAACAGTTACTGTTTGCAGAAGACTCACCAGTACTCTGACATCGAATCGTTGCTCTGGTGGGATGTAGCGAGGCACTCGCAGCACACAGTTCAAAGCTGTCACTATTAACAGCTCCTGCTCACCCGTCTTTGTACTTCCCCATTCTGACAAGAACATTATTATTCTTTTTCTACCTGGCATTTCCCAGTCTCTTTGCCATGTTCAAACACTGTGAGGCAGAATAAATATAATGACTTACCATTGTCATGTGTGAGATTGAGCAGCACACCGATCACAGCTCTCATACAGTCCTCCACAGCCTTGCCCACATTACTGAAGCTGCAGTGAGGCAGAGCAGTATCAGTGGACAGCACAGAACTGTTGTTTAGTGCTCTGCTGTATCGCTGAATCATGTCCTCGCAGTGACGCAGAGCTCTGGAAAACACAAGGGACCCTCAAATTAAACTCCTCCTACACATTATTAACAATGATCTAACGACTCGACTGTGCGAGCAGTTTTACCTGGCAGCAGAGATGATCAGTTGGGAGTCTTTGTAGGCAATCAAGTAACCCTGATTCTCCGGGTTCTGCACCGTGACCTGTTGGCAGTGAATGAAAGAAAAATAAATCGATATAAGGTGGAAAAAAGTACAAAGGAGGCAACACAAAACTTGTAGAGAAATTTAAGTTAGAGTCGGTGGTCAATAACAGTTCAGAAAGGCAGCTACAAGAAAGTTAACGTACAAAAGAGGACAAAGGGCATAGGTATAATAACAGAGTCATTTTCTGCTTTTACACCTGCCCTTGACTGTCACTCTTTGGCTGCACAGACTTCATACTTACACTTTCTAGCACTCTTAGACACCTCTCTGCCCCCCACAACGACGCCACCAGATTCTCCTTGTCCTCCTCGTGATTCAGGAGCTGTACACATTCTTTCACTGTTGAGACGAGAAGAAAAAACGCCCCCGAAATTACACAGATGTCGAACAACCTCAAAGTCGACAGGAAACTTTTGACAGCCCCAAAAAGAAGAGCAAGAAACACACCTTTGTCAACGATGTGGTCCAGGCCTCCGAGCAGCCGTAGCTCCTCTTTGAACCAGTCGCCGGCTCGTTTTGAGGTCAGAGAGAGGAGGGTCTCCATGGCAAGATGACCAGTCTGAAACATATCATTCATTTAGCCAAAGATCCTATTATAGACCATATTTACCTCATATATCAGGGGCAGTAGTTGGTGATCATTACAAACATCTTAAGATTCTACTCTGAGTTAAACTTTCTCCTGAATTTTACCCTCTGTAATTCTCCAAACTCAGACGTTCTCAGGTAAGTCTCTGTGAATGTATGAGTATTTTGTTTTTGTGTGTACTGTTGTGTGTTTTTTCTACAAGTAAAAATGTAACAAACTACGATCAAATTTGAGACTCAGAAGTACAATCTCGTTGTCACAGTCTTGGTCGAGAAGATGGATGTTTGGGGAAAGTTTGGACAGAGTGCTGCAAAGTTTAAATGGAGAGACTTTATCACTGCATATGAATTAAAAGAGAGACGACAGTTGTTTCATAAGAAATCTGATCATGTGGATGTGTTTCTGATCGACGGACACAACAATGTGACAAGTAGCCATATTAACCCTGCCGTACATGGCGTGCTAGTTCAGTGCATGTCCTGCAAGACTTAGAAAGTGCATAAAACCAAAGCGCCATTGTACATAGACCTCGGAGCAGTGCGAGCGCACGTCCCAGAGTTGTGTGAGAGTGTAGAAAGAATCCGTACAGAGTCTATTTTTCCCGGAGGTCGCAGCGGCCTGATGTGACTTTCAAGTCATAATACGAGCATTCTTGCATGAATCCTCGTGAATCTGCGTAGCTATTGGCAATTACGGATCACAGTGGACTGGAGCTGGTGTACAAGGCACTTTGCAAGAAACATGTCCCGAACCAAACTCGCCTCGCAAGTTCGGTTCGGGCGTAACATCTCATGACGTACACTTGTCAGTACGGGAGATGTTACGCTGCCACAGCTCAGGTCATTCATGATAAAACAAACTCCAAAACGCAAGATATGCTGAAGTCATGAATGAAGCAAAAGGTTGTTGACATAAAACAAGGTGTATCTGTTGCCTTTTCTGGAATACAGTATCTACAAAGAAGCAATTACAGGCCTCGATTATCCCGTGTGAATGTCTTAAAAAGTACAATCCCAATGTAGTTTCAACAGACGGTCCAGCAGGTAGGTGTTTGTGGAACCTTTGGAAAAAGCGCTGCAAAGTTTGAATGAAGGAACTGTCAATCCCAATTTGAGTCAGTCAGTGTTTATATTTGGTTTAGGTAGTTCACCATAAACAAACCTCAAGCTAATAAATGCTACCCCATATGAACTAAATTAAAAGGTGACTGTTGTGTTTGTCGTCAGAATAAAGTCTTTTCAAAAGTAAATTACAAGTTTTGATTATCCCGTGTGAATGACTGTGACAAACCCAGGCGTTGTGAGGTAATTTAAAACTAGGTACGTAACTAGGTAAATATTGTAAATCGATCCACTGCTGAAAGAACTCACAGTAATATTCTCCAAGTCCAGTGCTTGTTGTGGACCGTGTCGCAGAGCTTCCTGATCTTCTCCTTGACCTTGTCCTCCTCCTTGGCCGTCAGCTGGTCCTGTAGAGCCGAGTAGTCGTGCTCCACCTCCAGCAGTTTTATCATGAGCTCCAAACACGCCCTGTCCAAGTCCATGTTCAGACGATCTCTGCTCAGGATGTACATGAGAGCGGCTGTGCACAGGGCCAGGTTCTGAGGGAACAAATCAGAGTCACCATCAGTGATCAGACAATAGGACTAGCACTGTGCAGCTGAAAGTAACGAACGTTAAATGTCCTATACATTTTAGAAATAATCAATTGTTTTTTAATTCCAGCTTGACTGTCATATTACACAAAAACGTTGTTGCAAGTACATTTCTAACAACAACAAAAACAACAAAACAGACAGACGTAGGCTTGAAAGGGAGAGGGAAGAAGTAAAACTTATTCACCCCTTTTCAATGACATTTATGTGGTTACACTTCATTAGTTACAAACATGATTTGAAGTGCTGTTTTTCTAGATAAATTTAATCTATGTAAAATATTCACTTGATTCAAAAGGTATTGTAGGTATTTTACAATATTACAAAATTACAAAATGCTTTGTAATTCACATTAAACTGATGTAATGTCCACAGTTGAACTCCACACACAGACACACACATGCTTCTTCTTGTAGAGCATACAGGCTGTATTTTAAATTACCATAGATCCTGATTATTTCCTTAATATTTGCTGGTAGTGCATTCTTACTTGCTTTGTACATTAATTGCGCCGTATATAACTCTACAATATCATGTAATTTTAAAAGTTTTGACTGCAAGAAAAGTTTGTCAAAGATCATACATCAGTAAAACATTGCTAGACTTTTATTTGATTGATAAACGTCTGAGTAATCCTGCATTTTTAGGCTGTCTACATCAGGGATGTCCAAACTTCTTTCATCGGGTGCCACATTGAAACAGACAAAATGAAAAGCAAATCTATAGAAAAGTAGTCTGAAGAATTCAAATCCTTGTGTATGGACCCTGGACAGTGGCCAACTTACCGCAGGGTTAGACAGACAAACATTCACTCTCTCATTCACTCACTAAGGGAAATTTACAGTGATGCCCAATTAACCTAAATATGCATGTTTTTGGAGGTGGGAGGAACCAGAGAAACCCACGGTGACACGAGGAGAACATGCAAACTCCCAGAGAGATCGTGAGATGTTGATATGGTCCGACCCGGGAGTCGAACCCACACCTCCTTAATGGGAGGCCAGAGCTCTAACCACTTGGCTACCGTGCACCCCTAAAAAAAAAAGTGTGTATCAAACAAAAAAATTAAGAGGTGAAAGTACTCACTGGGTGCTGTGGAGCGTCACTGAGGATTTTGAAGACATGGGCCACTTTTCCTCGGGCTCTCAGGTGCATCCTGAAACTGGGCATGGCACATCGAGTGGCCAGGCCGATTATACTGCAGATTCACAAAGGATAAATAGTTAAATAACAAAAGTAGTATACAGAAAAGTTTGACAAAAACACGTTTCAGACATTACTGATTCACTCTAATCAAAAGTCTATGAAACATGTGAAAGTAGTTTCACAAATTGATCTGAAAAGCTGTGTTTCTCAACTGTGGTACATGTTCTACTGGTGGTGCTGAGGCTGCCTCTGGTGGTACTTTAAGGCAGGGCTGTGCAATTAATGAAATTTCTACAAAATTGTTTTTGTTTACAAAAATTGTGTATTTGCGTAGTTGTGATTATCAACCATCACTCGTGAGTCATAAGTGTTTTTTTCTCCTCGAGTTGAAAAAGATCTCACACAGTTTCTTTACAATTGTAGAATACATTTACAACTGTTTTTATGAAATCTGTGTAAATCTGTGTCTTAATTTAGTTTCTCTTCACTTTCTGCAATTAATGTTCTGTGCTATTTCTAACCAAATATTCATTTTAATAATAGTGATTTCAATTATGAGTTAACCCTTTCCCTCCCAAAATATCCGTTATTGCGCAGCCAACCGTAGCCAGCCAATGACATCTATTTTCGTCATAGACCTTTTTTCTATGTGGCGATGTCGTGCTCTCTGATGCACGTGCTGACTTTGTCTAGTCAAAAATATGATGCATTTTCAAAGGTTCACCAGTAGAAGGGGGAGTTTGCGCAAGACCCAGAGGAAGTCACAGGTGCTCTCATTAAGCAGCGCAGTCGGCTGTGTTTACGTGATCAGCTGCTTTTATTCAGTCCAATTACAGGAGAAACATTTGGACTAAAAACATTGTTGAGTAAGTTTAGAGCAGAAATTTAAAAAAAGATGATCCTACTGGACTCTGGGAACGGCACATGCAGTGAGTCTAAAACTTCCTTTTCTGTGAGGGATCCAAAAATGTCAGAGAAAGTCAAACTACTGTATTTCTTCATGTTTTGAGGGTTAATATAATCTGTGCATCATGAAAGAGGCTGAACCTATACAATCTGCATCACAAGTAGAAAAGTACTGTGCTGTCTTCTCATCTGTAACACATCTTTTGTTGATTAAAGATGAAAAAGATGCTCGTTCTCATTGTTTTGATCATATTTTTTGTCCAAAAGACGTTATTTCAATGTAGTAGCTCATATTCTTTCACCAAAAAGTTGAAAGAAACACTGACATGAAGTTTGATTTAGAAAAGGTCGTTACCTCAAACACCAAATCTAATGAAAAAAAGAATTTTCAATACCTATAAAAGAGAACTTTTTTTAATTGAATGTAGACAGTTGTAGGTAGTTGCACAAAGTTTTTTTGTGGAGCAGAGCAGTGAATATTGCTTAAAATTAGCAAAAAGGTCTGACAGGGAAAGAGGGTCAAAGCCAAACTAGGGCTGGCAGTGAATGAGTTAAATAAAGATGATTCTTATTTTGAATAATAATCAAGCATCTGATATTTGAATATTTGTCTTGCTTAGAGACAGATCTATTCATGTTTTGGTCTTCTGTTGAGCTAGGCATCTCTTAGAACTGCCTTTATGATTTACCTTTGTTCTAGTCATAATTAGCCCTCATTTTAATCTAAACCATTTTGAGCTGTTGGCCTGCTTTGGTCTGAGTTTTGATCTGGTGGTACATGGTGTGAAAAGTCTGACACCCACTGGTCTAGTCATTCGTGTAAAGTTGTTCTCACCTAAGGCATCTTGTGTTGAGTGGCTGAGAACTTTTCAGTCCGGTCTCCAGGTACTCGAAGTCATCTGTGAACTCTTGATTCTCTCCGAACTCCACCACGTCGTTGAAGTGCTTGACGTGCTGCACCACCGTGTACAGCTGGAGGAAGGGGAATTGGGTTAATTACGGCTAATTGGGAAGCAATCCAGAGACACACTCAACCACGCTCAGGGTTGAAGAAATGCTCTTATTTTATTCGATTCCACTCTATCGGTTCCATTAAACTCGGCGGCTGACTGTGCGGATAGGCTGGTCAATAGTGGCTCAGCGTGTAGGCTTCAGGCCGCATCAGCACTTCACACTGTACAAGTGTGGACTTTTATTAAAACAAAGAACACTACATATACAAGAGGAAATGTAAAGACAGTGGCAATGGCTCTGAATGACAAACAGGGATGTCACAATTGGGATGGAACTGCAGTGTTAAAGCAAAACTAAATATCATGATTTAGCAATTATTCATGATTCTTTTGATTTTCTTTCATTCTCACTGTCTAGCAGGTCACTTTTTCTCAAGTTTGTGACCAATTTTATGAAATCAAAAGGTGCACCGTGTAACTTTCTGGAGGTGAAAAGTCAACTTTACAACTCAATACAATAGGAAGCTAAATTCTAAGCTATAGAACATTCTCATTGGAGATTAATATGTTGTTTTGTTTTTTGCTATAATGTGAAAAATATAGCTGAACTGCTTTTCTATGGAAAAAAAAACAAAAGGGGACCCTCCTCTTGAACAAATAATAGTTGGTTTGTGAGCTCAGAGTAAAGTCACATTTGTTTATTTAGTGTCCCAAAGACATCTAAACTAAAAATCATCCTTACATTTAAGTATATTTTTTGGTCAAAAAGTTAAACAGTGTACCATAAATCTTAAAGGAACTACACCACATTTTTTTACAATAAGAACTTAAAATCAATTTCCCCCCAGCACAGATCTGTCGTGAATTTATTATTCAAGTGAAAATTAGTCCGCAATGTCCTTTCTGCATCTAATAATGTAATCTTTGTTTACTAAACTCCATTAAGTTGTATATTATCGGTAGCATTGTGGCTAATTGTTGGTAGCATAATGACACGTCTCACTCCAAACAGCTGTGAAAAAGCTTAAACAAATCTTGGTGACTAATTCAGAGGCTTAGAATGCATTAGGTAAGAAAGCCAAAGATGTAGACAAAATTTTTGATTCTTTATAGATATACTGTATATTGCCCCCTAAAAACCTGCTTTTTGCAAGTTCCTTTTTATCGACTTCAACTGCAAGGTTATAAGATTAAAAGATGTAGCTTTGAACTGTTTACCTTTTGATCAAAACACAATTAATCAAAAGAACAGGACTTCCTTTAACACGAAAAAGCACACACAATCATTAACTTCTCCAAATACATTTTTTGTTCAACCTAAAAGATGTCCTACTTCCATGGTAAACTGTCCTGAACGTGTAGAAATAGCCACTGCAAGAAACTACAAAGACTTTAGTTCTTATATTGTGACTTGAATAACCGCGATTCTCCATTAACCTAACAGTCTCGACATCCCCAGTGACAAACCCTGCTCATGTTTCCACTTGTGTCCTGTGTAAATCCCCCTGCACCAGACACTGACCTCCTTGTGCTCCTTCCTGCATTTGAGCGCTGTGACAATATCCTGGTTGGGACGTGTGGGCATGGTCTCAGATTTAATGACTTTCGGCGGCGGCGGCGGAGCTTTGAACACACCGTCGTCTTTATGGGAGTTGCTGTCTTTGCTGCTGCTCGATAAAACAGCCTGAGGAGAGAAGAAAAGGCTGCTTTTATACGCAGACTGTACATAAACACATTCACAGTGTTTCCCATGAAGAGAGAGACCTGACAATAAACTGATGGTTAAACAAATTATACTTTATAATTTTAGCAGTGCCATCAATGAAGAGAAGTATATTATTTAATCTATAATCAATCAGGGTTTGTAGAGATTTTAATCATTACCGGATATAATCATTATATCATATCCGGTTCCGAGGGAAACCGCACGCAGAGCGATCTCTCTTAACAAACTTCTGTTTCTGTATAATTTCAACAACCAAGAAGAAACACACCAATTGTGCTATAATATTGAGAATATTATTCCAGGGTTCCTTCTAGAATGAAATTTAAGACTTTTTAAAGACCATGTGTATCAAAATATAAGACCAAGTGCATGTTTAAAAACATTATTTTTTATAAATATTAAAGATTAGTTTTTGTTTTGTCATATAAGCACTATTTATTGGCTCACAACATTACACATATTTCAGTTATTTCTGATCAAAATTAACATTTGCAGAGGCCCATCCCAATTTGATGCAGTCATGTCTGCACCTGCCTCTCTCATCTGCAGTGACCAGCTTTATGTCTCTCTTTACAAAAGCACACACAGATGATTTCTGGTGCTTCTACAGCTCTGCTCCAGTTTGTTTTAGTTAATTATGTTTATAAAATTCACAGAACTTGGTGACGCAGTAGCTCAACTAGGACTGGGCAATATCGTGATAAAAATCGAATCTTGAGCTTATGCCAGTGACAATCTGCTTTTTTAGTGAAATCGTCACATCGTGAGTCCTCTTTTCTCAATATAATGCTTCTGTCTGTTCAATTAGGGATTATATTTCTCATCCACATTTCCTTTTGGTCGAGCTTTGTCATAATTTGAATGTTGAATGTAACCAATCACACTAAAGTGAGAACTTTCTGAACAAGCAGATAGAGCTGTTCAATAAGATTTGGATCATAATTTTCTTAAAACCATATTAATTTCATCATAATTACTGTAGACTTATTCATAATGCCTTAATGATCTAATTGAAGGCAAATGAAAAAGAAGAAAGTTCACAATTTTCTGATTGAAAACGAACTTTTAACCTATTTAACATTTTACAGTGGCTGACAAACAGAAAAAGACAAAATGTGTCTGTTTTTCAGTACGGAACTGCATTGCACAAAAAATCTGTGAATCACAATATGATTATTTCCCCAAAGATTTGACTGTTATCGCAGTATTAATACAATCCAGTTTCAAGAAAATTGTGATATGCATTTTGGTCTTATCGCCCAGCCCTAAGCTCAACTGCGTTAACGTGGAAATAAGCGGACAGTTCTTTGCACACGCCGGCGGGAGCCCTGTATTCAGACAAAGCAGCAGCAGTGTGAAATAAGTTAAGAAATCTGACAGAAATTGCTTGATTAAAAAATTAAGAATGTGCACCTGTGTGACCTACAACGACCACTTCAAGATGTAAGTCTTTAAGAAACCCTTTTAATTTTAATTTTTTGTAGTATTGCTAAGATTTAATAACAATCTCACACTGATCAGACTTTTGAGACATAAATAACTAATCAATTAATCAGAAGAAACAGCTGACATAATACATAACTAAATACATAGTTTCAGCTCTGATCAGATGCAGCTGACGTGGTAAGTTTTCTCACCGGAGCAGTTTGAGATCGAGCCAGAGGAGGGACAGGCAGCTCTTCAGGTTCAGGCTGATTCCAGTGACGAGCGTTGTACACGGCTTTAGCAGGAGACTGGAAACACAAAACATCTTTTCTTCAAACAGGAAAATCATACTGCCTAAAGAGTGAGTAAAATGTTCTTATGCCATTGTCAAATAAATTCGGTCAAAGTAAAAAAGTAATGACCAGCAAAACAAGAAAAACAAATTCTACAAATAAATCTAAAACCTAGAATCAAGTTATTTTATCTTTTCTTGAAATTCATTTTGCAGTGCAGAAGTCAATAATACAGACTTTAGGTTCACGAATTACCTTTTTTGGTCCACTAAAGATCTTTTTGGTTCCAAACTCCTTGGGTTTTCACCGGTTTTTCCCAGTCGCGCCTTTTGAGTCTCTGTCCCACTAGGACTCGAGTCGTCTGCAAAATCAAATGCATCTGTGAAAACACAAAACACAAGTAAAAGATTAAAGTGAGCAGACGTTATAAACAACAAATACATTTCCTAAACTACATTATGCAGTCGAAAGTGTAACAGGGTTTGTATAGATTTGATCTGATCCATGGTCTTTTCCAGACTTCTTCATTCACAATTTTTCCATAATTATAATTAAATCAACTATCCACTATTTAAAACAGATTTAGTATAGGATGTTTACATGAACTTCAAAAGTAGAAAAATCTGAAAATGTACCAGTCCTTTTTCAAATATATTTTTGTTTTAATCAATATCTGCAGTGTACTTCGAGCCATAACTTTAGGTGGTCAGATGAATATGAGTATTTTATATATTCTAATATACTCTAATAGTAGCACATACAGTGCACATATGCACATTAACTAACTCTAAGAAGACATAAACAAAAACAAAGTAGATGTGGGAATTTTGTGACAAACCAGGTCTTAATTTCTCTAATTTAGCTTGATGTATTTCACTAAACGTCCCACCTTTTCCCAAACGCTTTCAGCGATAAAGTTCCAGATGGATACTGTGGAAGAGTTTTGAAATAATCCCATGTTTAATGAGGAAAGTATTTGGATGTCTACAAATTTGACATTAAAAAAGCATTTTTAATTATTTGGTATCCATACTAGCATTAAGAATTGAGTCTCTTCTTTAGTATTAAAATTGAGCTTGAAACTGAGTATCATGACAACACCACGATCAGGATTATGTTCAATTGAAGCTTTTCCACAGCTCATGGATGTTTGGAACCTGTACAAAGACAATTACTAAATAAGTTGGCAATTATTTCAATAATCGATTAGTTACAATTAATCTACCCCCTCCCACTTTTTCTTAATTAATTCATTTTTGCCTACTATTTAATAGAAATCAACTCTCAAACTCCCTGACATTTTATAGATAAAAATCAAATTGAAACCCTCTTATTTACAGTCAAATCAACCATTCTGAGATGGTTCAGAATCAGTTTTACTCTAAACTTACAATAAATAAATATTAAAAATTCTCTACACTTTAATAGGACTTTTAATGAATTCCGCCTAAACTTTTTAAGATAAAACAGTCCCTAAAACTATTTTTGATGAAAATAGCTTCAGCTTTGAAGAGGAATTGTCAAAACCCAAATATGCCAAATCTAGTGTCATTCTGTCCAAGGCTGTGACACAAGCTATGCTGATTCTTACATTTGCCAAATAAATTTAGGTGGACTTTAAAACCTGTGTTCTTTGTCAAGGCTTCTTCACTTAAAACTAGAGTTAATCAGACATCAGGGGCTAAAACTACAGAGCCTCAGCTTCACAAAGAGTCCAGCCAATTGCTTGTGCTCCAAAGGGTTCAGAAACACTTTTCCTTTAATTGTAGATTAATTTAGGCGTTTTAAGAAAAGAAAATTTGATAATATAGTGTATTGCAGTCGGCATTTTCTGCACATTACAATAACAGTTGCAATAAGTTGAATGATTTGATGAATGCTCCAATATAACTTCGGTGTTACTGTAACGATGACAATAAATTCTTGAATCTTTGAACAAAATATTTTCAAATTGTTCAAACTTTTTCCAAAACCAAAAATTCTAAACTGCCCCAGGTTTTCTGTGACTGTACAAACCCTGAGAATAATCATTAGTTGCTGCCCTAAAGTACAGAGTTATTTATTCTGTCACTGTGGCCCAGCCGTGTAAACAGTGAAGCTTTTACCTGTGTTGCTGCTGGCCTGACTGTCCTGAGAGTCGCTGGTTTGGGGGCTGTCCACGCCGGAGCTCAGAGCTGCCAGAGTCTTCTTATGTTTCTTCTCTTTGGCACTGGTGCTGTCATCATCGCTGTCACTCTCACTGAGGTCATCAAAGCCGAAGTACTTGATCTTGTAGCTGCTTTTCCCCGCCGTGGCACTTTCGGAGCCCTCCTCGCCCCCCTGCTCCTCCTTGTCCTCAAAACCAAAGAACTCAAGCTTGCTCTCCGTCTTTGTTTTCTTGGGTTTGGCTGGTGTCGGCCGGTACCTTTAAAGAAAAGTTCAGAATTGTTTGTTTGTTTGCGAGAAAAAGTATGTCATTGCACTCAACAGCAGGGTTTGTACAGATTTTAAATTATTGTTTTCTTTTCAATAACTTTCAAGAACAAAAAATACTTTTTCAGTAAATGTGCTGAAACAAACAGGGCTTTTAAAAAATACAGTTTTAATGTGTCTTTGCCTAATTAGGTCAAGGGTTTTATTGTTTGTTTATTATAAAATTTTGAAAATAATGCAAAAAATAAAAAAAATAATAAAAAATCTGTAATTTTCACACAGTTGCACCTGAATATGAGCCACAACAACTAGAAAAAATTACATATAATGTATAGGTCTCACCTGTTTTTTCTAAATTAAAGCCAATTCTGTCATCCACTCACTCATAACAAGCAGACTTGACTACTGCTACTCCCTGTATGTAGGACTTCCACAATCAGCCATGTCAAGATTACAGTTAGTTCAAAATGCAGCAGCCAGGTTTTTAACAGGAACAAAAAAGAGTGAACACATCACTCCGATTTTAACTGACCTCCACTGGCTCCCAGTCAAAGTTAGAATGAAAATTAAGATTTTATTATTTGTTTGCTCCTTCATACATTACTGATCTCTTGACACCACACTCCACTCCTCGTCCGCTCAGGTTCTCCTCTCAACATTTATTATCAGTGCCCCCTTTCAATCTCAAAACCAAAGGCGGTCGCACTTTCTCTGTCGCAGCACCTAAACTATGGAACAATCTCCCACTACATATTAAGACCTCCACATCTATTGAAAGTTCAAATCCCTGTTAAAAACACATCTTTTTGATCAAGCTTTTAACTGAATTTTGTAAATTGAATATTTTATATCTATTGCTTTATTTTACTTTAACATTTGTCTACTTATCTTTTTTATCTATCTTTATAAGTTACTTCTTAATATTACTGCTATTTAGCTGCATGGTTGTTTAGGTCGCAAAGTTCAGAACTTAAAAAAAGGAAATAAGTAAGTAAGTAAGTAAGTAATCTTATTTGTATAGCGCATTTCACAGACACAGAGTCACAAAGCGCTTCACAGTGAGATGAACCCCTCCCTCCCCACTCAGTGACAGTAAGCTGCCCTGGGGCAACTCAGCAGAGGCGATTCACCCAACACCTGGTACCTCAACCTCCGACTATCACCAAGTGTTCCCTAACATGCATGTTATCAGTTGGTGGGGAAACCGGAGTGCCCGGAGGAAACACCCAGACACGGGAGGAACATGCAAACTCCACGCAGAAAGGTCCGGCCTGAGCGGGAATTGAACCCGCGACCTTCTTGCTGTGAGGCCAGAGCGACACGGTGTAGTCCATAAAAACAACAAACAAACAACAACATACCATATGTTTATATGGTATGTTGTACATATATGTTTTTGAGGAACCGTCTTAATGTTTTTAATATTTTAGTCAATCCTGGAATGTTTTTTTATAAAAGAAGTGACACACTATAATTTATTTCTTCTAACTGTGAGACAAGGGCAGAATTAATGCTTTTCCTTACCGCACCAAAAAGACCACACTGGAACTGGAACTAGGCTGCAACTAACTATGGATTTTTTACAATACAATATCTTAAAATCAATTTCATTCTAGCACAGATACCTTGTCAATGTATCTTCTCAGGTGCAAATAAATCTGCAATGTCCTATCTCTGTCCAAAACATCTCGTTTGTTCACCAAACTCCACAAAGTTTGTCCGTTGTTGTTGTTGTTGTTGTTGTTGTTGTTGTTGTTGTTGTTGTTAGCATTATGGCTAACTGTTGCTGGCTGGGTTTTGTAAGTTAGTGACTTTTTGATTACTAAAATAGTTGATGATTATTGGAATTATCAATTAATTGTTTATTTGCAGCAGGTTTAGATTGAACCAAACACTAGAAATTAATTAAACCCAAAGTATTGAAAAAATCCTGACTATCTTAATCATAATCCCACCCCTAGAATAAAAAAATTACAACTAAATCATCTTCTTACCGAGCATGTTTAGGCAGAGGAGCATCTGTCTTCTTCTTCATCTGCCCTGCTTCTCCCAGGTCAGCAGGGGGAGCAGGGGCAACCAGTTCATCCACGTTGCGCTCTATTGAATCCTGAATAGTGACATTGCAGATCGACACACAGGAAGGGTGCAGCACAGTGTAGTCTCTCACCCTTCCACCACCCCGACCCGCTGGCTTGGCTGCTGTCGTGGCTTTGGCAGCGGTACTACTTGAACTGGCGGGATGCACAGTGAGGGATTTATCTTGTACGCTCGTGGTTCCATGCGAGTCATCACTATTATTGTTTTCAGCAGGCTCACAAGAGGTTTTGCCAGCGCGATTAGGCCGCTGGTATTTCTTGCTGTTTGAGGCCCTGAGGGTGAATGGAGAAGGGGGAATATTGTCTACTGGTTGAGGCGGAGGTTCTACAGCAGCCTCCGAATCGGCGTTCATCATTTCATCTGATGGCAGGTCGTCGCAAGCGGAAGGAGCGAGGAAGTCTCTGCTACCTCCAGGAGCATTGTTGGACGTTGTGCCAAAAAGAGAGATGTCTGTGCTTGAAGAGAAAAGGAATGACTGTGTCGCTGAGTTCTGATTAGCAGAAGAAATTGTGTGTGAAATGGAGGACGTGGGCTTCTGACTGCTATCAGATGCTATTTTGTACCATGGTTGATTACTTTTTACAACAACCTTAATAACTTTCTCTGAAGGGTTTGTGTTGGCTGTAAATACAGAAGACAAAATAAAAGTCAGTGTAATTCAATAAAAAAATACATGTGAAAGACTGCAATGTATGATTACTCACTTGTTACTGTAGTAGAAGCTAACTGAGAGGAGGTGACCACAGATGGCATGACAGGTTTCTGCTGCGGTGTTGATGTGTTTGTAACAGCCACTGCATCGTCAGGATCTGGGCCAATGTGAGTAGTGACGATCTTTGACTCATCATCACTATCAAACCCAAACGGGTCCTGGTCACTGTCGCTGTCCTCAAGTCTGGGCCTCTTTGAGATTTCAGAGACATCAGATTTTAACACAGGCCTTTTGGCCCCAAGCTGGGCCTTGTATGTGGTCTCTCCCCATTTGGTGGACAAGGTGGGCTTTCTGTTGGAGAAGACCTCTTCAAATCTTGAGTTGGCCTCTCCTCCTTTACGGTTGTATGTTTTACCAAATCTGGATGTCATTTTTCTTTGTGTTACATATTCATTCTAAAAAGAAGAAGTAATAAAACTTCTTTTAACAGTACAAATTGGAGCATCTTAAAACTTGCTAGTATCGCAAATAATTTAACAACTCATGATGGGACTAAGATGATCAACATGATAAAATACTACAAGCTGAAGTGAAACTCTGATTTAGTGCAGTGCAATTTGCCTATTTCAATTATGATTATTTGTCAAATTGATTACAAAGTTTGCATTTAAGTAATAGTGATTATTAACATTAATTCATAAGAGTCTTCATAAGCACACAGATGCCATTACGGTACTTGAGTGGAAAAGTTACTTTTCAGGTAGTGATTATATAATTGTAAGATATATTTACAACAATGTACTGTATTTCATTTTATTTTTTCACTCTCTGCATTTCAGGGGCATTCATGCTGTACCTTTTCCCTAAGCTAAGAAACATTAAAATAGCTGTAATTTCAAATAGGAGTTAAAATAATACAATTAAGTCGTATTATTATTATTATCATGCAGTCCTACTCACAGGGCCCACAGTGTGTACACGGTATTATGTAAAGTTACAAACTGAGACATTACTCTTAAATCCACTTAATGTACTTCCAACCACTGACTAAGCACAAACAAACGCTAGCAATAGCGTTAACCCTACTTTTGTATGTTTGCTCGAGAGAAATCACTCAATTTGAGCAACAACTGGACACTTTTAATAGTACAACTTAACAATGTTTGAAATTACGCTAAACACCAAACACAGATAACACGCACATTAAAACTTTAAGACCCTTGGCTAGTTTCCCCCGGCATTAAACTTACTGTGAAGTTACCATTAGCTTCGATACCATCTGTGCTATCATCACCGCGGGACCTTTTATGGATTTTAACAAATGGTACACAATTTGGTGACAGTGGGCTGAGCACACATGCGAGTCTGTAAAGCTATAATAAAAGGCGATTAAACCCTAACCACACATGAATCAACATTACCTTTAAACTCCAGTGAGTAGCTGATGTTGCGCTTGTTTCTTAGCCAGCCGGCTAGGCCTTAGCTCTCAGTCGCGCACAGATCAAGCGGGTAAAGTCCGTCCAGTGCTCCATAAACTACTCTAGAGAGTCAATTCTCTGCCGTGTATGTTTAGATAATTGTGCCCAATATTATAAATAGTTGTACTACAGTGAAGCCATTCAGTTACGACCTCTGTAAACAACATAATCCAGACTTTTTGTATTTAGCAGTGGTAGTGGCGGCCATTAAAATGTCCCTCCCTCCTCGTTCCCAGGTCGTGTGCTTCGTGATAGGAGTTGGCCAATGAGCGGAGCCGTTGTTGCTAGGTGATCAAGTAACACTGCATTTGATTCGCTGAAGGTTTAAAATCAAAATAAACGATAGAGGGCAGCAAAGGATCGCTTACATTTACTTGAAACTGTGCCAACGCTTTCGATGGGAACTTCAAGTGCTTTTCTGCGATGTGCCAAAATGTCATATTCACGTCTATTTTTACACAACTATGACGTTAATTTGTGCTACATTTTATTTGTTTTAATCTTTTTCCAATTTCAAGTTGTTCATTCTTTTATGTCAGCGTTTAAAGTCACCCCCAGTGTTATGATGTATATAAATTGACCTGGAAGCGTGGGTAAATACATAAATTAAAATAATGCTTTGGTGATGACAATGTGTCTATTTGGAAATGGTAAGATGATTGTTCCGCCTCACTATCATCATAATAAACTGCATTTGCCAAGATTTTACTTTTTATATCATTGCAAAACCGATATGCAATGCAAACAAAAATAGCTACGATTTTGTTTAGATTTGCTAAACATAAAAAAGGTAAATAAATAAATCCCGTCTGTTGTATGCAATGCAGGCCAAGGCCATGAGATGGCAGCAGCAGCAGCAGCTAATCATGACATCTTGCATCTTGAGTAACCTTTTCTCAAAACACCACATGTAATCTTAAGAAAACATACAAACAAAATGTGCATGCAGTTTAGATCTTCAAGTTTTCCATAGTTTGTAAGGTTTTTTTTAGCATTATTATAACACATTGCTTGTTTAAAGTAGAAACTGTGCAACTCTTGGACTGGATAAAGAAGGCCTACATCTGCAACCACAGCATCAAGCCTCTGCCCCAAAAATCACACCACCAGACCACTATCAAGTCCATATGCAGGCAATAAAACAAGCCCAAAGCGGATCTCAATCGGGTTCAAGTTATGAGTAATAGCAAAGCAAATATGGAGCGAAAAGCAGTGCGTCAGGTTCAAGATGTGTTGTTTATGTTAAGTTCAATGGAAAATGTGGTCCACAACATCAACACAAAGCAATCTACACCCTTTATTTTCTTCTCAGTTTACATCACGAATCGACAAATATATCTACAGTACTTTAGAAAAAACATGACAAGACATCAGTTATTACAATTATTTTAACCCAGCAACATAAAAAAGTTAACATTGCAGTTGGAGGCGAATTGTAAAACAAATCAATATGATAAAACGACATTTTTAGACACTGACCAAACAGTAGCATTGATCAAAGCGTTAAAAACATGAGTAAAAATCTGAAAAGTACAGGACAGCTGTAAGAGCATCTGCACAGTCGTTTGTTTCAAGGCCACCGTTTTCCGGGACACGTGCTGTCACTGGCCTTTTGCCTTTGCAGAAAGAAGGGCGTTTCAGAAACAACCCAAACTTCTCCAGTTCAAATACAAGGTCCACTGGTGATCGGCAAAAAGAACTCCAGCTTATTGGGAATGTCAAGGGTCAATCTCCACAGGAACAACGGTGAGAATGGCATCTTCGTTTCCGCGGCGGACCACCACTTTGAGCGAGGTGTCTTTCTTGATGGCAGCGCTGACGTCTGTGGCTGACGAGATCCTCTGTCCGTTGATTGAGATGATGACATCATGCTCCTTGAGTCCCGCACTGAGGGAAACATGAATTAGTAAAGATTTAATGAGAGAAAGTTTCATGGCTTTATGGCCAGTGTTGTTGAGAGAAATATATTACAACTTTATTACTTTGTTCAGCAACTGATTGATGTTAAACGTCCATTTAGTTATCGAATAATCGTTAACTGGTCTTTATGCTAGTGTTGTCACAATTTGAAAATATTAAAATATTTCAGACACAATTTTGATACCAAGGTATGTGCTTGATTCTCGATACAATGTAATTTTACTACAATTCAAAGGTGCTATTTGACATTGACATTTGAACAAAAAGTAATAGTTTTTTGGTTGTTTTTTAAACTGTTCAGCAACGCCAAATTAAGTTATCTTAAAGAATTTTTTTAAATAATGAGAGTCTATAGAGGATTTTCAGTCGACGTCACATTCCGTTCTACTGCGCATGGCTTTGCAGAAAGAGCTCCTCTCTATCTGCTTACATGGGGAAACTTTTTGAATAAACAACCAACGGGGCGACAGCTAGCTGTTTAAATCAGGTCTGAACGGTCTGAAAGACGTCTGTCTCCTGAGCTTGAGACAGGTTTTTCACGCCATTTTTTCACCCTGAATGCAACTTTGATGGGTTATAGTGTCAAATTTCATTCACAAATGTTGATTTAGCAGCAACTTTTGTTTTCTCACAGTGATAAATTCTATCTTGTAGTTAACTGACAACGGAGCTTTTTCGACTTGTTTCCACTGTTTGTGTCTATGAGGGAGATCTTTCTACAGGCGGGGTGTGCCTGTGATAAAAATCCCTCTATAGAATTAGAATTGATAAAGCTTAGTATGGATCATAATGTTTTTTGATGCAATCCTACTTTATATATGTTTCAAAACAGTTAAAAAATGCTCAGACTGAACAATAATGATGATAATGAGCGATGAAAATTGTGTAATTTGAAGTTTTTGACGTAAACACTAGTTTGTCTGTAAATTTGCATCTAGAAGTTGTTAAGTGACATTATCCCAGTTTAAAATTTGCAAAAATCTAAACAGACTCATCGAAATCTACCAAAATAATTGTTTGATGCAGCCCTAGACAATATTCACTTGTTTAGTTTCTGTTTCTTCATAGACTGTATAATCAGATATATACAGTTTATAGTTTCTCTACATAATAAGCCACTATGTTCTTCATTGCAAGTTCACTCAACAAAAACACTTTAGCGTTAGCGTGGCCTTGGTCTGTGGGCCTTGTTAAGCACAAACATGTTAGCTGCACTCTGATTCTCACAATGTTTTGGCATGTGAACCAAAGCTGTTGGTTAGCTGTTAGCATGTGTGAAACATTTTAAAGCATTTTAATGAAGCAGCGATGATGGTGGATCATTGCACAGCCAGAGCAAAGTGCTAAGTTATAAAACCGAGTGGGCAAAAACAGGCTCCCGCCATAAAGAAAACAGAGTAGTAAACCTGAAATCACACACAGGCCAAAGCATTTATGAGCAGACGAATCAAACACACTCCTCTGTGTAATTACAGCCACATGTAAACAAGGCCACCACACCTTCATTTACACAAATCTGCTTAAGCTAGTCCCCAAGACTGCAGAAGTGGGCTGGAAATGAAGTAATGTGAAGTAGTGCTTTGGAACACTCATATTTCAATAACAAGAAATAGGTTATTTTTAGACAGAAGGCCTTTTCCCACTGTATGAACTTTTTTAGTTCCTGTCCCCATTTTGGGAGCGTTCACATAGAGCAGGAATATGACTGGGGCCACACTTTAGGAACTTGTAATGTGATGGCACATTCTGGAAATAAATTGAAATTTAACTTTTTTAGCTCCTGCTCTGAGGCAGCTTCTTTCCAGTCAGGCCAGGAACCATTTGGTGACAAAACACATTTACAGTTTTAACTTTGTTTAAAAAATATGTTTTGTATGTTTAGATAAACTTTCCTTATCCTTCAGAAAAATATTTAAAAGCAATAACTCCCTAAATTAATTTATTTTAATTTGTAAATAGTAGCCTTACGGTGAATAATTTGTGTAATTGTTAATTTCAGTGATGTTTTCAACTTTTGTAGATCATAGTTTTATGTGAATCGAAAAAAGACAACTGTGTTTCCTAACACCTCTAATAACTTATTTAAATGTTTCAGACTAAACAGATTTAATGTTAAAACCAGTTAGACCCACTTTCAGAAACTGTTGCTGTGTGAACACAAACATGGGGACAGGATAGTTCTCTGACTAAACGGGACTGGAGGAAAGTTGGGACTAGTTCTTGTACTTTCATGTGGGAAACGCCTAATGCCAGATTACAGTAGATACTGTATTAATGCTAATATTGAACCAATGGACATTATAAACTGCTGAATACTGAAAACAGTAAATGGCTATACCTGATCAGACTTAAAATATGTCAAGCTCTCACAAACCCTTCAGCACAGTTATTATTGAAAACATTCCTTTTTAGCTCAACCATGGCTTAAGAACAGCTTTTTTCAGACAGCAAAGTTAATTGGAGTGGACCAACAGAGCATCAGCTGCTTTTGCCCTTGATGAAAACTAAAAAAACACTTCTTAGCTTCAGTCGTTCACAACAAAATCTAATTTTCTTCAAAAGTGCTATTCTGGAATATCCTATTCAGTAGAAATAAAAAGGTTATTACCATATATATACACATATTCTGAGAGAGAGAGAGAGAGAAAAATCATGCTTTTTTTGCCCCCCAGAATGCCGAGCCCTATTTATTTATTTGGAAATGTTTAGGGAGAGTTTGTGGTTTGGCTATTTCTTGGAAATTAAAGTCAAACATTCTCCAACCAATTCAAATATTTAACGGTTTAATTGCCAGTCCTAATTCTTAAATAACATATATTTTCTCACTTAACCCAAACCTTTGCACAGCACTTTAAAATCCATCAGACTGAGACGCTTGAAAGTGCAGCCTTCAGAAGTGAGCCACAGAATGTTAATAGGGGCAAGACTAAACAGTAGGTACAGTGTAACAAGGCCCTCTTCGATGACTGTAACTACAGTAAGCAGGAGCAGGAAAACCACAGCAGAGAGGAGCTAGTGCCCTCCATCCGCGAGGTTCTGGAGGAAATAGCTGAGCTCAGCGTCTCCTGGCAGGCCCCACTCTGCTGGAGCTGTGGTGGAGGCTGATGGGAGTGGGATGTGGGTGGGTGAGTGAGGCAGGGGGGAGGGTTTAAACACTTCAGGCATGTTGAAGTGAGCCATGAAATTTGTGTTCCAGTGAGAGAGTCGTGCAGGAGACTGTGTAGGTGTCGCACTACAGTGAGTATGACACTGTTGAGAGCAGCTAAGAGGAAATTAAAGTCAATGTACATTTGCAGTGGGAGCAGGTAAAGAAGTCTCTTGTGGTTTTCATGACACAAACGAGCTTTAGAAAATACAGCTACGTTTATCCAGGATTTATGCAGGCGTTAGCTGTCAAGTTAATGCTTTTAATGCCAAATTTAATTTGTAATGCTATACCAGTGTTTCCCAACCAGGGTACAGGGACCACTTACCAGGGGGCAATGATGATTTAAAACAAGGTGAAATTGAGATGTTTGAGT
The DNA here is from genome assembly GCA_038363315.1 of Mugilogobius chulae. NCBI lineage: Eukaryota > Metazoa > Chordata > Actinopteri > Gobiiformes > Gobiidae > Mugilogobius > Mugilogobius chulae. The sequence continues at coordinate 56,378 of JBBPFD010000685.1, forward strand.
TAAAGTGTGCTTTACAGTAAATTACACATCCTTAAGTTTGAATTTGAGCATATTGGACGTCAGTATAGTTGAAAATACTATATAGGTAATAAGTGGCAATATACTAATGTAGTAAACTGATTATTTGCCTAATATCCGAGGTTGGGAGTCCTACATAAAACTATTTAAAAGAATAAATGTGAACATAATTTACATTTATAATAGACTTTATAGAGATAATTGTTTTGTTTTTTTATTATATAGAGCAGTGGTTCTCAAAGTGAGTGTGTTGGGGGTCCCCCAATTTTTTTTTTGAAACATTGATAATTTTTTCAATATATTTCTTGTGATTACCATCCTAAAGTAGAATTTTGGATAGAAAAGATAATAGCTTGAATAGAAAATGACCATATAGGAAATGAACATTTATTCAAATTTGATATATAACTCAAATTTTAGTGCGATGCCAGAGCGAAAAAGATTGGGGGTCCTTGGAAGATTTTTGAGCCGATAAGGGTCCCTGGGCTGAAAAAGTTTGAGAACCCCTGATATAGAGCATAACATAGTCAGATCTATTCATCCTATTTCACCCCGCCCACTTTCCCCTGAACCCCTCCCCACTCAGTCACAGTAAACTGCCCTGGGACAGATCAGCAGAGGCGATTCGCCTAAACACCTGGCGCCTCAACCTTCGACTATCACCAAGTGTTCCCTGACCTGCACGTTATGGTTGGTGGGGAACCGGAATGCGCAGAGGAAACCACCCAACATGCAAACTCTACTCAGAAAGGCGGGGTGCGGGAGTCGAACCCACGACTTTCTTGTTGTGAGGCCAGAGCGCTATCCGCTCTACCACCCTGGTGCACTCTCATGTAGATATAATAACAGTCGAAATAAACCCAGACACTGAATGCTACAGGCTAACCACAGCTAAAAAGAAATGCACTGCCAAGAAAAGTGGGCGGGGCAGAATAAGGTGATTATATTAACATGCAGCTCTCACGGACTCTGATTTCAGTCCAATTGAGTTTGAGACTCGTTTTAGATTATTATTACTGTACTTTCTGGGTTATTAAGTCATTGATTACGAGCCATATCAACTAAATGAAAGGAGAAAAACAAAAATGTTATCAATTTGTAAATCGCAAACCAGTGTCACTCACGTCCTGAATGACAAGACAGCATGCCTGCCCACAGTGAACTGGCCATACACCACATGGGAAGACCTGTGGGTAAACCCTCTGGTGGTATTTATGCCTTATGTTAGAACGTGCAGTCAGACCATTGGGATTCTGACCGACTATATTTAATACATTATATAACACATTATAAAGTAGTTGTGATGGGCACTAAAAGTAGTTGTGACAATATCCGATAGATGAATATGAATATTTATTGAGCTGATCCTTTTGTGTCCAACTTCAAACGGAAGTTAATGCATTTTATGGCCTTATTTATGTTCGTTTAATGACCTTCAATGCTTTTAATGCTCAGTGGAAAATGATCAAATGTTGAGAAGTCCATCAAACTTACACTGCAGCCGGCGTCTTTGCAATAACCTCCATAACATATGCTCCGGAGGTGATATCAGGGAAGTCTTTGTGCCTCGTTTTCAACTCTTTGGCCAAACTTCGAAAAACAAGAGAAGAAACCACAAGTGAATACCGGGCGGACAGAGTGGAAATATGATTTGCCACTGTGGATATAAAAAGTGCAACTCACGCTGGTGTAAGAGTCATCATCCTCACCCCGATGTACTTCTTCTTTGCCGCCGTCCTCCCTGCAGATGCATAAATACATACAAAGCACTGCATTAGAGTGTAAAATATGAATGAGAATGTGAACTGTTATTTGCACTGTTCTTCTTTTTTAAACACGCTCCAGAGAACAAATACTTCACTACTTTACTTTGGCATTTGTATTAGAACTTGAAAAAGTAATAAACCAAGCGTGATTGTGTTTTTCTGCGACAGGAACTGATTTAGAGCTCCATCTACTGGCTGCAAAGGAAATTACACAAGCTAAATAATCAAAGCAATCTTGCCTGATATGATAAGGCTACAGAAACACTCAAAGTCTGTAATGTTATGGATTTAACAACAGTGCAAATCACAAATCTGTGACATTTTCCGAGGCTCAGAGGGGTACAAACTAGGGCAGGGCAATATCGTGATAAAATATAAACTTTTGATAGCATAGCCACCAATGCAAAGTGATGGTGTCTGGCATAACTGTGTTGGAGAAAAAAATCAGGCCATGAAACCAGGCTTGGTAAATTACATCTGCTGCGTGTTCATTCTTTTAGTTAATGCTGGAAACACAGCTACATCAAATCTATTAAAGAATCACGATGTTGTATAAAATTCGATATATTGAGCCAATCAGGTCCTAAATGTTGATAACCCTATTTATTGTTTAAATACTAACTTTTCATATACAATCATTCTTAAACATGCAAAACATGCCATGTTTAAAGTGAAAACAATCAATTAAAATGATCATCAAAACATTGATTTAAACATCATTAATTCATTCATTTTCTACCGCTTAATCCGTTAGGGTCGCGGGTGACTGGAGCCTATCCAGTGACTTTGGGCCTTAGGCGGGGAAACACCCTGGACATGGCCAACTGTCGCAGGGTTAGACATTAAACATTCACTCTCTCATTCACTCACTAAGGGAAATTTACAGTGATGCCCAATTAACCTAAACATACATTTTTTGGAGGTGGGAGGAAAGCAGGAGTACCCGGAGAAAACCCACGGTGACACGAGGAGAACATGCAAACTCCACCCAGAGAGATCGTGAGATGTTGATATGGTCTGACCCGGGAGTCGAACCAACGACCTCCTTATTGGGAAGCCAGAGCTCTAACCACTCTGCTACCGCTGATTTAAACATGGTTTGAATTTTCAATTTTATTATGATGCTTTTGCATAAAGCTAAAGGTCCTTAGGAAGTATCACATTACTAAATGTCTGAAAAGGTCTGAAAGACTGAGAACTCCTGCTCAGTGGGGTTGTGAACAATATATGGGGGTCGCGAGATGATTTAATTTTACATCTATTACTCTGTATTTAATCAATTATTTACATTGAAAAAAGTATGTTGTAATGAATTTCCATCAACAACAACAAGCTACTAAAATATTTAAGATTAAACCCATTTTGATCAGATTTAAATTCTGCTGTTGGGGATCACAAGTCACTGGTTATTTTGGGGTCTCGGTCTGAAAAGTTTGGGTACTTCTGCCTTCGATGTACTAACTGTAACTTCCAATTAGAGAAATAGACAGTTAAACCATACTATGGAACACTGTTAATAGGATTACTGCTTGTTATTCCAAAATGTAGAAAAAAATTTAACCACAGGATCATCTTTTTCATGGAAACAAACAAAGGAGGCTCTTTCCAGGCAGAGAAATGAATATTCCTCTTTGTGGTCATGCAAGCTTGACAAAGTAAAGACGCTCAGTATTTATTCAGTGCCGTAAAAACAAAAAAAAAATGCTATTATTCAAGTCAAAATGTAGCAGACTGGCTTTTACTATAAGAAATGAAGAGAAATGAAGCTATATGACAATAACTCTGCCATAAAAAGCTACAATTGTGAATATTTTACATGTCACTTGATAAAAACATTTCCTAACAATTTAATTTGCTATTATGCAAGTCTAAATAAGGTAAAGAAGAAACAGCTTGAAAACTGGCTTGGTTAATTACCTCTGCTGTGTGTTCATTCTCTGAGGCAATGCTAAAACATTAGTAAAATCTATCAAAGAATTAACCTGCAGCTGAGTCAATCTGCTGCCAGCCTTCCAGTTTCTATTAAATCCAACTGTCAGTGATAAAAACCTAAATGCGCGCCAATATTTGTGATGAAAAGCTTCTAACACGAGGAGATAATGTGGTGTGTCAGCAGGACGCGGTACCTCTGGACTGCCTGTCGTAGGATTCGGCCAAGAACTCCCTGATCTTGTCGGAGGGAATGGCGAAGGAGATGCCAGCTGTGACTTTCAGAGTGTTGATCCCGATGACTTCACCGTCCTGAGAGAGAGAGAGCACAAGCCGGCTTTAGTCGTGACCCCGGCTCGTTACCATATTTCCAGCTCCAGACATGTAAATGGAGACGTCAGGAGTGATCAACTGACAATAAATCATGAGTTTTGAAGGCAGCGGGATTATAAAGCAACAATGTCTGTAGACGTTATGTAATTTTGTTTGAAAAATATTTTAAATAATTTCCCTGAGTAGTAAAACACCTGATGAAATGTGCTTCATAACTTTTTCATAATAGAGGTTATGCAAACGACATCACAGTTTGAGAACAAATTCAACAAACAACAATTCTGCTGATACTGGGTTTGTAACGGACATGTAAAAGAGAAAATTAGGTAAGCAGTGGCAGAAAAGCAGATAAACAACAAGACTTATCACAGACTGTTGAACTTGAGTCTATTTGCTTGAGTTAAAATGTTCTTTAGCCTCAACTGTCGTTAGCAAACAAGCTAGTGAAACGCATTGTTACCACGACAACATAAAAGAGTTGATAGTTTCGTGTAACCATTAAAGTAAATTGTTTAAACAAAAACTCCAGAGACAGCAAAAAAAGAACATTTTCTCTATGTTCTCATTTTCTCTATCTCAATGTCTGTGCATAATCAGCCATTCTTTATTTATTTTTTTTTTTTCTGGAATAATGCTTCTCAACATTCTGACTGAATGGCAAAAGTATAGGCTGTTTACTTTTTATTTGGTCCCTGCCAAAAAACCAATTCACATGGTAACAGTATTGAATAAGATTAATGTGATGATGTCCAGAGTTAACGTTGAACAGTCTGACAGCAGCAGGAAGGAAGGACCTGCAGAACCTTTCCTTCACACAGCGAGAGTGAATCAGTCTGTCACTGAAGTGCTCTACACAGCAGACAGACGTCTGCAGGTATTAACTAAGGGTACAGCTCAGAATGGAGCTTTACTTCTTGGTGATCTTGTCCAGTTTCTTCCTCTCCCTCTCTGTGATGCTGCTGCTCAAGTAGACCACACCACACAGGATGTTGATGCCACCACAGAGTCATAAAAGGCCCTCAGCGACTGACATAGACATACCAGGGTTGCTAGGGCTGTTGTTACAATGGTACAATAACAGTCACAAATGATTTAAATCATAGTTGAAATTCTGATTATTCAAATAATGATGTGCTTAGAGATTGTGCAAACCTTGAATACCTCTTAAGAATGTAATCCAGAGAAAAGCGCTTATGCATCTCCACAGAAATATGCTTATGATTACATCGATGTCATCAGTTTAGACCTTTGATCTGCTCCCAGTTAATTTCAACATAATTTTTTTCCTTTCTTCACAAACTTACTTTGATTCTCATAAAACTATTATTTGTATCTACAACAAGTATCACTCTGGTCTACGTCATCAGTCATACATAACTCTCACTTGCGGCAGCATATTCAGACTGGACAAGAATGCACCATCGCAATGTCTAAACTCCAGGTCCTGGGTCCCAAAAAACACACATTGTGACACTAGTAAAGTTAAAAATGCTTTTACCAGATTGACGAGAGGACCTCCAGAGTTTCCATACTGTAAGAAAAGTACACATCCTGTAAGTTCTGTGTGTAAGTCTCTATGTAATGTATATTCAGTGAGTTGATCGCTCACATTGATGATGGCGTCAGTCTGGATGTAGTCCATGTCGGAGTTTCGGAGGCCCAGCTCTCTGCCTCCTCGCTGCGTGGTGCTGACGATTCCTGTTGTGACGGTGTTCTGGAGGGAAAAGGGACTGCCGATAGCCACCACGAACTCCCCTGGTCTGAGGTCCGAGGAGCGGCCCAGCAACAGGACAGGAAGCTTAGTCTGCAGAAAGGTAGAGAAGGAATATTAAAGGTGCTATTCTCGATTTCTACTTCATTAACAATGCAAACAAGCAGAAGTATTAAGATCTGTATTTACATTTGTCAGAGCAGTCCATGTGTTCTGCAAAAGCATTCTGAGCCAAGTCATTGTTATGGAAGTCTCAAGTAAGTCCCATGTTTTGTTTTGTTTTTTTTATCTCAAGTCTAAGTCAAGTCCCAAGTCAATGCCCCATAAGTTCAAGTTAAGTCCAAGTTTTTTACTTTTAGTTTCAAATCTTTTCAAGTCTAAAATTACAGAATAGCCTACAGCTTTCATTTTCTGCAAATTCATTAATGCTTTATAGTTCTGGCCACAAATGAAGAAGAGAGAGACAGTTTGTTCTTATATCAGTACAGAATGATGCCATTTTTTGAAGAGAAGCATTAAGTCGTCTCAAGTCATAGCACTCCAAGTCCCAGTGAAGTCCCAAGTCATGAAAACAGTGATTCAACTCAAGTGACGACTTACAAGTCCACACCCTGTTTTTACGCACTTTCCACAGCTTTTAAAGGGCAGCATGTTGGTATGCTAACGTGAGTTATTCACGATAACAACAACAATGGAGCTCAACAGTGAACGATTGCCTTGATTCAGGAAGTACAATGCCCATAGGGTATTTTTAAAAAGTCTAATTTTAAGAGGCATGTTTGTTTGTTTAATATTTAATAAAGGGATGATGCACATTGATAAAAGAGGAAAAGAGATCCCATATGTGTAAAGATGCAGGATGAGAACCAGTGCTAATTTCCATCCTTTGTCCCTGCTGTAAAAAAACAGCCACACAACAACCAGTAAAAACTCGCAGAATGGCCAGCTATGTTCTAACTCACATCTATGCCACGGTTGTCTTCAGTCTAAAAAGCACATCTATAAATGAAAATTTGTCTTAATAACTTTGTAGTTTATAAAACTCACACTCTGCACAGCAGCTGAGAGCTCTGGCCTCCCAATAAGGAGATTGTGGGTTCAAATCCCTTTTCATACCAAATCAACATCTCACATTCTCTCTGGGAAGAGTTTGCATATTCTCTCCATGTTACTTTGGGTTTTCTCCGGCTTCCTCACACCTCCAAAAACATGCATGTTTATGTCAATTCGCATCACTATACAATAAAAAAAAGGGAATGAATAAGAGAGTGAATTGTCAGTCCTTGTTTGTCTCTGTGTGTTAACCCTGAGGCCAGTTGGCCATTGTCGCCTAAGGCCCAAAGTCATTGGTATTGGCTCCAGTCACCCACTTAGAAAATTAATGAAAAAAAAACCCAACAACAACAACAACAACAACACCAACGCAGAAGCATGTTTTTGAAGCATGTTTTCGAAATCTCTATGGAGGGTTTACAATGGAAGCCTCTACTTCCTGAACCAAGTACTGGATGGTTGCTGTTGAGCTCCACAGGCTAACAGGCTAATTAGCTGAAAACAGGACACTGCAGGCTAATTTTAACTCGAATAGATACTTTATCAAGAAATCAGTGCAGAGGAAAAACAGATTTTTGGTTATTTTGCAGTAAATAATCAAGTATTGTGCCTTTAAGTGTCTTTAGTGATGTTCAACAAGCCTGGCTGAGGAGTTTTCCACATAATCAAAGGCACTTTTCATATTTTGTCAGTAAAAGAGAAGGTTTGTTTGTAGCACCTTCATGATTATTTCACTTTTGCCTCTTGTGTTTGTGAACAGTGTGAGGAGGAAGCCAAATTATTCTGGATCAGGGAAACATGCACTGAAGCCATGACTGATTTGTAGAGCTCAAGGATTACTCATGAGCACTCACGCCAAGCCCAGGAACCACAATACACTCATAAAACCTTGTAGTAGAAAAACTAAACGTGTTGTAGATTTGAATTTCATCTTTTCAGTCCACAAAAAGCAGAGTTGTTAAGCATTTGAGCGTTTAGTTTACTCATCTGCCAGACAAAGCCATAAGTTGTAGCTGCAGTCTATTCTTACCCACAGTGTCATGAGTAATTTCCTTTATTGTCTGAGAGTTAATTTTAGGAGTGTTTCGCAGTGGTGTTGATGACTGAGTGTTAATGCGTTGGACACTGGTGAATGGAAAATGATTAGCCTCAAACCACTAATGCTAAGTGCCCACTCTGTTCTGTTCTGTGTGGCACTGCTCCTGCCTGTGCTTTTCCACTGTAAAAGACGAAGTACTCATTAGGCTAACTAAAAGATCAAAAGTTATGAGCGAGACGGAGTGTACAGATCTTTTAATGGTGATCAGATGGCAGCAGATCTCGACGATATTCTGTGAGTCCAACAAAGCTTGTCTTCAAAGGTTTACTTGAGGTTATACTCATCAGAAGAATGTAAAATGTTTGTCTAATTAAATATATAAATGCAGCAATCTCCATGTATACCATTATTTTCCAGTTTCAATGACCTTCAAGTAAATAACAAATGAATATGTGCCTAAATGAAGAAGTATTTAGCAGGTTTTGATATGCCTTAAAACAAGACTGCCAATGGAACAAGCAATATTTTACCTAAAACAAGAAAAATACACTTTGTATAACTTAAAATTAGCAAAACTGCTTCTGTAGCTTCTGTACAAGTTATAAGAGAATTTGGCATAAACTCATTTGCTAATACAGTCAGTACAATTTTCCTCACTCACTGGTAAAACATTTGGCTTGAAGTAAGAAGAAATGTCTTAACATCAGTCTGTAACTGTTTGAAATGAGTAAAAGAATCTAGGTTTCTACAATAAATAGACCTTAAATTAGTGTATAAATCCTGAAATTATTTTTTTACAGTCAGGGCTTTTACATAGAGGCCAGAAAAAAACGGATAAATAGCCTGTTTGATCTAAAGTAGTTTTCCAAAGCGCATCCAAACCTGGACAGACTTATATTGAGAAGCTGTAAACAGGTTTTCGGAAAACCAATTGACGCACCTGGTCCCAACCAACTGTAGTCTGATTTCAGACGTCATGTCTCAGTTCACAGCTGGACAACAAACAACAAACATTCTCATTGTCTACCATGCTACTTTTTATGAAAAACTTTCTAAATGAAGCAGCCTTAAGTGACAAAACAATCTGCTGCATTTGTTTTAATCAATATTGCAGCCGTTCCCAAACTTTTCGGTGCTGCGGCCCCCCCTATTGGCCCGTAGATGCCTGAGGCCCCTCAGTAATATTTCTTACACCTTTAAAATTAAGTAGAATGTATATACTCTCATCTTAGGATGCCAAAACAGCAAAATAATATTGCCTGTGGATTTAAAAGAGTAAAATAATCAACTTAAATATATTAAAGTTAGTTTCAAATAGGGATGCACCGATCCAGCTTTTTCAGTTCCGATATCGATCCCGATATTTGGCTTTAACTATCTGCCGATACTCGATATCAACCGATACCAGTGAAAGGACTGAAATTGCTTCTTTTTCTTAAAAAAACTTAATACATTTGGCCATATTGTGTTATTTAACTGATGTTTATAGTGCAAGTCACAATTTAACAACTTAATCTGAATAAAATGCCCAATATTATGAAATGTTCTGGATCAACACCAGCCTGTAAAATAGTCTCATTATGTCCAAAACTATGATATCGGCTGAACCGATATCATGCAGCCGATACCCGATCCAGCAAAATGTCCTGGATCGGCGCCGATATCCGATCCAGGTATCGGATCGGTGCATCCCTAGTTTCAAACCCAGTTTTCTGTCATGCTGTTGTGTGGACAACTATTGGAGGCCCCCCTGCAGAGATCCGAGGCCTCCCAGGGGCACTTTGGGAATCACTGCAATATTTGTTTGTTTAAATGACGTCTGAAATCAGACTACAATCGGTCTGGACCACGTGTGCCAATTGGTTTTCTAAAAACCGGTTTACAGGTTCTCAATTAGTCTGCCTGGGTATATATGCGCTTTGGAGAACTGGTTTAAATCGGACTAGGCTAGTTATCCGGTTTTCCTGGCCTCCATGTAAACGCCCTGGATGAGTGTAAACCAATAACTCGGTTCCAGATCTTCAACTAAACACAAAACTAACTACAAACTTTGGTCGATTAAGACTCCATCAACCGATTACACAGCACTAGAGATCACACAGCAGCGATCACATGTGGTAAACGTGACTGAAACACAAAAATCACAAGCCAGGCCTGGGCTACTGTGAGACATGCAGACACAGCGTGGCTATATTTATCCATCCACAGTGACAGTTTCCGCTTTTCTGAATGAAATCATCGGCGTTGGGCAGCCACAGTTCTCTGTTTGAGGCCGTGTGCAGACAGTACCCACACATCGTTATGTCAGAGAGCCACGAAGGAGGAAAAATACATGTACTGAATGTAGACAGCATGCTTACTCACTCTTATAAATAGCAGCCCAGAGCTACACACACCGCTGGAGTTTGGCCAAAAGGAACTGAAAATCTACATGAACAAAAGAGTTGCTTGTACATGGAGCTGGGGAATGTAACAAATATGCAAAATGTTTTAAAAAGCTACAAAAAACTAATTAACAAACTTTCAAACAGACGAGGAAAGTTAATATTTAAAGCAGAATTCGTACAGTAAGTAATTCAAAGTGCCAGACAAGTGGTGGAGGGCTGGACAGCAAACATTGGTAGAACAAATTCTCAATATTGCAAAAAGAATAAAGGCAAAGTTTTAAGTAGTTGCAATTTCAAAAAGACAGCACATAGACAAACATACAACAGAAAAAATATAAACAAACAAGGCACCTCTATTACACATTACTGACACGCTCAGGCATCAGTGTTCTAGAAATTGATCGCACTGCAGAACTTAGAGCTGGTTTAGTCTTCTTTATTTGTCAGTTTATTCTCACGTATGACTTTTTTCTCATGCAATAGCAGGGATTTAAAGCTTCGACTTTATTCTCATGTTTTTTACTAGTCCCACTTTGTCACACTGATGTTTCTCAAAAACATGTCGGGGGCCTGATTAAAACAGGTCAAGGCCTGAATCTGGCCCCAGGCCACAGTTTGCCCAGGTCTGGTGTAGAGGGGGATAGCTGCATTAAACGACATTTATCTACATTTGGGTTTGATTTTACTACAGCTTAAAAAAAAGATTTGCCAATAGAACAGTATGTTTGGTTCATATTCCAAGTGGAGAAGCCTTTTCTTGTGTATTTTAGGTTAGAAAATGTTCCATTAGAAGATTTAATTTAGAACAAAAAAAATACACTACAAATGATACCTACTATTTACTTCAAGTACTTTTTCACTTGTTTTCTTATTGGATATTATGTTTTTCCAGTGTTTGCATTGGCATTGCATGCTTATCAAAGCCTGATCTCATCAGATCTCACAGGCTAAACAAGTTAGGCCTGGTCAGTACTTGAAGAGTGGGAGACTTAACCTTGCGCAGCAAGATGAATTCTCGCGGTATTTGTGGGTTTACAAATCCACGAGAAACCATCTTGAAAGACTCCCGCCGTATGGTTTGAGCCGAGTATCGAATCCTCGAACCAATCAGAAGGCTTCTCTACAGGAGGAGGTGGGATTTACAGATGTGAAATCAGCGAGTGCCAGGCGTCACGCTCACAGCAAAACAACAAACATGGCGACGCGGGCAGACGCAGGTAGTATTGCAAAGGCTATTGACTGAAGCACGCGAGGGAAACGCAGATAGACCGGACCCGGAGCACACGAGAGAGACGCAGATAGACCGGACCCGGAGCTCACGAGAGAGACGCAGATAGACCGGACCCGGAGCTCACGAGAGAGACGCAGATAGACCGCCGGACCCGGAGCGCGCAGGGAAAGCGCAAATCGCCTCGAGATGGACTCAACCACGGGGAGGACAGCTGTAACAGACGCAGACGTACTGTTGCTCGCTGGAGGTGGAATATTGTTGTGAAGTGCTTCAAACTGTGTTTATATGAACACAATGATATCAGTGGATTAGTCTTCAGCATCTGGCGACGGAACGGAAGTTTTGGCGTCTCCTCTGCAATACGCAGGTAAGAAACAAAGCGGTTTGTGGGATACGTCATTTTGATTATGTCTTGTGATTAGCTAAAACACCGCTAAGGTGGGGTGGGCGCTTTGTCCAATCAGATCGACGTATTTCGCGAGAACTCCTCCCTTTCCCAACTGCTTTTGACGAGAGCCCTTCCAGATCGAATATGTGTAGAACTCAATGCAGAGTGATACATATATCGATCTGGCGTGAGCCAGGTTATGGGAGACTAGGAGGTCGCTGGAACACCAGGTGCCACAGTGGGACACAAGACTGTTGTTGTGTCCTTGGGAAAGACACTTATCCCACATTGACTAAGTGTGCGTGGATCCTTGATTGTAAAGCACACTGATTGCCTTGAAAGATGGAAAAGTGCTACATTTACCTTTATTTCGACAAAATTTCACATTTGTCTACACATTTATGTTGGACTGATAAAATATATTCCAAACATTACTGTAGACATACGCCAAAAAACTATAGACATTCATTTTTTTCAGTGTCACTCATCTATGCTTGTACATTGCATACAGTAGTTTTTGTGTGTTCCCATAAATATGACACATGACAGTGCACGCCTGCAGTATCTGACTCATGCATGTGTGTACATATTTGTACATATTTGTCTGCATATGTTACACTGCGCAATTCTTTAACATAAAATGTGTAGGTTGTAAATCATGAGGTACAGACATGCTTCTACAGACCTCCCAGGTTTTCTAGTTTCTGTTCCATTGTGTATGCAAAACATCCACATCATCTCTACTTGTTTCTTCTTTTCACTTTTCGGAAAGATGGCACAAAACATTATAATCCTGTTCCAATAGTATCCATTTATTGTGTCCATGGCAGGAATTAAAAGTCAAGTGAGATGCCAATGACAAAAACCTCTTAAGAGGAGAAGGGCTCATCTGTATGCACTCACACTTTTTCTTAATAATAATTTTTGTCTGCCATCTGATAAGAACAGACTATCAAGCCCTGTTATTTGTATTTTATTATATATCATTATAGGTTCAGCTCAGCCTATCAGTCGTCAGCCTGCTTTATTTAACTCGGCTCACTTTCTCATTCAGCATTGGGGTTTTAGCAGCCCTCTTCACCCCAGCACCACCTTTACTTTCAGCACCATCTCTGCACAGTCCAATTTTCCTTCAGGTTTTACTTTTATTTTCACCAGCTTTAAGTCTAGTCTTCTGTTCTGCAGCTTAGGAGCATAGATTGTTTTCCCTGACGAGGTCTAAGCACCAAATCTGTTGATATCAAATATAAGTCTTCTAAGTCGTTTTCATTTATCATCCTGCATTATCATATTCTTAGTTTCTACAAGTTGAAATCGAAGTTGGGTTGTATTCACCTGGCATAAAAATTAAAAACTCATGTGACACTTGTTCTGTCTCATGCAGACATTGGATAAGCCATTACTGTTCGTTGCTGTGATTGGTTAAACACAAACTAAGGTCGGCTGCACACCCTACCAGCTCCAAGTATTTCATTAAAAGCCCCACCTCTTCCCAAACGCTTTCAGCGAGTAAAGTTCCAGTCAGATGAATAATGTGGAAGAACTAAAATTGGAGTTCAACACATATACTGTACATCTAGCATGAGACAGGTTAATAAATTCAGATAATCCAAATACAGCAAGTAGTCGGCTTATAGTTGTCGACTGATACACATTTTGGTCAACTAAAAGCTAGACAGTCCTAGATATAACCTTTTGCATTAGCTTTCCTAAGACAATAAGCTTAACATGACAGCGTGTGTATTAAATGATTAAACTTGCCTGACACGTGCCACACTTCCCAAACACAAACCAAACATGCTGCAGACTGCACACTTCCTTTGCACATTCCTTAAGAGATAAACCAGATGGAGAGGAAGTGAGTAAACAGCTGAGTGCTGTCGGGGTGGGTGTGTGTGTGTGTGGTGAGGGTCAGGTGAGTGGAAGTCACTGTCAAAACCATAAGCACTGTGAGACAGGGAAACATACGGGACATGGAGCTATATGTTGAATCGCTTTAAAAATACACGTGTCACGCTCAGAGTGTCCACAGATGCATTAAGGATCTGTGATGTAGATGAAGATCCAGCAGGTATCAGTAGCCTGTACGGCAAAACAACCACACTGTACTCGCACAGTATCAATACAGTTTGTGGAATGTGCTGAAACTCCTGCTAACAGTATGGTCACTAGTAGCTACCATACTTCAATCAGGGGCAAAAATTTCTAGCCAGGCTGGCTAGTGTCTCCGCTTCATTTCATTTCACTCCAGCTACTACGTCAGTAGACGGCTTAGACGGCAAAAGATGGTTCTCAAAAAGCAGAAAGTATATTCGTCCAATCAGCGAGCAGGAGCAGAGTGGCATGTTGGCCAGAACCAACTCGAGTTGAGATAACAGACTGTAGCTCTCCTCCTTTGACCTTGTGTAAAATATTAACTTAGAATATGATTTTGTAACTTTTAAGTTGACCAGATAAAAACTGCAACAATCACTGACACACATGTTTATGTTCTAGTAAACATCTTGGACTGTCCTGTTAACATTTTCACCGTGGCCCCTCCCCTACCAGTCCCCTGTCTATGACGTCTGCCGCCTCTTTCCTTTCTTTCCCAACCCACTCCTCACAAAAAGTCCCATCACGTGACCTTGTGTACTGTGTTTTGTTATGTGTTTTTGTTTTTGTTGTATACTTGCTTTGCATTTCATGTTTGGAAGAACGAGTGGCGGCGCGCAATAGGTGCAGCGGCTCACTCCAAAGTAATTTCGTTGTACTCTGTGACAATGACAATAAATCTTTCTGTTCTGTTCTAGTTTGTGGATGACAAAACAATGAAAAACTGTTAATTGTCAATTTCTTGCTGTAAATGCTGATAAATATTTACCAAAGACTATCACAAAGGGCTAAACCAAAATAAAAAATACTTTGTCATATGAACTTAAATGCCTTGAAAAGTTGCTTTGGTCGACATAATTTCTGCCTCTCGTCGCCTCCTTTCCAGACACATTTGACAGATTATAAAAAGTCTATATGACATCTCACATACTCTATATGCACAATATACAGTTACGCAGCAGTTACTTTGCCTGTCCAACTCAAACCATTAGTGTCACTTATCATGAGCGAACGTTCTCGGATCATATCGCTCAGACCACGGCGCTGACAGGCAATACGACCCTCGTGTATTTTATATCCAGGGGCAGCGTGCCAGTCAAAGCACACAGGTAGCACACACCACTTAATCCGTGTCATCTTTTGTCACTGTATCTCTCCAGAAAACTGTCAAGAAGCATAGGCTATACACTGACCGAGAATTTTAATGATGATGAAGAAAACAGGCAAGGAAAACCTCCTTCAAACCGCAAATAAAACCAACTATTGCACATATGTATAGTATTCACAAGCGTTAAACAAAGTACTGCGCTTGTAAAGTCTGTGTTAGCTTGGAAAAGTTAAGTACTCATGAATTTTCGGGTGCTTAACACTACTTTATGATTTACAGAAACTCGCAATGCGCTCTGAAAAGTGCAGAGGTCCAGCAGCACCGAGGTGACGAAGAACACTCGACATACAGAAAGCAAACACCGCTTGCTTACATATCGCTTAGTAATCAAAAGTGGCCAGCAGAACGGGCGGAAAAATCATCTCCCCGTGTGAGTCGGTCCGCGCTGGCCACCCAATGAGTCACTCTGCTATTTATATGCACCTATGCACAGGAGAGCAGCATCCCAGACGCCGCGGCCGCACTTAAAGGAGCAAGGTGAAGCAGGGGGAACGCCGAGAGCACCGCAGCCCACAGGAAGGACTCAGGAATGTGGGGGAAAGTCTCTGAAATCCAGAGATGGCTAAAGTACGGAAGTTCAATCACTACTCAAGTAAAAGTACAATAAAAAACAACTCTGGTAAAGGTAAAAGTACAGCTGAAACTCTTTTACTTAACTAAAAGTACAAAAGTAAACGTGAGTAAATTTACTGAAGTCAAAAAGTAAAAAGTACAATCACACTGCCAAGTGCCAATATAGTGCCAGTATAATAGGGCTGTACGCAATGTATCGATACGGGGATATATCGTGACAAGCTCATTGGCAATACGCGTATCGAGATCCCGAGGTGTATCGGGATACGTATCGGCATACTTAAACAGTGGCTTATTTGTAAGACACTTGTATTTAACATAAAGAGCAGTTTGAAAATACAATTCCTCTGCATTTGACACTTGATACGTGACATATTAAGGAAATTATATCAGCATATACATTTATTAGGATACGTATTGTATCGTGACCTCTGTATCGGGATACGTATCGTATCGGAAAGCTCTTGGCAATACCCAGCTCTACAGTATAATCTTGGTTAAAACTGCAAGAATTCAGAACACTTATCTTAATTTTAGTTGCTTTAACGTGATTAAATTAATCAAGTCAAGTCAATTACTGTGTGGATCAAATATTCACTATTTGGTTGCTAGGTAACAGTTGTGGAATTACCTCCACATACGTCATATTCGCTAAAAAGACAGTAGCCTAATTAAACTCATAAAATAGCCACACTGAGTAAAAACAAGCAAAATGTTTAGTAAAATTTGAAATACAATCATGTTCATCATGTCTAACCTGTCATTGCACTTTAAGTCCATGAATCATCCAGACTTGTTATGAGCATTTATTCAGCGTTAATATATCAGGCAAGATGTTGTTTTAAATGTTTGCATACAGGTCTGCCTTGCTTCCAAGTTGGGGTATGTTTTCTATCGAGATGTTTCTGATGTGCTTAGATATTCGAGAAACTATATCCAGACTGCCTGACTTGCTTGCACAGTCGACACCATAATAAGCATCTACATTTTTTCCGATGTTTTTGACTCCTCCAGCTGCGCTCTGGAAGATTACTTTGATGCAATCAGAGCGCAGTCACAAGGGCAAAAAAAGTGAGGAATGGCTCTGAGTGGACGGATCACTTTGAGAGTAGCAGTTCTCACATAAAGATCTGCTTTGTTATTTGCTGCAGGGCTTGGAGGGTCACTCAGAAGCACTAAAGCTAACGATCATTTTACAGCTGTGAGACCAGGTGCAAGTCCCAGGAGTCAAGACCACACTAATCGAGACCAAGACCTTTCCGAGACCACAGAGACCTAAGACTAAGACAAAGCCAAGAACATTGAGGGCCAAGACCGAGACAAGACCAAGAACAAATGTGGTACGGTAATGCAGTGGTTAGTGCCCTGTGTTGGTGTGAAACCTTAAGGGTCTTCCACACCAATGTAAAAGAACATTTACACAGACACGATCCAAATGGCCACCTGTCGCTGAACAAATGCAGCGTTTTTTCTTCACAAAAATGACAAACGTCTATTTCCCACCACAGTCCAGACTTCGTACTATGATCGCTGTAACTTTCATTTTTGTTTTTCTCAGTCCAAATAGTAGCCATTCTTTGCTGTACTTACGTCCTGTTTGAACCCGTATAACTAACAACAATCCATGCTTGGCTAAATACTGTTTTCGTAGGCGTCATTTTCGGGTTTCCACATGATTTTCCAGAGCATTGATTCACTGGTTTGCCAGTAGCCATGTGTGACCGGTGTATTTCTTTTTGCATGTGCTGGTTTATGATTGTTGGTGCAGGAGTGAACCACAGGACACAGTCGAGCGCTTGGAGGCGGTCTCTGTTTAATCTGGATTACAATAAAAGTGTCTAGATGATGTGCTGCCACAGTTGGCCCAAACTACAAAGAAGAGACAATGATAGTGTCAGTGTTTTTCCAGACTTCTTTGCATCAGTAAATAAAAACATCTTAACAACTCGAAGGCTTAATATTGACTTAAAGACAAGTAGAGCTTGTTCAGTGACCAAAATAAAGGTGAAATAATGATTAAAATGCACTTAAAACACAGGATTACATTGAATGACCAACCTCTTCCATCATGGGGTTTTGCAAAAAAGAAGAGGAAGTTCTGACACACGAAGAAGAAATGTGGGCGTGACCACGACAGCAGTGACTGGATGCCAAGTATGTAGAATAAACAGCAACAGAGACAATTTTGTGTAATTACAACTGTAAATGAACCTGTTACACTTGGGCCAATCAAACTGCTGCATATTCATCAACTAGCGACACAGAGTCTTCAAAAACCTGCCTCCACGACTTGCTCTGATTCCAACAGCCTCATTCACACCAAACACGAGCTACTTGTTGGCAAATGTTGCCAAACTGGTTCAGACGGGCGATCCTTGGTTTGGTGTTAAAGACCCTTTATGTTTACATAGGTTCCTTTTAGACCAAGTGCTTAAAAAGCGCTCTTGAGATTGATATTAAGAATGTGACATGAGTACTACGTTACTAAAGCAAGCCTTACCTAACAGTAGAGCTGCAACAAGTTAATCGATTAATCGCAACCAATCGATATTGAACTAACTTCAACTAATTCAGTAATGAATAATTGTTAGCTGGTCTTCATAGGTTCCCAAACTTGCAATGAAAAAATATGTTTATGACTCTAACTGGGCAGCAATGACAGAGAAAATGTCAGAACAATTTGCCGCTTTGACTAAAACAAAACACAATCTTAATTAAATCAGTGTTGCTAGTAGCTATTTTCAAAAGAGAAAATGCTCTGTTTTTTCCCAAACATTATGATTTTTCCATTGGCAAATCTTTTTTAAGGCAGTAAAAATCTAATTCAGTCAGCTTCATGGTCTAAATTATTTTAGGCTTTTTCTGGATCAAAATGTATAAAATCTTGTTATCATGTGACTTTAGCATTCTAAACAACTAATCGATGCCCAAAAGGATCGTTAGTTGCAGCCCTTACACCACAGCCGAGCAGAGTTGGATTGAACAGGGTTTGCTTCGTGCCTTTTTCAGCCCCACGTGTAGTTGTGAACAAACAATGGGCCTGGCGTTTGTAAAGTGAGCCCACGCGTTCACTGTCACGTCAGAGGCAGCCTGGAGACACACTCTGTCAGACGCAGAGACACACAGGCTGCTCTGGTCAAAGTGGCCTGAAGTGTGGAAAGAGCCAAAGAAGACTAAACCAAAGTCACTTACACTCTCCGGTTTCCTTCATCCTGCCACTTCAAAGCAGGCAACACTTTTAAAGGTCGCCTCAGTAACATATACAGTTGTGTTCTGGGCTGGCGGCGCAGATTAAAGAAAAATGCAGGATTGAACTTGCTCTGAGACAACTTGAAGTGTATCAGAAGATCGAGCCAAGGAGAGATAACGTGTGTGTGCGTGTTGTGTATGGACAAGAGTAACCGTTTATACAAGTATGATTACACAAAATTGTTTTATTACTAGTTTATACCTGGCATTGGGCGGCTGTGCTGATTGGATCCTTCAGGCAAATTATCATAAATTCAGAGTCTACCTCCTCCCTTTTTCCTTTGCTGTCTCTTAAATGAAAGAGTTACAAGATTACTCAAACATGCATAAATCAATCCAAGTAAACTAATGATGAGAGAACACTGTCACAGTATGAAAAAACTCAGAAGAAAAGTTTTGGACATATTACAGTTTGTCTCTTCGTAAATCTGCACTTAACGCTACGGTGGGCAGTATACATCGAATTTCTCAATATATTGTGAATGTTTTAAAGATATGCAAAAATTGAACAGCGAGTATATCATTAACAGTAAAAAGAATGCTGAAAACAAAACAAAAGCGAAGTTGTTTAAAAAGGTGCACGCTTTTAAAGAGTAGTGAGAGATTTGGGTTCCCGATAAGGCGACAGTGGGTCCAAATCCCCGGTTGGACCAACTCAGCATCTCAAGATTTCTCTGTGTGGAGTTTGCATGTTCTCCTCATGTTACTGTGGGTTTGGATGCGGTTTTATTAGCTTGTAGTTGTTGCAAATCAGCCACAGTGTATGCTTCATTGATACTGCAGTGGAAAAATCCCTCTAAAGAGTAAAAAACATTTTTTCCTAGAGCTTCATGCAAACACAAACTGCTTGTGTTCACCAGAAACAGCATCTACAGCCTTAAGAAGAGTCAGAACTTGTGGCAGTTCTTACCCATTTTTTTCACATAAACTTTTTTCCGATTCAAAAGTCTTTAGTTTCGTATAAAACATCTTTTTAAGCTTTAGATTTGGCTACCACTGCTCGCTCTGTGACTCATGCTCTAATTGGTCAGAACAATCCGTTCAGCTCCCCCTGGCTCAAGCTCATCTTGCTCATCGCGCAAAGAATCATGGATGAAATACATCTGTGCAAGTCCAATAGCAAAAGGTTAAAGTTAACAACCACTATGACAACGAACGTCAGTGAGCAAAAGTCATTGACCCAAAGCGCCCGCCATCGTTGATCACCAGGGCTTAGATAAACTCGAGTCACCCACAAGCCCAAACAAAAACAAGCAGCAGAAAATGAGTGAAAGACGTAGTTTATAAATACCTTAATTTCTGGATTATAAGCCGCTACTTTTTTCATGAGCTTTGAACTATGCGGCTTATAAGGCAATGCATCAAAATTATAGATTCTCATAGACTTACTATTAACAAGTGCGGCTATACGTATGTACTTTATCATTTTTCTTACTTAAATCTAGTGGGTGCGGCCTATATTCAGGTGCGCTCAATAGGGCAGAATTTAAAGTAATTCAGTATTTCTCCATTTTTTATGGTATATTTACGTTTCACATAAAATAAAGATTTTCAGATTTTCTTGTTAATTATCCCCCAGACTCCACTTACTTGTTGTTTACTCCTTATATACATGAATACAAACAAAAGATTTAGCTTTGCAAGAATTATAAATTTTTCCACTGCCATCAGAAATCTTTAATTCATTAATATTAAGGCACTGGATTTTTATAGCACTTTTTCAAGACACCCAAAGACGCTTCACATTTTTCATAAGGTAAGGTAAGGTACACTTTAATGTCCCCGTAGGGAAATGTGTCCTCTGCATTTGACCCATCCTTCAATGCCTCTGGAGCATCTCCTCAGGAGCAGTGATCGCCACAGTGCAACGCTCGGGGACCCATCTCCAGTTGTTCTTGCTAGGCTTGGTCAGGACTACCGTAGCTGGAGGATATTACCCTAATGTGCATGTTATTGGTTGGTGTTATTGGTTATTATTCATTCATTCCACACTCGGTGGTAAGCTACTATTGTAGCCAGAAGCAAGGCTGACATTTTGTGTCATCAGATCCTCCGACCACCACCAACCATCCACACTAAATAATGTGGGGGATGTGTCGTGCCCACGTCATGTCTAAGGACAGGACGACAGTTACTCCTCAAGTCGTCCCGCTGTGACACCTGAGGTTCCAGCGGTCTCCCATCCAAGTATTGCCCAGGCCTAACCTGCTTAGTTTCTGAGATCTCACTGGATTAGACACTGACATAACCAAGCTCACGCCAAATGGAGTTTTACACATTCTCCATTAGAACTTCTCTGCTGAAAACGTTTGCAAAAAGGTGGGACATTTAATGAAATACTTGAAGCTGATTGGATGACTTGTCAACTAGTGCCTGCCTTAGTTTGTGCCAATCACAGCAACAAATCATAATCAGTGTCACTTTGCTTTCAAAAAGTAAAAGTATTTCTGGTAAAACAGACTCAAAAGCAGCAGAAACACATCCACTGAAGCTGCCATCTTTGTTTGGCACAATTACTAACAACCCCCCACCCTCACTCGCCAGCTGCAATGTGATTCGGCTAATAACCACTGGTTCAGACTCAAAATCAATCGGGCTGGAGGAAGGCCAGATGGATTTGTCGAGTTTGTTGATTCACAAATATCTGTCTGGTCAGGTTAGCACTGACAAGTTGAAAAATTATTTCACAAAAAAGAACTGATATTAAAACTACAGGCACATTTAAATATGAAACCTCAGTCCAGCTCAGATTGCAACTATGAACAAAACAGGAAAGAAGCAGAAAGTACAAGTTTGTGAGAAATGTGATCAACCTAAAACGTCCGAATGAGTTCTAATCACAACTAACTTTCATACTTATGTGGTCTGTGCTAAAATGGTTTATGGTTTTATTTCACACATTGTTCTCGAAATGGATTACAGTAAGCCGTAAATTCATAAAATATTTAACTGGAAGCCTTTGTGCTAATAAAACATACTTTTTCAAACCACAGCCATTGTCAACACACGACTCCACTCCGCTGACCTGCTCCTCAGCGTGAGTAACATCAACATATTGGAATCACACTGAGTGTCCCGTATCCTCAGTGACTCCGGTGCCGAAGCCGATATAGTTTCCATATGGTGTTGTGGAGGTCTCGCTGGCTATAAGAGCAAACATATGTCTGCCGGCCTGCTGTGTACGTTACGCCAAAGCTGCACGAGAGTTTGAGGGAAGACTCGTGGGCGTCTTGGCTCTGGGCGACTTACCGCAGCACTTTGAACCACACGCCTCATGCCAATGTGATGAGGTCTTTCTAGAAGCATCTCTTTACCTGATCTTAACGATGAGCTGGGCTGGAGAATTATGGAAATGACAGCATGTATAAAGCAATGACCCAGAAATGACAGTAGGAGCCATTTTTAAGTATTTTACTGTCTGTGGTGTCTTGCTGATCTAGTCTAGACCAGTGTTTCTCAAACTGTGGTATGTGTACCTCTGTGGACTTAGGGATGTCAGGATTATGGTAATTGATCATCGTATTTATCCAGGTCACAATACAATTGTAAGAATATTAATAATCATGCCAAGTCAAGAAGCAAAATTAAGCACATTTTCATTCAATAGAAAGTAACCTGGTTCATGCCATTTTACCTTTATTTTGCCAGGCAAAACATTAGGAACAAATTCTTATTTACAATGTTGGCCTGGTAGCTCATGACTCATGCAATGAACTTTGAGTTCTTCCACATTCTCCATCTGAAACTTCTCTTGCATGTGTGAAAAGTTGGGACTTTTAATGAAATACTTCGAGCTGATTGCATGACTTGTCTACTTGACTAGTGCCTGCCTACCATAGTTTGTGCTTAACCAATCACATTAACGAATCGTAATTATCCAATGAGTGTAGTTGATAAACTGTCACAGAGACACGTCTCTGCTCTTCTTTCAAAAAGGAAATACTATAACAATCAATATTAGCAGAAACATACATCCACGGGAGCTGCCATCTTTGTTTTGCTTGATTCAGGCACCACTTGCTGTCATCTTTGCAAACAACCCCTCAACCCGCTGGGCTGCAATGTGATTGGGACATTAAACTAGTGGTTTAGACAGCAAACCAATCAACTGGTGGGACCCAGATGGATTTATCTTGAGTTTGTGAATTCACAAATATTACAAGAATCCATCTAACTGGACAGGTTATGGAAACTAGGGCTGGGCAATAATAATGCAGTATCAGTTTGAGTTTTGTATAGCGAAAAGGCAGACGCATTTTATATCACATAGCAACTTGTTTTATTTTTTACTAAAGCTAAAGGTACATATTGTGACATTCGACTGCTAGTAGCTACTTTGACACCTCTTTAGTTTTAATAATTACTTAGTGTACATTTTATTTACATCTTCATAGTCATACAACTACATTGGTTTTCCTACTTAAGACCTGACTTAGCCCTCTTTAAATCTAGAATAGTCTGGTTAAGGATGTTATTTTAGACTTAGATGGTACCTGGAAGACCAATTCTGTTTTTATAGTGTGATCCTTGCACAAAGTTTGAGAACCACAGATCTAAAGTTTATCTCTCCCTCGTGATGTTACCTAAAGCAGAGTTGAAAGTGGGTAATGATTTAGCATACCACAGTGGTATTATGTATTATATCTTATAAGTCTCGCTGCCAAACCTTAATTTGAACTCTGCGGGTTGGCTTCCGTACAATAAATGATTAGATGAACGGGATTTAGAGTTGATAAGGCAATTACACAATTAAAAACTTAACTGACTGACTGTCAATGTAATGTCAGGTTTGTGGTGCCAAGTCGCTGGGTGTGATCGCTCTTCTATTTCAGCTGAGGAGCAAAAGGTCAACTTGTGCATTCTGTGCTACCACTTTAAACCCAAGTTACTCAGGATAAAACAGCAAAAGTTATATCCATTTGTAGGCATTGTCAATCAAAGATATTGTTGAGCAACTAAAGACATAATCTGCTGATCGATTAGTCCAGTGTTTGTCTTGCAGCCCGAGGACCATTTATCTACCTTAAACTCTGGGTTTAAGGTGGATAAGTGGGTTTTCTAGTGACATATTGTAATATTTTCCATTTCTATCCTTCTGTTTTATTGTTCTTCTAATGAATGATATGCCTAAAAATCTTCTCAAATCTTCCAAAGTGATTAAGAGAGATGAGTAAGTTTCAAGTAAGTTTGAGTCAAGTCCCAAGTCAAAGAGAAGCAAGTCCAAGTCAAGTCCCAAATCAAAGAGAAGCAAGTCCAAGTTAAGTCCCAAGTCAAAGAGAAGCAAGTCCAAGTTAAATCCCAAGTCAAAGAGAAGGAAGTCCAAGTTAAGTCTCAAGTCAAAGAGAAGAAAGTCCAAGTCTAGTCCCAAGTCAAAGAGAGACACAAGTCCAAGTCAAGTCCCAAGTCAAAGAGAGACAAGTCCAAGTCTAGTCCCAAGTCAAGAGAACCAAGTCCAAGTTTAGTCCCAAGTCAGGGTCCCACAAGTCCAAGTCAAGTCCCAAGTCAAAGAGAAGCAAGTCCATGCCAAGTCCCAAGTCAATCCTTCACAACTCCAAGTTAAGTTCAAAGTCATTGCCCCATAAGTCTAGTTTTAGTCCCAAGTCAATGCTTCACAAGTCCAAGTCAAGTCCCAAGTCAGTGTTCCATAAGTCCAAGTCTAGTTCCAAGCCAATCCTTCACAACTCCAAGTTAAGTTCAAAGTCATTGCCCCATAAGTCTAAGTCTAGTCCCTATAGTCAGTCCCTCACAAGTCAAAGTCCCAAGTCAGTCCTTTACAAGTCCAAGTCAAGTCCAAAGTCAAAGCCCCACAAGTCCAAGTCTAGTTCTAAGTCAAGTCCAAGTCTAGTTCCAAGTCAAGTTCAAGTCTAGTTCTAAGTCAATGTCAGTGTTTCGCATAAATCCTTATAATTATCACATTTCTAACATATCTTGACTATAACTTGAACAGTCCCGGATATAAAAAGGCTTAGTTTAATGTTATTTTTTGTCACATTTAAGCACAAACACTGCCCAGTGCAACAAAAATCTTAGACATTATTTGCAGTAAAATCATCTAAACAAAAAAGCAAAACAATTTCTCAAAAAGACTCACTTCACTCATGGATATTGTAATGTGTTTCTTGCTGTTTTCGAACACTTTGGTAAGGTTTTGGTAAGGTGTAACTCACTGCATTCTAACTAAACCTTCACGAGTAACATTTGTATAAAATATAGGACATTTAAAGTGTATTTTAAAGATGGCAAGCGTCCTGTGTGGAGTGAAGGAAATCTGCTTTAAGAGATTTGCAGATGATGGCATTGGTTTTCACCATTAGTGCTTAAAGCCTGGTATGTAGGTCATATTGTAACAGTATTAAAGTCAATGTTTCTCTCCTAAATGAACGTTAACAGGCAGGATGAGTCACCGTATGCTTCCAATATGGTTTCCTGTAACAAAGACACGGTTTGTCTCTGCGTTGCCCATCACCGCTGAGTATTAACAGCCCCAAAGCATTTTTTCTGGGAAGCCTGCCTGATGCTGGTTTGGACGAGTCTGCTATTGGCATATGTCTGATGAGCGGAGCTGAGGCTGAGCGGGGAAAAGAAATCAATGTGTGGGCTAAAAGGTTCATTTATTTGAGAAGAAACTGTGACTGTGTTATTAATTTTTGTATATGTTACGGCTAGGACATTACGCCTTTTTATGATGCGATTAATATCATGATATTTACAGTCAGATTAAGCTTAAATTTTCAAACATCAGATTTTAATTAAAACTAAAACTAGCAAAGCATCTAGATACTCATTTAAAGATGTCAAATTACAGTCTATTGCCTGGATGTGCACAAAGATGTTTTCTCCAAGGTTCCCTCATTAAACGCAGGCAGCCTGTTATATGTGAGTGGCTCGGGATGAATTTACCTATGCTAATAATAGAAAGGGACTTTATTATTGTAGGTATCTGTATTTATTTCAAAGATGTGCTATGTTTTATACATCAGACAAATGTGGTAGATTGTTTCGTTAAGCTTCAGTGGTAATATGGCCATCTAGCATCTCAAACCCCGTAACAAGGGCTGACTTATACATTGCCGGATATGCTTTTGAAAAATGAAGGAATCTCTAAACTGTGCTGGAGATCAATAAGACGCTCATCTGGTGATTATTTAGATCAGAAGGTAGGACAGTAAATATTACAGTATATCACACATTTAGACATGAATTTAGCGATTTAGCTTTACTTTGTTGGTCATATGTCCTAATAAGGTTGATGTTTCAGTAAATACAGCAGAAGTCTCCGACTTTTTTTGCCAGGAGAGCTACTTTTGTGAAAGAGCAAGCTACTATTTTTGATGACCAAAAATGTAAGTTAATTGTGGATAGCTAAGAGGTCTAAATGAAACTTAGTCAATATCTTTTTAGAGGTGGACACAATTAGGCATCTAAAGATACATTTACAGTAGAAATAGGCGTGTAAAAAATAAAAATTGAGTAATAAAGCATAAGAAAATAATAATTTGTATGATTTTAAAATTCTTTGGCGAGCTACTGGTAGCTCCCGAGCTACAAGTTGTAGACCCCTGACCTACAGTAATAAATTGTCATTCAGCATTTTGCTCATTAGAGCAAATTAGTCCTGTAAAGAGTTTATTTACAATGACCTCACACAGAAAAAAACAACACAAACAAGTCTTTCCTTGTCTAGCTTTTGGAGTTTACAAACTGAGCAGTCAGTTTTTTTGAAAAGTTAGTAACACTAAGCCAAATACAGTATACTGATGCATGACTGTGATGCAATTAGTGCAGGGGTGTCAAACTCATTTTGACAAAGGGCCATATTGGCATCGTGTAACTAAAAATAACCTTACAAATCTTTGACAAACTGCAGATACTACTCTCTGTATTTGATTTTTGTACATTTATTGAAGTGACAACCTGCATTACATCTGCATTAATCTAAAAAATGACTTACTCTAGCTGATTTTTATCAATTTTGATAGCCGATGCCGATATAATGGCCGATTTTCAAAGTCAATTTCTGAGGCTGATTTTAGTTTTTAAAAGACATAGCTGAGATAAGATAGTATATTCAAAAAAAAGAAAAAAATTCAATCTAAACTATTATTTTGTCTCATTGTTTAATGAATACAACATGTTTAGGCAACATTACAGAACATTTTAAAGAGAAGGTAAAGAAGAGCTCCTTTTCAAAACACAGCAAAATGGAGATATATAAAACAAACTGTATATTTTCTCTTCAAAACTAACTTGGAGTTCAGCTGATCACTGTGACAGCCAATCTACTAATAAGGCCGATATGCACAAAAAATAAAAATAAATAAAATATCCAATTATCGGCTCCCAAATATCAGCCGACCAATATATCGGTCTATCGCTACAAATAATTTCATTAGACTAGAATACTCCTGGCACTAATGTACGATTAAACTAAACCTTTTAAGACCTTGAGGGACGCAAAAATAATGTGGAGGCCCTTATCTGTTTGACACGTGAATTTATGCATTATTCTTCATTTAAGCCCAACTTGAACATGTAGACTGCGCTCCCATTCCATTACAAAGCAGAGGCACACAGTAGTTTAATCATATACAAGATGTCATTGTAATACTTACAATCAATGCAATGCTCAAAATTGTGCAACATCTGGTGATATATATTGTCCCAGCCCTAGTTCATGCAGTAAGAAACAAACTATCCTAACCCTTTTAACTGCTGCACATCATTTAGACAGTGAACGTTTTACTTTACGGCGTCTGCTGCAGTCGTCCTTGAGACAAAGACCAAAGGAAATTAATCATTTCCATTTTTTTTCCTGGCCTATGCTTTCCCTCTCGTAACAAGATTGGTTCTCATGCTCGGAGATGCAGTTTAGTGGGAAATGAGCCAAAGCAAATACACACTCGCTCTCCTCGTTGGGTCAAGAGGCACATTTCGGCCTACATTTCTGCTTGCATTTTGTAATGGAGTGGGACAGCCAGCGGTGTGAGCCAGAAGGCATGCTCAGGGCTTGGCTTTGGGTAAATGACGTCAGATGCATAAAGTACTGGATTACAAGTATCGCAAGTAGGACTGAGCAATTGGTTCTGTTGAGGTGAAGTCACAACATTCTACAGACCATCAGGTAGAAGACATTTTAGTTAATCCATTTAGGTTTTTTTTTGTTTTTTTTTTCTCTGTGTTTTTAGCAATAAACTAGAATATGTGTAGATTATTAAATTACTTTCTGTTTATTGTAAAACACAATATTGATCTAAAAAGGATTAGAAATAGAAACGGACCCATTTACCTCCTGTTCAAAACTGCAGAAATGATAAGCCCCGCCTCTTCTTGGTAAAATTAACTGTAACAAGCATCAGTTTTTAAATTACTTGGCTTAATTGTTGGACTGTGGGAACATGACAAATTCAAACCCTTTTCGAACCTATAGTGTGATGTTGACGCAACACGTGGTGGTGTAAAAAGTCGCAGCCAGCAATCTTACTAGTAGAGCTGTAGGCATGTCCCATTGACAGAATAATCAACTAAAATGGGGCGTGGAAAAAGCTTTGACGCTAAAAAGTGTTTCTTGAACAATAACTTATACAGGAAATTAATAAAAAACAGTGTATTTTTATAAAAAAAAAAACACAAATTAGACTAATGATGATGGTCCCAAATCTTCAGCTAATTTGCTTCTTTTTGTTACTGTTCAATACAAATCCATATAATCTAAATACAATTGGGCTGCCGGTGTAACGATGGGAACCCCTTTGTTTAAAGTTAGTGCTGGAAAATCAGTAATATTTTTTTTATTTTCATATGACTTTTGCTAACCCTCACCCAAGCCCCAATCCTAAACTTAGCCTTCGAATTATGCCTAAACTTACCCAAATTAATTGTGAACTATTTACCGCGGAAGCTTGCTAAAACATCACGCACAGTCACAAAAAGCTAGTGAGGGGTGCAAGACTCGATAGGGAGCTTGTTTCGACACCGGCTTTAGTTGACATATTTTAGTCAACTAAATCCGGCAGCCCACCTGCAGGAGTTTTGGATGGATTTTAATCCTCTACGAGTTCGAGGAGGCATGGACTTTTGCAAGAGATATTTTGTCATTTCTTTCCTTATGTCTATGCGTCATTCTCTATGGATTCTTTACAAACCCACGTGAGTCCTGGTCTGATGTGTGCCCGCACTGCTCTAAGGTTAGTGTAACAGAACAGCGATGTTTAAGCACTGCGAGACCAAACTCACACTTTCATGTACGGCAGGAGTCTGATCTGATCAAAGAAACATGTCATTAGTCAACCAAGAATTTTTTGATCAACAACTGTACCATTTTTTTTTTTTTACTTTTCCAAAACCTGTGGAATTCCAAAACTTTAGAAAAGAATTTTCCATAACTTTCCCACATTTTCCATAACTATACGGCCCCTACATTTCTTGAGTTTTCTTCCAAACACTGTGCTCTCATGTAGCGGTTTTCAGAGCATCAAATCTCCCAACATTGTAAACAAAGTCGTGGTGGACTTGGTACATTAATCATCATAATACCAGCTCCTAACATGTGGTCTGCGCACCGAGGGGCCCATGAAAGCAGGTCGCCACAACCTCCAGATACTGTCATAAAGTGATTCAGTATCGAATGGAAATGTTGTAAACCGGAGAGTTTTGAAGTTGTTTCCAAGACATTACGACTCATTCTGCGGCTCCAAAGGGTCAGCGTGATTAAGCATCTTTCCTTGTCCTTCCAGGTAAAAGAGTTCCAAGTGAAAGGGGCTGTGGCCAGATCGCGACGGGCAGATAGAGGTTAATGAAAGGCCACTGTGAGCAGGGATGTCTTAACCACACAGGGAACTCGTTAGCTTATTAGCTCACTGACATATGGATTCATTTTGTGTGCCTGGACCGCACCAGTGTCCTCCGTTCCCTTCTTCTGCAGCTCTTTCCCCCTCGGTCCCTGCTCCTCTGAAGTCACAGCTGCTGCAGACGGATTAATGCGTTCCCCAGAGCTGATGGTTTGGACGCAAGTTTGACTGCTACCAACAGACTTCACTTTCACACACAGGCAAGAGACAAAGAAACGTAAAAACTCATGAGTCTCTGTTCATGACTTTCCCACTCATAAAACTGTATAATGGTTTGTGAATTGTTGTAATGTACTTATTGTGTTGAGCAAAGTAGAAACAATGAAAAAATTTTAAGAATGGATCATTGGCAGAGCTATTCTAAGAACTCAGGGCGAACTTGAGTTTAGGGCCATTTCTAATCAGTTCTAATGCTAACCTGGGCACTTAGGGGCTGCACAATTAATCGAATGGAAGTTTCCATCCAATCAATGGATGCGGAAAGGCTGTAAGTCTGGCATGTTCAATAGTTTCCTTTCACAAACTACACAAATATCCTGTAATTTTCCACATCAAAGCTGTTAGTTCTAGGCTTGGGATATGCTAGAGCTGGGCATTAAAAAAAATCTAGAGAACCAATCGAATCGTCAATTATTTGGTTGTGGGTTTTGAATCGAAGATCGAAAACCAATCCTTTGTCAGTAAAAATGTGTAGTGTGGGAGCAAAAGTCAAACTTTGAGGCAGAATATTGATATATAGTTTCAAAAAAATCTAATAAATGGGACATGTTAAAGTTTTTGTTTTGTTTATGTTCATGAATGACTTTTTCATTTGTTTTTTAAAGGTTAACAAAATTAAATCAAAAGTTGTGATTATATTTTTCCCAGATCGCCCAGCTCTAATATAAACAAATCTTAAAATAGCTTTCATGAGGCTGCAACAAGTTAAAGGACAATTGCGATGCATTTTTCCATTATTCCAGTCCTTTCAAACATGCTCCTGAGCACCTTCACTTTGGATTCCCAGGACCAGAACCAATAAAACAGTAAGTAAAGCACACATGACACATGTGTTTGAGGTAGAGTTCTAACAACTGACTGTTCAAACTGGTCTTGTCTGATATGTGTGCTACAAAATGCTCATTGAGTCTGGATGATGCATGGACTTAAAAACAGTGCGGAATATCTCAGAGATCAGTTGGCATTCAAAGACTGTTTTGGGGGAACGAAACAGACCAAAACATCAGCTGTGATTTTGATGAGGAACCAAAATAATCATCAGTTGATAAGTAATCAATAAGGAGGTCGTAGGGTCTGAGACTCCCAGGTCGGACCATATCAACATCTCACCATCTCTCTGGCTGGAGTTTGCATGTTCTCCCCGTGTCACTGTGGGTTTTCTCCGGTTTTCCTCCGACGTCCAAAACATCATGTAGGTTAATTGGGCATCACTGAAATTTTCCTGTGAATGAATGAAGAGTGACCATGTGACAAGTTGGCCACTGTCCAGGGTGTTCCCCCGCTAAGCCCAAAGTCACTGGGATAGGCTCTAGTCATTCGCACCGGGACTAAGTGGGGAAACAAGAAGGTATATAGGTTCACACAATGCGGAAAAGTAATAGGTCAACTGTAAACAAATCTAGTAATCATATCATTCCTCAGCTCAAAAAGGTTGTATATTCAAACAATAATCGATTTCGGTATCTCGATAAACAATATTTCTCTATATCTTTGAAATCATGTTTTTAAGTGAAATTATATCTTACTGACAAGAAAGTAGAAATTTAATTACCTTTTGTTGGGTAAACTAAATCAAACTAAATTCTCTCATAACACAAGTTTCTACATTGACTGACAATAATTGTAAAATGTGAATGTCACTTTTCTCTGTAACTGTAATAGCTTTTCATTAGTTTTTATGAGCTCATTTAACCCATTATCTTGAATATCTTGATTTACAATAAATATTGATATATTGCTCACCCTATTACATGTGGTTGTTTATTAATGTGTCTGTTTCATTTTGTTGATCCAAAGACCTAAAATAAAGCTTAAAATATGAACTCAGAATAAATGTTATTACAAAAATAAAATAGCAAATTCAATTACACCAAATCCCAATTCTATCAATTTACCTAAATCATACAGCTTGCACAATACAGTATGAGGCAAAAGCATGTTAACAATCCAGAGACAAATTACACCTTCATGATATGCACACACTTTGAGAAATATGTTATCACAGAACACATTTTCCAAAAGGTAATAACATAATCCTCACAACTCTTTCTTGTTGGGCAGTAAAACGCTAAGACCCTGGAGCCTGCTCGTACTTTCCCTCTTAATCTAAAATGACAACGTTAGCTTGCTTCAGCTCTGCCCTCTCATTATAAACCACTCTTCTTTTCATTTCCCCTCATATTAGCTCTCACTAAGTCACACGTGTCTTCCACTTCCGCACGAAAGCCGAATTATGCCACCAACAAAACGTCTTCTTCACGTCGCAAAGTTTTCTCCAATCTGCTACTGGGCGTCCTCCGTGACCCACCGCTAATTCATTAAACTATTCACATCTGGTTATTTTTTAAGGATTGAGTCACCTGTTGTTTACAAACTAGAACATTTCACCCCACGGCTCTAACGTTAACAAGACTCTCGTGCCGTGGAAACTTAATACGACCCATCTGGAGCAAATCTCAAACAAACAAAAGCAGCAATGCCATGAGCGTGCCTTGTAACAATTCTTTAGTCAAAGCTTATTTCCTTAAAAAAAAGTTAACCCAATAACTTCACCCACAAATACTTTTCAAACGGAGCAAGCTGATGGAAAAGCGTTGGTAGAAGGTGAAAGGAGAGGCTGAGAGTGGAGACTGACAGCAGGTGTTTGTGATAAGCACACGGTTTTGAGTGGACAAATCATGCCGATGTCACAAAGAGTATAGAAATGACACTGGCTTTTGCATTGAGACACAGTTTGTGATTAGTTTTACCTGAAGCTTTCTAATTTGCTCAGTTCTGGGCTGCAACTAACCTGCAGCTGATAGTCCAGTGCTCAGAAAATTTATAGGTGAAGTTATAAAAAGTTACACTTTTTGTAACTTGTGATTTCTGTGAGTTATTAACTACTAAAGGGAACAAGAGCCACATGTTGAAACTCAGACTAAACGGAGGGCCGATCTGGGTCACATAAAAATTGAACTACAATAAAGCAGTCAAGTTAAAATAAGACACAAGACATTCATTTTGGCTAAAAACCAACATATATTACACAGCAAAATACATGATGCTGGCAAAGAAGGTAGATTTTTAAAACTCTGAGGAGGTCCAAGGGCCAACAAAAAATGGTCTGAGGGCCGCATTGTGCCCCTGGGACTGCAGTTTGGACATGCTTGAGCTACAGGAACCATAAGGAATTGCCAATGCAAAATAAATACAGTGGATGGGTTCAGAGTCATTGAAGTAGATCATAAGCCCGGAGTCTTTCATGCATTAACCTTCTGTAGAAATCAGCACAAAATAATGCCACTCAAGAGCAGTTTGTTTTGAGTCTGGAGATCTCCACTTTGTTGATAATTAATCAACACAAATTACACAAAATCTTTGTCAATGTAGTTCACCTCGTGACATTTTCATAGTCACACTCAAGGAATTTGTAGCTTTTTTTTAGTGTACACTAGGTTTTTTCACCAAATACAAGTAAATGGTAAATGGTCTATTTATATAGCGCTTTTCTACCTTTCCAGGCACTCAAAGTGCTTTACAATCTAGCATCCACTCACCCAGTGTAACAGACACTGAGGCAGTGTAAGTTAAGTGTCTTGCCCAAGGACACAACGACAATCTACTCCTGTCGTCCCACTGTGGCACCTGGTGTTCTAACAGTCTCCCATCCAAGTACTAACCAGGCCCTTTCTTGCTTAGCTTCTGAGATCTGATGGGATCAGGCTTTGACAAGCAGGTATGGCCACAAGTAAATATCACTGATTATCAGGACACTTACTAAGGTCATGCTCACATTCAGTAATAGTACATGGATCTTGGAGTCAGTTGTGGTTTTTAAAGTTAGCTTTTTAAAGAAAGTTTTGCAATCTTTAGCTAACAATGCCCCTGTGTAGCATGAAAAGCCTGGAACAGACGCACTACTCAAGGCACCGGATGCACGCCGCGGCCGTCTTTGTTCACTAACAGTAAATGGGTCTATAATCTTCCCTAAAACAGATAATGTAATGTACAGTTTACATTTTGTCCCATGCCGTCTTTACAAAACTGGCACACATAATAGACGACTGATCTGCTGTGATACTTCCAAAACAAAAAAAGTAAAGTCTTCTGAAAAGCCCATTTCTATCTCACATCTTTGTAGTGAGCGTGCCCTGCAAACAAGCACAAGAAAAGCCACTACATGAATACTAACCTATCATCAGCTCACAAAACAGGCCCTATGTTAGGATGCACAAAAACAAAGCGTCTGTCACTGCTCTTTTCCGCGCTCTTCTCCCCACATTGTATCTGAGAACAAAACCTGAATGCTTCCAAAGTCCTTTCAGAAGCTCCTGTCTTTGTTTGCCACCTCGCGCTGCTGTCATGAGCATCTATTCAGCCGTGTCACTCAGCCATGAGCGAGAGCGCCGTAATGCCCCGTAATGCACTTGGCACCGGAGTCACTCCCAGTCAATGAGGCCTGGCTCCGCGTCGCACATTCCTCCAGATGACTGCTGCGGGAGATCAACTGGAATGAGCATCTCCATGGATCAGCGTACGAGTCAAGTGAAAGAAAGAAAGAAAGAAAGAAAGAAAGAAGGACCAGTGTTTCATGAAGCAGCAGAGGCGACGCTTCGGTAGTTCTGAGTTTTGATACAGTCAGCGGTGCGTACGAAAAGTCCATGTAAAATCACTGTCATGTCATTGTATTTCTTTACAAGGAGGATGTGAACAGACAAGTCAGCTGTCATTAAAGGCGTCATGTGGCTGCACCTGCGTTCTCTCAAGAGTTTTAGGCACAAGCCATTTAATCCTCGTGATTTGAGAGTCTTTCAAGGAAGATTCCACATGTCACTGTTGTTGAGTAGTGGGATTAAAATGAACTTGTAGCTTAGGTTCTGGTTGACCAAATTCAAAAATTACAGCTGTCATTATAAGATAAAACTGATTTTTCTAATTTAAAGAGATCACTACATCAGACATTTTTCCTAAACTGTTCTAAATACGATGCATTATTATTTCCATTCTTCCCTTCAACATGTTTCTATAGAATCCAATATACCTAAACCCACAAAAAACTGCATTAAGGCACACGACAGGCATGCGCTTCCCACATCAGGAATTGAGTTTGAGCTCCAGCTACTGACTAGGGATGTAACGATGCAAATGCAAATCTCACAATGTGGTATTTTTCCATTATGATGCACACAATATTTATCATGATATCACGATTACAGAGGGCCCATGATACTGAGATTATGCTAACGATACTAAACATACAAGTCATATTTCCTAGTCATTCTTTTATATCATTCCATTTCTTAGGTGCCTATTCATGGCTTCAGATTAAATTGCTCTCTCACCATATCGGTTACAGGGTCTTGTTTCTTTTTTATTAAAACATTGAGAATTTTATGATTTTGTATAAAATGTATGTTAATGTTCTGAAATATTTTTGATGCAAGTCATGCTGTTTAATATCATCAAGTGATTACGACGATATATTGTGACAATTTTGGTATCACGATATCATCAATACTGTTAATCCCAACTACTCATTGACTGATGATGATGTTAATAAGTTTATTTATACAGCACATTTTCACAGACAGATGTCTTTCAAAGTGCTTCACACAGCAACCCCCTTTCAAATCGCCTAAACACCTGGCACTTCAACCTCCCTTCCCGCAGGCTGTTGGTTGGTTGGAGAAACCAGAATACCTCGAAGAAATCTTCCAGACACAAGGAAGAACTTGCAAACTCAAAAGCAATCAAAGTGATCTTGCCTGATATCCTAATGCTGCAGAAGTGTACAAAATGAGTCTGGATGAGTTATGGCAAGGGTCCCCAACCACTGGTCTGGAGCCCCAAACTGGGCCATCTTCTACGGGGCCCCAGGGGATCTTTAAAATGTATTTTATTTTTATTTTAAGTCTGTCACTACTTCCTTGTTCTGTGTGTGTGAAAATATAGAGTCACAACCTAATAAACAGCAAATTAAAGCAATAAGAGGTAAAAAATATACACAATAATCACTTGTTGTTGTCGTTATTGGCCCTATACAACCTCGAGTGGTCCATGGAAAGAAAATTGTGAGTGTACCGGTCTTTACAAGAAAAAAGGTTTGGGAGTTAAAAACAATGCAGAAGATGTCGGAGATCTACTTATGACAATCAGAGAGGTGTTTTGACGAGGAAGCAACACAAACAACTCAAAAAGGTAATTTTGTATACGTGTCCTTTGCGTCCTGCACAAGCTCAGGTCAAGAGTCTTCAAGTCTGAGTCTACTATAGTTCAAAGCATGAATCTGATGTATGTTTCAATTGTTCAATGATAATGTAGTGTTCTGTTAGAGTTTTCTGCAACATAGTATAGGAATAAATAGATTTACAAACCGGTGCGTCAATCTTAATGAGTGCGATGTCTGATTTCTCGTCCACGTCTTTGATCTTTGCGTCGTAGGAGGCTCCGCTCTTCAGCTCCACCTTCACTCGGTGCTTATTGGCCACGACATGAGCGTTGGTCACTATCTGTCCGTCTTCTGACACCACAAACCCGGAGCCACTGGCCACCGCCACCTCTCGCTTGGAGTAGGTCATTCTGCAAAGACACGCAGGGTTCAAAGAGTGGATTAGAAAAGGTGACTTCTCATTCTGTATTGGGCTCTGTCTGTGCACAACAAAGCTTGAGCTAGCTCTAAAATGCTAAATATTAAACAAGCATCCACTTATGAATGATTTCTTTTATGTGAGGGTTATTTCAACTTGTTATTTCAAAACATTTTACTTCAAAGTTTGATATATCTCAACAGAATTGGTGTCTTTTGTTCATGTATTCTGTTCAGTCTTTAATGCACAACTCAACTTGTTCACGACTTAATTATTAGTATTTATCAAAGTGACATTGTGTAACTTTTTGAGAATGATAATTAGTTTGGGGCATTCTTCGTCGTTTTACATGAGTTTAATGCCGCACTGTGGAACACTAAAGCCAAATGATTGAAGAAGATTTCCATGGAAACGTGCAGGAGGAGGCCGTCTTATGGGACACAAATAAGTTGATTTAAGGAGATGCAAACCTGCTCAGAGTAAAGACATTTTTATAATATTATACTCCAACAAAAGCAAGTGAAAACGATGCTTTTGTTCAAGTCTATTTTGTGGGCCTTTAATATTAGACTGACTTAGCAAAAAAACAAACAGAAGCAAGAATTAGACAGGATGTACTGACGCAAACAATGAGCTAACACTGAGCTTATTAAGCACAGTTGTGCAGTGAGCCCATTTCAACACTTTAGTCAAAGCTGCATTTAGTAATACATTACATTAGATCAGCAAAGTACATTTTGATCATTAGATTCAGTCGACCACTTGGGGGCGTGGCTTGCCGTGGGGGAATGTTATGGTTAAAGATCCTTAGGAATTCATTGGGAACTGGAACTTCCTCTTTTCAAATATTTCCTGGTGATTTAAGTGTATTTTGAGCACAAATACTTCAAGTCAAGTCACAACTAAGTCTTAATGAATGCTGTTGAAGTAGAGTTATCTAAGTTATCTCGCAGCTTACTGTTAGCAATGTTGGATATACAGTATTTACAAACTTGGGCCATTGGGTCGCTTTATTCTTCTCCATGTCTTTGTGTCTGTATTTGACAAATTATATTTCCTTAAGCCCACATTTGCTGTTGTAGTTGTTGAGCAGTGAGTGATAAAGCTGTTTATCTGATGCACTCTCAATGTTACGTCTTTCTACCTGCTACCTTCTGTCTGATTTTCACCTGATCGTACCACTCTAAGCCGAGCTATAGACCGCTCTGAAGACACTTTACCAGCTGCTATGTTCTGCTGCATACATCCACAGGTTCGGCTGTAATTTCTTTCTTTACTTTTTCTTCTCTTTTTCGCTAGCCTCTGCACTTGGACACAAAAAAACCCACAGGTGCCAAACGATGCTCTTACTTGCGGTAAAGTTCAATGTGAACCACAGAAGGGGCGATTTTCTCCACCACGTCGGCGATGAAGTTGTATTTGTGTCTGGGGCTGTCTGGGTTGTCCTGGGCTGGAAATAAACACACAAGGCACAAAAATAGTGAGAGTGGGAAGACAAAGGGAAAACCTCAAATATATGACGCTCTGTCTTGTATCAAAGTAAGAAAAAGAGGAAAGATGACAGCTCATGTGGAGGGGAAGCATTGCATCAGACATAACACAAGCCACATCACACACAACTGACAAAAGTGAAAATCTGTAATCCCGATAAAGATGTTTGTATGATATTCTGTCAGTCCAACATACGTGACTTAAAACTGTGGCTGGTCAATACTGACAAAAATTAGTATCTCAACGATTTTCAGACGAATATTATGTCAATTAGAGTTGGGCGATTAAATGTTAATAGGTTGGTTTCACGTGACATCACAACATTCCACTGGCCAATGTTATTTAAATGAGGTGGAGGGCAGCTAAAATGAAGATTGTTTAAATGCAGTTTATTTTTTGCTATGCAAATGAG
This sequence comes from Mugilogobius chulae, assembly GCA_038363315.1. NCBI lineage: Eukaryota > Metazoa > Chordata > Actinopteri > Gobiiformes > Gobiidae > Mugilogobius > Mugilogobius chulae. The sequence continues at coordinate 94,855 of JBBPFD010000685.1, forward strand.
TAAAGGGTCTATTCATCCTAGAAATCGCCACTTTTAAATTAGCAAAATCATGTTTGAATTATTCCATGGCAAAGTCCAATGTTATTAATAGGAAAAAGTGCCTCTTGCCCTCCACCTGGCTTAAATAAAAATCCTCCTAAAACGTACAACGTTCTGAATCATTGCTACAACAAATAATTGCACTCTCCTAAATGCATCTTCTCGATCCGTGGCAGATATTCAAAAATAATAATCGCAATTATTTAAGTAATAATTGAAATCACAATTATTCAAATGATTATTTACTTAGAAAAAGTGCAGAGTCATATTTATAAAGCATGTGTACTTACAAAAATGCTACAAACGTCACTTTCGACGTGAAGTTTGTGATTTATAAAAAGACAACTTGACATAGAAATGAGCAATCCAATATGATTTTTTTTTACTTTCTGCCACTGAGATTTTAGAGATAAGACACAACAACAATTGTGTTGAGAGAGATGAGAAATTATCAAGCTTGCAGAATCTGTTCTGTTTATACGTACACTTTCAGTAGGAATTATAAATGAGAACAAAGAGCATCAACGCTGCTAAAATGCAGAGAGTGATGAGATCTAATTAAGTAGGTGAGATATTCTATAAACACGGACTGCTGTAAATGTTTTCTACAATTGTAAATAAACAACCTGGGACCTACTTTTACAACTCAAGGAAATATCTGAGTGTTTACAAACTCACTTATGAGTCACGGTCAATAATCAAGATTACACCATTTTAGTTAACGATTAAAGGAATAATCATAATTCAAATTGAAATTCGATTAATTGCACTGCCCTAAATCATTGTGTGTTTTTCCTGTTTTCTTTTATGCTTGTTCCAATGACAATCTTATACTTCAAAGTCAAACCAATCCGAATTTACTCAAAACATGGAAAATACTACTTATACTGCCTTGTATTTGGCAAATTGGTTACACAATTTCAGCAATCACCTATACACACATTTTCCTGTTTTGTAAAGGTCTTTGAATGACTTAATGTAGAAATTCTGATGTATTTATAAACTGGATTTGTCTATTAGAAAGTTTACAACATCACTTATTTATTTGTTTATTTGTTTCACTTATTTACTGCCAGCTCTACATACAACTAAACTTGACCTTAATTCGACTGCTCAGGCGAGGCGAACGTTTAGTATCTCGTTCAGGGTTGAAATAGCGCTGGTAATTACGCGGGCCGTCTCTGGGGACAAGTCAGGAAGTGTTGACTTATTTCACTGCTAATTAAACCCTGCACAGAAATCAGCTCAGCCCAAACAGTAAATCACAGACGCAGCACTGTTCAAGTTCATTCTGAGAGTCTGTGACAGTTTGGTTTGGAGCCGGCCCAAACACGGACACATGAAAAGAGCTGCATCACTGAAAACGGTCGGAGAAAAAACATGTTGAAGGGAAATTACTTTGGTCACAAGTAAGTACATTTGAGAGAAAAAAGTGGCTGAAGCGTACGGATGTCATAGTGCCCCTGACAATTGTTTTATTTAGTTTTTAACTGGCTGGATACTTGAAAAGGTCAAATAGGGATCTTTAGTGTATTTCTAAATTTTTTAGGTTCACAGTGCGAGTGTTAAGCTCTGGCTTCACATGAGAATCATGAGTTCGAAAACTGGACTAAATCTACATCTCACAATCTCTCTGGTGGAGTTTGCATGTTCTGCCTGTGTTACCATGAGCTCTCTCAACACAGTATCACAAGAGCGTATATACGTCCCTAACACAAAAATAGAGCATAATGACCAGATTCATGCCTTTTTGCGTATAAGCGCGCACCTGGTATGCCAAAAAGCCGCTGCTCATTGAACAAAGTAAACAATGTTGAGCCAGGCTTGCACTAACTACAAAGTTATCACTGCGAAAACAAAGTTAGGCTGCTAAATCAACATTTGTAATGAATGACTTACAACTCGTTCCGTACATCAGTGAGTGAAAAAACGGCAAGAAAAACACAATAAGGCCAGAGTGTTAGTGCTCTTAGCTGGAATCCCGGTTCGACTCCCAGGTGGCTCATATGTAGTTTGCATGTTCTCCGTGTCTGGTAGGTTCCTCGGACCCAGTTCCCTACAACTAAAAACATGTCCAATGTGCCTCCCCTCTCCAGGACTAGAGATGGAAATTAGCTGCAAAAGCTAGAATCTGGTACAAGCATCTCTGTTGTGTCTAATGTAATGAATGTACATGTACTTAATAAACATTACCTGAATAAGTAGTAAATGTATTGTTTAGATTAGAGTATATTGTTTTGTATACGGAAAGTTTACATCATCTCTTAATTCAATTTTATTGTTAATTACATTTTTTGTAGAACTTACTTTTACTACACAGTATACTTGATAGACAATTTTTGCTTATCTTGAAACTAACATTCACAATATTATCTAAAATTCGATATATATATATATGTTCTATTAATTATTAAAGGTTTTTGACATGTTTTTTTTTTCCCAGTTATTGATTATTATCAAAATAATATTGCAATTGCAAAAACAGTTTGGAAGGACACTTGAGTGTGGCTGCAAAAACATTGCATTGTCCAATTTCTAAAGATTTCAGCAGATACTGGAACCATCATCTTTGGCCATCCTACAAAGGTACAGTAATCTTACAACTCTATTATCTGTGTTTACAAAGAGAATCTTAGATTAGGAATGGAATAAAAGTTGAGTAAATGGGACAATGAGAAGTTGAATGTGTGTCATAGTCATAATTGCACAAGCAGAAAAGGTAGAAAAACTAATCCTAAGGCTAACAGAAAGAGAGTTTAGTTGAGAAACAGAAAGAGAGTTTAGTTGAGAAACAGACAGAGTTTAGTTGAGAAACAGACAGGAGAGTTTAGTTGAGAAACAGACAGAGAGTTTAGTTGAGAAACAGACTTTCCACTTGAGTTGCAGTTAATCTGAGGTAAGCATGGAATGAGCTGCATCATGCCATAACGAATGCCACTAAATTACACTGTACAGGAGCAGATTTCTGAGGCTTCAGGGGAAAATTCCTGTATTCAACGATGACCCAGTGTGTGATAGATTCTGTTCAGCTCTCAGGTCTAAGACATGGCCCAGGGACAAAGAGTGGGACTCATTCATGAAAGTGTTCTTAAAAATTGTGCACAACTTCCACTTTAAGAAGCTGCAGAGAAAACTCCACGACAGATTCATGATGTGTTCCTTCTTAACAGCCTTTACGCCAAATTCACCAAACTCCAGCTACGACTGGTTATTTACATAAAAAGCTACTTCCTTATTTGGCTAAAATGGGTCGGCTGCAGGACTTCACCCACAGGCTGTGGAAGAAGCCCAAGCAATGAGGACATGAGAAGGGGCAACAGCGCATCTTCGGACTTTCACTGGTTAAAACTTCAGCGTCTTTTAAAAATGTTCAAATACACATGAACACGCTCAGAGGAAACATATTCAACTCACAGATGGACTGAAATAACGCTGGGCTTTTGCTGTTTATATCTTGTTTTGCGTTGCGGTACAAAGCGTGTGTGGGGGGCAGTGACACAGGGTCCTGAGTCCTGGAGGTTAGAACACAGAGGTTCTGAGGCTGAGACAGGCTGCCGCAGGTCTATTAAAGAAATCTTTTTAGCATAACATTTAGCATTAGCATTTTATATAAATTTATAATTTGCTACTTATATAATATGTAAAAAAAAAATACATAACCTACAATCATGCAGGAATTACAATTTTTGACTGAAGTATACAAGAAATACAATTCTGAAACAGCATTTTTTTGTTCTTACGAATGCTCCTGAGTGTTCTCAGGATTTGTTCTTACAGACGAATATTTTCCATTAAGGACAAATTTTGTAAATGCCAAAAATGTTCGTAAGAAGCCCTCAAGAACAAATTTGTTCATACGAACGTGTCATGAATGAGGCCCATTGTTATTAATAGGAAAACCTGGGTTTTGCACAACATCTGTACTTATGACCTTATCACATTGTAGAACGTAAACGCAACATATTCAGTCGAAAAAACACAAAATAAAAGATATGATCTGACACATTTCTGTTGGACTGAACACTATCATCAAGCCGTGCCAAAAAAAAGCATTGAGTAGAGGTCTAGATATATTGACTTTTATATATAGCCTACTGGATGGGACGAGACAGAATTTTCACGAGACGAGACGAGCCACGAGATTGGGTCCACGAGATCGAGACGAGACAAGATTTTTAAATAATTTGCATTAATTGTTTCAATTTAGAATTTAAACAAGGCAAATTAAAAAAAATGATTTATATTATTTATTATTGTTAGTTTATATTCTTTTAGTTTAGCTTTACCTTTCATTATGTGTATCACCTTGGATTTTTATTATTTCAACGATATGAGTTTTGACTGAAATTAATCCGCTCCCCCGTGTGTAGCTCAGACTCCGCCCCCTTCCCCTTTCCTTCTTCACAGCGCTGCCGCTGCTGACAGCCCAGACCGTCAGTGGCCCAGACACACACAGAAGAGGAGACTTTTACCTTTATTGATGATATAGGCCAAAATATCTCTTTGTGGATCTATTTTAAACTATGTTTAAGTGTGGAAAAACACCGCGCTGTTCCCGCGATGTCCGCGCGTATAGTTGACGCTTATATATTTCTCGCGCTAACTTTTACAATGTTTAGGACTAATTATCTCTGTCCATATTGGTCCTATCTTTACGAAATAAAAACTGAGACAGAGTTTAGACTATTTTCTGTCAGAATCCGCTACAAGTCTGTGTGTGGAGGAGAATATTAACTACAGCTGCTCAAAGTTACAAAACCTAATTTCATGACCATGGAAAAATCTCACGAGACAGTTCAGTACGTGTGCGCACAGTATCGTGACAGTTTGATCTCGCGAGATCTCGCGGCACGAGATCTCGTCACATCCCTATACTGTATATTGACTGTTGTTTGAAGATATCCAAAAATGGAAAATCAAGTATATTGTTAATAGTAAATAATGCTACAAAACAAGCTGTTTAACAATGCAAATGAAGAACATTCATAGTGAACTTTCACATAGGGGTCGAAATGTTATATTTTAAGTCAATTATTCACTCATTTAGGTCATGGTTAACCAAAATTTGTATTAGTCTGACTTTTTACACTCAACACTCTTGTTTAGCTGCATTTTTTTTTTGTGAAAGCATTTTGTGTCAGAGGTTTGGACGATCATTGAAACACATTTTCCTGTTGGTTTGACAAAATATCATCAGAATATTGTACTTTTATAAATATCACCCTGTCCTAGCATCGAGACATTCATTTTGTCACCCATCGTCTTTACACTGACCCACTTGAAACCAATTCGATCTCAAAGTCACAGCCACACTTGACCTAATTTTCCGCGTCCAGACGTCCATGACATCATGAGAAGTGCGGGACCATGTGTTTTTGGCGATGCCTTACAGAATGGGGAGTCTGTTTTCCTCGCAGCCCTGTCTAAACCTATAGCCCTAATCACCAGTCACTCACTACAGCTTTGTCCACTCACTGCTGGATGAAACACGACACAGTTTATTGCTCGCTGTGGAAAAATTCTGCAGGAAAATCAATAGCTCTGTGCAGACGTGGTGACTTCTTGCCAGATTGTGACTTACAGGAGTGACTAACAAAAGCAGCAAACAGAGTCAAACTGCTAATATACACGTTAACCTCAGCTAAAGTATGGGTTTTGTCCTGTGCGCTCTTTCTCTCTCCTCCAGCCTGTCGTGAACTGTCTTCCTGCAGAAAAAGGAATTGTGGTTTTGAATCGGAGCCAAGCGCTTCTCCACGTGACGGTGGAAAGGTGATTTATAGACGACAACAGAAAGAGGAAAGAGAAAGAGAGAGAGAGAAGAAGAGGAGTGAAGAAGACTTTGAGTTTCCAAGCCTTGAGGTGACGTCTTGTAACCTGAATGAACAGGTGTGGTGTTGGCGGTTTCATGTGGAAGTGAAAGAGTCAAATAAGGTGGAAACGGTGCAAGATATTGGTATCAATATATGTTATAATAATAATAACATGGATGATATAATTATATAATTTACTATGCTATCTGTATACAATAGAGCTGAACAAACCATATTGAATTTTAGATAATATTGTGAATGTTAGTTTCAAGTATGCAAAATGTAATATCGAGTATATCGTGCAGTAAAAATAAAAGCTACAGATAAGGTCATCAACATTAAAGATTAAATACTTTCACATAGACAAGACAAGTCTCTCCATTCCTAAGTCTGCAGTTTTGATTTTATCATTAACAAGTTTTATTCTTGTTCTGTGACTTTGGCTGCAGCACAAGCTTTAATAAGGGCTTGTATGTCTTTCATGAAGCTATGGAATGATTGTTCCTTGGGTCAATATATACTCACATGTACCAGGGTGAATAATTGTTTAGGTTGAAGTAGGGTTGGGCAATATTGTGATAAAAATCAAACTGTGAGCTCATCTCTGTCACAATCTGCTTTTTTGGTGAAATCGTCACATCGTGATTTCCCTTTTCTCTATTTGATCTGTCTGTTAAAATACAGACTTTTTTTCCAACCTATTAATCTTGGTCTCAGAGTTGCCAAGTCTCTTTTGGACTGCACTGGACTGCAGTATGTTTTCATGTGTAAAAGTCGCTACTAATGTAAGAAAAACACATACACTTGTTTTGCAGCAACACACAATGTTGTAATTGATCGATTCTTTGTTTGTGTTTGCTTGTTTCTTTCTGAAAATCTTGCAGCACTGGTCAAATTTTGACAGCTGGATTTAGCTACTGATAGTGGATTGTATTTACCTCAAAGACAATAGAAAAATAAACGGTCTACAAGAATCGTATATCAGATATCCAAACATGCTGGACGGATGTGATATCGTCAGGTAATTCTTGAGACTCCAGCTGGAAAACTTCGTTGGATGATTAATTTTTTTGCCCATAATCGCTACCAAGCCCTATAGGTATAAGAAAGAAGTTTCTTTTCATGGTATGGTTATATCGATATCAATATTCAGACTCAACTATGCTTCTTCCAATAAAAATCAAAATCGTAATCTAACCTTGGTATTGGCTGACAAAATTGTGAAATATCGTATTGGCATCGGCTAAAGAAAAAAGAAAAAACTGTTATAAGTGTTATTTGCGTCTATGACAATCACCATAACCATTATTGTGTGAAAGATGGAACCAAATGGATCTGTGCAAATATTGATTCTAGTATTGGTGCACATAAAACTACATGCCTAACACATTATCCTCTAACCCACTTCAAACATCAAACTCCTCTGGCTGATCAAGCCTCATTATTATTCTAAAACCAAACAAACAGGACTAGAATGGAGCCTGTTGTTTTGCACAGACACTTGTTTTGTTGTGTCTGTTGTGTAGTTTTGTCTGCATCACCGATCTTTCATTCCGCAGGCGACGACAAACACGTGAGCTAAAGAACGCTCCGTTACCAATCTGCGGTCTGTTTTTTTTATACCTGGTGGTTTATACTCACACACTCACCGACTGGTCCTCATGTGGGTCTACACGGTACTGTGGACGCAGCTGTATTCTGTGCACTGTGATGTCAAATGGTTATTTTAAAGGGGTCATGGTCAAACAGTGATGGAAAGTCAAGGTGGGCTTCAAAGGCAGTTTTATAGACAGACAGACTCGACTGGCTCAAACTATCCAGCGTCCAACTATTAAAATATGAAATGAGGAAAGTTCCACAGACTTTTCCAAAGAGATGATGAAAACTTTCTATAATTTTGCTTTGTAAAATACTTGTTTCATGAGGCAACATGTTTGGGCAAGACTTAGAACTTTTCATTAGACCTAGATTTTTTCAGATGTGAGTACTCAGTTACTTTTGACAAACTTATAAAAGAAATTGCTCTACATTTTCTGACTTCTTGGCACATGAAGTGCAGAGGTTTTTTGTTAGACTTTTCTTACTATTGCCCAAAATGAAAACTTCAGATATTATTTATTTATAGAATATAGGCCTACATAATTGTATTTACTTTAATATATACATACATAATAACTTTATTCTTAAAAGATGCACTGTGTAAGTTTTTGGCCAAAATAAACTTGAATAAAAGCATGTCATTGTCATTTAGATTTCTTTGTTGCACTAAATAAAAATTGCAAATCTACTTCTTTACTTTGGCTCAAAAATATAAGCCTAGTGTTGTTTGGCCTGGAGAAGGGCCTGCTCAATGCTGGTTACTGTAGAGGGGTTATCGGTCAACGCCACTTTCCACTATTGCAGAAAGAGACGCTGTCCATCTAGTTAGCTGGGGAAACTTCTTTGATTAAAACAAGAAAACGAGACGAGAGCAGTTGTTTCGATCAGGTATGAGCCGGTCTGACAGACGTCTGTCTTCTAGAGCTGAGACAGTGTTATAATATATAATAAATGTTTAATTAGCAGGCAGCATAACTTTTGTTTTTCGCACAGTGATAAACTCTTGTAGTTAGCTGACAACAGCCCTGGCTCAAGTCGTTGCTACAGCTTGGTCAATCAGTGGCGGCTGCGCGCGCATCCCCCATGTTGATAAACAATTAATCCCTCTATGGATCTAGGGGCTCAGAAGATTCTTTATTGTCTATCACTACTTCCTTGTGCTTTACTATGACAATATAGTGCAGTTATTCCAATAAACAGCAAATTCAAGCAATAAGCAAGCTAAAAATATAAACAATAATTGGTTGTTTGCATTTTACATTGTTTTTATCGGCGCTACTTAAACCCAACTGAAAAATGTGTGACTGTACTGGTCCTTACAAGAAAAAAGGTTGGGGACCGCAGCTCTGTAGAAAAGTGGTTAGCGTAGCTGTATTTTATCACATTGGGCATAAATGTATTTAACCCATTCAGTATGGCTTCATCTTTCTAATTCTAGCTAATTGTGTAGTTGATTTTCACCTCCAGAAAGTTACACAGTGCACCTTTAACTACATACTATGTTCTGTCTGTTGTTTGTGCAAATGAAATACTTTTTAGTATTTTACTTGCATGAGTGATTTTTTATATAACAAAAATTTGATTCCTCCTCTGACCTCTGGCTTTAGTAAAGTTTTTATTCTCCTCTGACATGATGCCACTTGTCCGTGACCCACAGACACTGACCACACTGACCTTTCCCGCAGGCTCCTCTCTGGATGAACAGCACAGGTGGCTGCTGGAGCTTCTGCGCCCGGAGGCTGACCTTCTTCAGCTCGCAGATATTCCGGTAGGACACTCCGTCGCTCCCGCAGACAGGCTCCGTGGCTTTGCACAGACAGATCCCGCTTTTACTTCTCCTCCTGACCGTGGCGGAGTAAGGCACGCCGCCCCCGGGCACCGAGCACTCCAGCCCCTCTCCGCACACCGGGTCACCCAGCTTTCCGCTCCCGCCGCAGGACTCGCCTTCCCCGGACGCACACACTGGACAACAGCCGCAGGCGTCCAGGGTCTGTCCCGTGGAGCAGTCTGCCGCTATCCGGGGACACATCGACTTATCACAGCGAGAGGGACATCCGACTACAAAGCGGTTCGTTTGTCCGTCTGCTGGTAAAGAAAAAGAAAGAAAAGCCAAAACAGCGTAGAAAAAACACAGCATGGTTTAAAAAGTTGATTTAAATATTTAAAAAGTAGAATAAAGTTTTTAAAAAGAACAGAAAAGTCCGCTCCTTGGTTGCAGTGCAGTGAGATGAGAGAGCTCAGAAGTGCAGAAAGGGCAGTGACTCCAGAGGCATTTTACTTTTCAGCTCCTCTCGGCTTGGGGCAGGCGCGTGAACAACGACAACAAGCCCCGTGATTGGTCGAGAGGTCCGGCCATGTGACGACGCAACGTGGAGCACCAGCAGCGTAAACATAAAAATGCAGCTGGGTAGTTTTATGCTAGGGTGATGACCAGGTTTTCAAATGTAAAAACTGGGACACGCCCGAAGAGGAGCTGGGAATATTTAAAAAAAATCTAGAGAAAAGGCTGTATATTAAAGGTGCACAAATTAATCTACTTTTTCTTACTTTGTAGCCATACTTTAAAGGTGCCTCTCATCATTGGTTTAATCATTTGGATTGCATGTTTGAGTAATCTTGTATTGCACTAGGGTTGATCTTCGAGTGCTCAGAAAAAGTAGTGGATAAGGAGACAACAGAGTGCAATCAATAACTTAAAGCACTTTTCATTCATTCAATGTCACAGAAAGTGCTTTACAGTGAATTAAAAAACAAAGACAAGACAAGACATGTCAAATAACCTATTTAGATAGATAGATAGATAGATAGATAGATAGATAGATAGATAGATAGATAGATAGATAGATAGATAGATAGATAGATAGATAGATAGATAGATAGATAGATAGATAGATAGATAATACTTTATTGATCCCTCGAGAGAGAAATGCATTCTCTGCATTTGACCCATCCTGTAGAGCCGCTGGGGCGTCTGTCAGGAGCAGTGTGCTGCCGCTGAACGGCGCTCGGGGACAATCTCCATGATGTTGTTTGGCTTCGTCAGGGCCTTAGCTGGAGGAGCAGGTGCAGTTGGAGGTGGAAACCGGAGTGAGAGACAGATGACAGTCTGGTGCAGGTGGTGAAAGTAGATTCTGTAGACACATCACAGTCAGGTCCAGGTGAAGCAGGTGAACTTCTGTTGTTTCAGTCGGTGATCAGACCATCCCCACAAAATCTTCCTCTGCAAAAGCTTTGGCTGCAGCAGATGTAAAAGTTCTGTATTATTTCAAAATTCTAAAGCCAGCTCCATGGTTACAAGACAAACAAACAACTACATTCACAAAATCCTAACTTGTGTCTGTTGAACATCACAGGGCGATAAAATCCCAAGAATCAAACTATTTTCACTGCATCGTCCTCTGCTGCTTCAGGTATGAAAAGTCTGCCATTTTAGAAGTCCAAAGCTAGCGCAGGCATTAGCTTTTGCATGGTCTCCATGGTAACGATAAAAACAGATGTCTTCTTTTCACAAATCTGACAGTACTTAGCTCAAGTTTGTTGAACATCAGAGGCCACACGTCTTAGTTGGTTGAAGTCCAAAGTTGTTGTGCCAAAAACTGAGCTAAAAACCAAAAAAGTTTCAAAAAAGTGCTCAGTGCCTCCAGAGGGACAGCAAGAGAGCAGCCAACCACTCCGTTTCAAAAGATGCCAAATATATCCCTGTACTGTACAAATAAACTAGAATTTTACTGAAAAATGTTGTCCAATAACAATACCTATAACAACCTGCAATAGGTTATGGTATTAGCAACTTATCTCCGGCTCCAAATACTAATAATTTCACTCACAGTGTCATCTGAACTATACAAGCTCTCTGATTGGTTTACAGGTTCTTGATGCGACCAATCACAGAGCTTAGATATTCAAACGAAAACACTGTTAGAATGAAGCCTCTCGGTTGCCTAGTAACCAGACGGAATGCTTTCCCGGTTTCTGATTGGCCGATTCCATTCAAAGCTTTGTGACGTCACAGCCTTTGACTGTTCAACTCCAGAGCCTCAGAGAAACAGCCAGTTCAGTGGAGACACGACGAGGACGAGGAAGGAGTATGAGAAGGTAAGTCAAAAAAGGGTAGATAAACAAAGGGGTAAGTTAATAATAAGGGGGGTTTACACAAGATTTAGACAGGGGGGGTATAAAACAAAGTGGGCAGATAAACATCTTAGATAAACAATATTTGGACATGGATCCGGAAGTCTCAAACATGAGCTTCTTCGAGGATTCTTTCCTAACATACGCGGTGGCGTTGGACACGATCGCCAGCCACAATGCCATTTTACGCCGTGACATTTTCGCCAGCGGCAACGCAGAAGCGAAATGCGCAGCGCTCAAAGTGGCACTGGACGCGGCCATGCAAGAGAACCGGTGGCTTCAAGCGATCAGCGAAGAAACGCGGAAGAATCGAAGTCAGAGGGGGCACTAGCAAGTCAGGGAAGCGCCACGGAACAAGAGAAAAAGCGTATCAAGGAAGAAATCGAAGAAATTCATCGGAAACTTTTGGAACAGATCAACAGCGCTGTCATTGATACACACGGAGGGAGTTTGGAAAAGGAGATGGCGCAGTTGAGAAGCCAAAAAACGGATTTGCTAAAGCTGCGTCAATGTTTGCAGTCCAAGCTTGAGCAATCAGAAGCTTTGAAGGCGGAAAAAGTTCGTTTGAGCGAGCAGAAGGACGCGGTTTTGGCGGAGTGCATGGAGCTTTCAGATAAAATCGTACAGATAGACGCGGAAATGGAAGTAAATCGGAAGCTAGAGGTGGAGATAGACTCAGAAAAGCGTTACATCGACACAGAAAGGGAAAACCGTCAAATTCTGGAGGAAATGAACAAAACGCGCAAAGAGCTTCGGACAAAGCTCAGTAATGCCGACGACGTTGACATATTGGAAGCGACAAACGAAATATTGCGTGAACACAACGTTAATTTGCGTAAAGAATTTCAAGAGTTAACGTCAAAGCTGCCTGAGATAGATTTGGACCAGCGTATAGATGAGCTGGAAGCTGAAAACCGTGCCATGCTTGAGGACAATAACTCGATTTCTGATGCGTGTAAAGAGCTACGAACAAAGCTCAGTCAATTCGAGGCGTGTCAAATACTGGAAGCAAACAACAAAACATTGCGCGAAAAAAATGTAAATCTGCAGGAAGAATTTGAGCTACTACAATCAAAATTGCCTGAGATGAGTTTTGAAGAGCGTAGCATTGAACTAAAAACCGAAAACTGTAAAATTTCTAACCAAATTAAGTCAACTAGTGACGCGTGCGAAGAGCTACGAATGAAGCTGAACACCTCGAGCCGGTTAGGAAAGAGTGTCAAGCACTGGAAGCTAAAAACAAGGCATTGCGTGATCAAAACGTCGATTTGAACAAAGAATTTGACCTGTTAAAATCTAAACTGCCTGAAAAGGACTTACACAAGCACTGCGTTCAACTAAAAGCAGAAAAAGGTCGTCTTCATGATCAAAATGCGTCTATTACTGGTGCTTGTGAACAGCTACGAAAAAAGCTAAATGATCTCGAGTCAGTTAGGGTAGATTGTCGTGAACAAGAATCGGAAATCAAGAAAATGCGCGTTCAGAACAAAATTTGAACCAAGAACTCGAGCAGCTAAATGCGAAAATGCCAGAAGTAAACGCGGAGGAGCGTTACGCCGAGCTACAAGCCGGGAAAGAGCGCTATCTCCAAGAAAACCAACAAGTGCGGGAGAAAATAGCTAAGGTGCTCCAAAAGCTGTCGGTAGAGTCGTGTTGGCAGAAGAAGTCGGAGGCGGTAGAAGTGGCCAAGCGCGCCTTAGTGCTCGAAAACGCACAACTGAAGGAGCATCTTTGGAGTGTCACTAGAGCGTACGACGAAATCAGGATCAAAGAGTTTGCGAACAGAGATAAGATCGCAGAGGTCCAGGAGTTGGAGCATGTCAGGGAGAATTTACAGCGGCAAATTGACAGAAAGCAAGAGGCAATTATAAACTGCAAAGTCAAACTAGCGTGTTTTAAGAACATCGATAAAGAAGCGGCCAGTGTCAAGGCTGATAACAAGAAGCTGCTGAAGAAATATGCAAAACTAGTGGAAGTATGGGAAAAACTCTATGGCAATCTTGAGGATATCGAAAACGAGATTATAGAGACAAGAGAGGTTTGGAGAGAAAACGCGGGATTGTACGAAAAAATTTTCACTTTGGAAAATCATATCACGAAAAAGAAGGCACTGCAAACTCGCTTAAAATCGTTGAAATGCGAAAAGAAATATTTGGAGAAAGAGAGAAAGGGTTTGGTGAAGCAAGCGTCCAGTTTGGAAAAGGATGGGAAGAAACATTTAGTCGATCAACTTTTGAAGAAACAGCAAATTTTGAAAGACGAGATTTTAAACCAGCGTCACATGAGTGACCAGCTGCAGCAACAATACGGAGAGCTGTACGTGCAGGTGTATAGTCTAGAACTGCTGGAGTTTTCAAACGCCAACAAGGAGCAGGAGATTGAAGAGATGGTTGAGCTGAAAAAGGAGCAGAGGCGGGACATCAGGAGACACAGGATGAATTTGAAGAGGAGCCCAGGAGCGGCTCAGGGAAGGAGGAAGGTCTGGGGAGTAGCGGGAGGTGTGAGGAGCAGCCGGAGGAGTAAGAAAGATCAGCTCAGGAGGTGGAATACACCTCCTGACTGGTACTTAAGCTCTGCCAGACCTCAAACTGTGTGGACCGCGCACAGTTGGAGGTTTGAGGAGCAGAGAGGCAGACTCATGTGTGTGGACCGCGCAAACAGGAGGTTTAGGAGCGCAGTGTGAGGAGCAGGAGAGGCAGAACTCAGGTTGTGTGGACCACGCACAACAGGAGGTCTCAGGAGCAGCAGGTGTGAGGAGGAGCAGGAGAAGGCAGAACTCATGTTGTGTGGACCGCGCACAACAGGAGGTCTTAGGAGCAGCAGGTGTGAGGAGCAGGAGAAGGCAGAACTCATGTTGTGTGGACCACGCACAACAGGAGGTCTCAGGAGCAGCAGGTGTGAGGAGCAGGAGAAGGCAGAACTCAGGTTGTGTGGACCACGCACAACAGGAGGTCTCAGGAGCAGCAGGTGTGAGGAGGAGCAGGAGAAGGCAGAACTCATGTTGTGTGGACCGCGCACAACAGGAGGTCTCAGGAGCAGCAGGAGCAGGTGTGAGGAGCAGGAGAAAGCAGAACTCATGTTGTGTGGACCGCGCACAACAGGAGGTCTGATAAGGTAAGTAGAGGGTAAAGTTTGTGAGCGTTAAAGTGTTGAATTTAAATAAAGGACATTATGCAATTCAACAGTGATTGTTGACCATTTTTGTCTAAACAACTTTCAAGTTATTTCTGTGTTTTAAACAAGCAGTTGAACATTTGTCTGTCCACTGTTGTGGTGACGGCCTCATGAAAGGCTGCGTTCTCTTAAAGGTGCATTGTGTAACTTCCTGAGGGTGAAAAGTCAACTTCACAATTCAATACAAATAGCTAAACTCATTCTTTAGAACATTCTCATTGGGGATTTATAAATGTTATGCCATAATGTGGAACAATATAGCTAAAGGAGCTGCTTGTATTTGTATAGCACAGTTCGTACACAAAGCAATGCAAAGTGCTTTACAAGGCGGGAAATGATGCATCAAAATGACAGTACAAAACATTATTATAATATACAAATAATCAGCATAAAATTTACTTTAAAAGACGCAAAGAAATAAAGAGTGCAGACAAAGCATTTCCGTCTTATGCACAGATAAAAAGAAATGTTTAGAGCCGAGATTTAGTCACAGGAGAAAGAATAAACGCACTCCAATAATTCTTGTTGAGGTGCAAATGCAGGATCAGATGCATTAAAAATTCAAAAACAACATTCAGGTTTGACGATGTAAAAATGTTTTTTTATTTTATAATGTTTCGGCTAATGCCTTCGTCAGATCATTTTCATTTTAGACCATTTAGGGTTAGGGTTTGAGAATAATTTAAACATAAACAAAACAACATAAACTAAAACACTGAATCCCCAAATTAGACATTTTCATTATTTACTGAGTGTCGCAAAGACATCTAAACTAGAAAAACGTGCTTTTATTCGGGTTTATTTTTTGTCCAAAATGTTACACAGTGTACCTTTAATGTGACTTTAACCCTCTGACACCTATGGGGACCGTTTGTGTACATTTTGCAGTTTGTTTGTTTTTTCATTGTTAGAAAGAAATAGGTTGCCTTGGGGTTAGAGCCATGAAACTTTCCAGGTAATGTTATTTTGATCAAATTAAAAAATGCCACCTTCAGACCTCACCTAGCCCCGCCCACTTCTTGGCTACATGTTTTGCCTACACGTAGCCCTAAAAGAACTGTTTGTGCCCCATTGACTTCCATAATAAACTCATTTTTTCAGCCTGGTGTAATACAGACATAAATAATGTGAGATCATGAAATACCATCTCAACCTAAGCTTCTGGGTTGAAAATTGAATAATTTGACATTTTTCGTGAGTTGAGACCCCTGGACCCCCAGGGGCCCCTAGGGTATTTTATAAGGACGTTTTTGTAAAGCACTCTTGTTCTATACATGGCCCCTGTGTGATATTGAAATGTATGATCAGGGCTTAAATGGTCTGGATGTGTTGGTGACGAGTCAGGGGAGAGGCCTGAAGTGTTTGAGGACACACAGATGAGTAAAAATGTGAAATGAACATGTTGAAAAAAATTGTGAAAAAATGTCTAATAAAAAACAACATTCATCTTTTGACCTAAAAACTAAATATGGACTTAAATTAGACTTTTGGACCTAAATTGACCTATAACTAAAAAATTTCAATAAACTTTGAGAATTTTTTTATATGTTTGGACAGAAGACAAGCTAACGAAAAAAATGAGCCATTGAAAGTAGAAAAAAATATTTATTATGGTGTGTCGGGAACCGTTTGTGACACAATGGGTACAGGTGTGACCTAAAATATCTGGGTGTCAGAGGGTTAATATGACTAAAACAATTGTTAATATCTTGAAAAGTAAAGCAGCACAAAACAGCCAAAACGAAGCACAAATGATAAAGGTTTAATAGATGTGGGTTTGATGGGGGCCAACTTCACGGATGTGGGCGCGCACCTGAACATCTGCTTCTGCCTTGACATGTTTAGTTTAAATAAACATCCAGAATTCTAACATTAAGTGACTTTGTATTAAACAGATGCTTTGTAATGATAGCCAATTGTGCATAGCTTCAGTGGGCTCTTTGCTTGCACGACTAACCTAAATTCACGTGTGTTCGAAGTGCTGCGTTCACCTCAGGACATTTCGGCGTCTCGTGTGAACAAACAGTCTTTTGAAAACCACCAGTGTTGGTCTTCGGTGAGAATCCGTCTGCACGTGAACTTAAGGTCAGCTCCGATGCATGCTCAGCGCTAAAGTGTGTCTGACTCATTTAAAGAAGCAGCTGTGATTCTTTTCTCTAATCACCAGGACCAATTAGAAACAATAAACCAGGAGTGGAATGCTGATGTTTATGCACTGCAGAGCTCTCCGTGCATTCTGCAGACCTGTTTCCTGCACGGTTTTTAAGATGCATTAGTCACAGCTGGCATGGCATTTAGCCTAGTTGTGGCCAGTGAGCTGATTAAGAAATTCTGTCATGGAAAAACTTTAAATCTATCTTTAAACCCAGAGAATTAATGATATCTGATTTGTCTTGGTAACACGGCTCATTTGATTTAATTTCGGGCTCTGCAGCAGAAAAATAAGTCATGGTTAAAGATAAACTCATTGCTCCCTATTGTCATGATTCTTCAAAACAGAATTAAAAGCTGATAATTATGTTAATTAAGGGTGTCAAATTAGTGCATTCATTGAGATTAATTAATTACACACATATTAATCGAGTTATTATTTTTTTAATCACATTAATCTATTTTGAAATCTTAACTGGTGACGAGTAACAACAAGACAAAAATAAAGGAGCAGGCGAAAGTTATTGAACTGATGAACGAGAATTTATGTTCAAAAACCTCCTAAAGTCTTAATTTTTTGCAAATATATTAATATTTTCATCTGTAACAATAATGTAATTAATTAAATTCTCAGAAATTTTTAGGTGAGATTAAAGATAGATTAATTCGATTAATTAATTACAGATCACAAATAATTAATCTATTTTTTAATCACTTGACAACACTAATTTTAAATGCTGAAAATTTAAAGTCCAGGCGTAAACTATGTTGGTGCTTCTCATTACATTATACCAGACCTGGGCAAACTGCGGCCCGGGGGCCAAATGCGGCCCGCACCTGTTTCATCAGGCCCCTGGCATGTTTTTGAGAAACAGAAATGCAAGAGACAAAAACTTGGGCCACAACAATAAAGTTGTAACATTTTGAGATTAAATTCACAATGTTATAAGAATAAAATCAAAGCCATAAAAGCTATTTTTCCAATATTAAACTTTTAAAGATTAAAATAGTAATTTGGATCATGAAACATTGTTATGAATATAAAAATCTATTGTATGTTTTATGCAAAGATTTGACTCATCCAAGTCCAAGTGCTGATCATATTTAGTTTTATTTTTTTGTTTTGTTTGTTTGTTTGTTTCTCGTAAAATTATCTTGTAACCTTTGAGGTTAAGCTAATAATTTTATGAAAATAAAGTTGAAGCTTGATGAAAACTCGATAAGATAAAAAAGTCAATTTTTTCTGACAATAAAGTTGACGTCATAAAAAGAAGCTGTTTATATTAAACTTGAAGTTCTATGAGATCAAAATCATAACTTTATGAGAAAAATGTTGATTTTGTTGGACACTATTTGTACTGGTCTTCTGTCGAAGAAATGCATCTGCAATATTGAGAGTTTGTTATATCGTGTTGTCAGTCCGGCCCTCCACCACTGTTCTGGGTTTGACTATGGCCCTTAAGTAAAAATATTTGCCCACCCCTGCATTATACTGTCATTGCTGCAATTTTGACTTAATCTGTGGCAAGCTTACAGTGCAAAAGCTCATTTCTAGCCTTGCTTAGAAAGCCTCGAATACAAAATATTCATCTCAATTTGGAGTTGTTTTGACAATAAGATATTTCTGCCTGGTTATTAGAAATGTTGGATTAAAACTAGTTTGCCAAAAAGATAAGAAAAATGTGTATTCTATTTGCAAATATTTTGGCCTGAATAAGAACCAATTCATTGAAACAACACAGAATACAAGTGAAATAGTAAATTTAATCAAGTAAATACACCTTACCTAATGAAACTCAACAAAAAACTAAGCAACTTCAGCGGTAGTGCCCCCCCTACAGCTCTCTTGAGTAATTAAACTAATCAACTGAATCGAAACTTAACATTATTTATTTATTTTGATATAACTTTTTTTCAACTGTTTCCGGGGCTTTTTTGTTGATTTTTTTGTGGTGGTCACCCGCTGCCAGTTGATATAATCAGTTATTTGGCTCAGCTTGGTAAGCGAATAGTGCGAGAACCAAATGTGCGCAGGTACAAAATTCACACTAGTGTTACTTTTTTTCTTATTTTCAATTTCAGAAAACACTGGCATCATGAGCTTATGCACTTATGTAAGATAAAGCAAAAGTTTCATACATACAGTACATATCAAAAGTTTGGACACACTTTCTCATTCAAAGAGTCTTCTTTATTTTCATGACTATGAACATTATAGATTCACACTGAAGATATCCAAACCATTAATGACCAGAAGGGAGAGTGATGAGCTGGCCTCCACAGTCACCAGACCTGAACCCAATCCAGATGGTTTGGGGTGAGCTGAACCACAGAGTGAAGGCAAAAGGGCCAACAAGTGCTAAGCATATCTGAGAACTCCTTCAAGACTGTTGGAAGAGCACTTCAGGTGATTACCTCTTGAAGCTCATCAAGAGAATGCCAAGAGTGTGCAAAGCAGTAATCAAAGCAAAAGAACCTAGAATATGACTATTTTCAGTAGTTTCACACACTTTTTGGCTGTGTACTATACTTCCACATGTGTTAATTAATGGTTTGGATGCCTTCAGAGTGAATCTACAATGTTCATAGTCATGAAAATTTAAAAAAAAAGTCTTTGAATGAGAGGGTGTGTCCAAACTTTTGGTCTGTACTGTACATATATATGCAAAGCGAATTTAAAACAGCCATGACGTGCAAGTAAGAAACTAGACCTAGTGCTGTGCAGCCTCAGAGCTGTGAACTTCTCCGCACGTCAGGATCGCGCCCACACAAAACTCTCATCACTCACAAGCTCGCTGTCCATATTTGGTGTTGTAAATCCATGTCTGTTCACACCACTGGGCATCTCCCACTTTTGCGAGTCTGTTTGAGGTTTAGTTGTGGGCGGAGTAAGTTTCTGACCGCGTGTTTAGCTTCACTTTAAGATTGAAAAAAAGCAGCAAAAACACATCCAAACACATGTTACATTGCTAAATAAAAAAATCCAATGGCCAGAGAAGTTCGGGTGGGAATGTATCGGGAAGCGGGCAGAGGAGTAGCTGTATTTCCAGCAGGAGAAAAACATGTGTCAAGATCAAATGCTCAAAAATACAAATGCACCCATCATCACAGAGACTTACAAAGACATTTAACAAGGTATAAATGTCACTTAGATCTACTTTAATTGCACAAAATGTCATAACTGATCATACATTCCATTCAAAGCCTAAAGTTTGTGTCCAGAAAGTACTGCTGACACTGCCGATGCTAAGGGAGACTTCAGTTATGTGGCTTGGTAAAGAACAATCAGCCTCTGTTAAGTTTACACGTCTGCAGTGAGCTGTTAAAGAAACATCCATAAAACGTCCCAGGACAACGTGATTGATTACGGGACAGGGCTCTTTAAGTGACTCTTGCTTTAAACGCAGTCGCTGAAAAGTCTCTTAAAACCCGGGTATAGGCACAAGGCATCCTGGGACGTAGCAGGAAATAGAGCCCAGACCGAGGGCTTTCTACCTCAGCAAACAGAGGCGAGTTGTTTTCATGGATAATAACAGGTTGTTGGTTTGTGCGCATATGGATCAATAAATCATGTTCAAAGTTAGAGGCAGAATTGTGCATGGCATGAGGACACCAGGAGGGGAGCGGTGGGAAAGTATGTGGATGAAGAAGCCAGTGGTTGAATGAGAAACACCCATTCTGAGAGCGGCAGATACTGTATGAGCTGCAGTACTGAGGCTACATGAGGCTACGTGAGGCTGAGAACCAGGACCAGACTGAGTTTCCACAGCGCAGGGCTAATGAGAGGCTGCAGTGTGCCAGTCTGTGTGTGACTGTGGGGGGGGGGGGCAGAGGACAGTGACTCCAGGGAGTCCACTTATACACTACATCAAGTCTAAATTTGAGCGTTTAATTGTTTAAAACAAGACTAAGCAGGTCTCAAACAAGAGGAACTGTAGATAAAACTATTATAATTAATGACTGAATGTCATTCAAAAACTTGTCATATATATTCTTCTATAAATAAAACCCACCAGAGGAAGCTCGAGTATCACCAGCGGTACATGTTCCACACTTTGAGAAACACTGTCCTAGAGCAGTGCACTGTAAAAAATATAAGTAAAAATTAAAATGCAAGAACAATTTCTGCTTTAAAGTTTTATGTCTGTTAAACTCGTGAGTTGTTGTGTTGTCTGGTTTCTTTTTTCTCACCTCTCCTCCCTTTACCCCCTCTCCTCTCTCTCCTCTCTTTTGCTTTTTCCCCTCTCTTTCCTCCTTCCTCTCACTCACACTCTCTCTGACCCCACCCCCACCCTCATTTAAAACCACAACCACCAACACTATAGTTTATGATCCAAACTATAATTAAAACCATTCATTTCAGACAAACAAACAAACAAACGTGGTGGTTTTGTTCTTATGTCCGTATTACCGCCCACCACGTTGGTAACACTGTCCTAGAGCAGTGGTTCTCAACCTGGGGGTCGCCTGATCATGTGAAAATTTGAACATTAAGATCTTAAACAAGGTTGGACATTTTCAATTACAGTGATAGGTGTATATTCGTATTTGCTGGCCTACAAGATGAATTTTTCTTGGCTTATGTTTTTAATTAAAATCCATACATAAGACTTTTCATATTTTACAAGATGAATGCACACGTTTTTAACGCTGTACTTTATGATTTCCTTTAAATGTTTTAATGTTTGATTGATTTGTTTGTCTTGTGCTGCTGCCAAACCAGGTCGTCATTGTAAATGAGAAATTGTTCTCAACTGACCTACCTGGTAAAATATTGAATAAATAAGGACTACTTTATCACTTTGCAGCTAGCCTACATTTTGTGTTTGGGGTCGTAAATGGTTGTTATTTAGGATGTCGCGACTCAAAAAGGTTGACAACCACTGTCCTAGAGAAACCTCCTCTTACTTGTTTTCACTGAAATGCTGTTAATTTTGGTTATAATTTCCACATTATGATATGGAGCTGAAGCATTCAGTGAAGGCCCCAAACTGATGTTTTAGATTTATGTTTAAAATAGGATTTGCATTGAATTTTTATCCTCTAGAACAATGTTTCCCAACCAGGGGTACATGGACCCCAGGGGGTACGCGACCATTTGCCAGGGGGTCCGTGGGATGATAGCAGATTTAAAAGAAAGGTAGAAATGCAAGTATTGTTTGCAACACATATTACTTGTTAAGAGGCAACTGTTTGACTTAACAATAAAATGCAGGGTTATGCTTGAAAATATATGAGTAATGATAAAATACCCTAAAAATATATGACATAAGGCAGTGTTTTTCAACCAATGTGCCAGGGAACACGAGTGTGCCTTGAGTTGCTGCCAGGTGTGCCTTGAAAAATATGCCAGTTTTCAATATTTCATCTATAAAATGAGGTTAATCCGTGTTAATATTTTGATTTACAATTTGGAAGTTATTTACAGCAAGAAAAAACGAAACCAATCACCATTTATGCATTTAAAGAATAATTTAAAGATGATCTATGTAAAAATTTTATAATTTTGTGTTCCAAAACAGCTTAATTTGACCATATTTCAATAGGTGGTGGTGTCCCGCAGAAAAAAAGATAAGCAAAAAAGAGTGCAGTGACTCAAAAAAGTTGAAAAAAACTGACATGGGGGTACTCTTTGTGTGAGATCACGATCACATTTCAAGGCTTATTGGACAATGATAATTGACATAAAATACAGAAGATAAAGCCAAGTTTACTCTATGAAAACACAGATGATATGCATCAGGTTTCTACAGGTATGAAGAGTTTAAATTTAGACTTTTTAAGACCACAAAGTGTACAAATTAAGACCTATATTTGCGAGCCATGACCTGTAGTATTACACAAAGCTGTTTCCAAAGGGCCTCATAAGATATAATCAGTGTTGGGATAACAAAAATAACTAGTTACTGTAATATATTCCCCTTTTCAGCAACAAAGTAGTGTAACTCATTACTTGTTGACAATATATGACTAGTTACAATCTGAGTTACCTCAAGTTACTTCCATATAAATTAATTGCCTTTATATTCTATTGAAAGCGACACTTCAGGACCAAAGCACCACTAACATACTGTCTGTTTGCTTAAAGGTGAATACAATATTATGAGGAAAATGTGTTGTGACATCACCCTTTCTTAAAAAAATCAGTATTCAAGTGTAAATATTTCTCTATATAACTAGTAATATATAATGTATTACAATTTTACAGTAACTTACCCAACACTTGATATAATATAGTTTGAAAAATCTAATGAATTAACAAAAAAGATTGCAATTCACAGCAACGATTTCTGTTCCATCAGCCAAATCAAAGTAGAAGAAACACGGTCCAGGTACAGAAAAACTGAATTATACTTCATACATGGACCAAAAACACCAATTGTGCTTAATGAGAATTTTACACCAAAAATACTGCTGCAGTGTGAAATAGATCATGAAATTATCTGACCAGACCTGTGCAAACAACTTCACACAAAAAATGTCAAGAACCTGCAGATAACATAAAAACTGAGGTAAGAAATGTGTGAACGACGACATGTCTCCACAAGGGGGCAGAGCAGGTCACGGTGAGACAAACTGTTTAGACTGAGAGCCATTTTAAGCAGTAAACGACACTGTGTGATTGTAGTCTTTGGATTCTTTGTTAATGTCTGGTCTCCTCTCCACAGCCAGACACAGTTTCTTCTAAAAAAAAGAAAAGCACACGTGACAGATTTGCAGTGTTTATTTCTTTCAAGTCATCCATAAAATAAATAGACCAGAGTTCCACAGAATGACATCAGGTTTTTACAGAAGATGCTCGGGGTTTGATTAGTTTAAAGAGACGAGAGTTTTTGCTGGGACGAATGAAGCTGCCTGCTGCTGGGTAAAAAGTGGATTTATTGCCAAGATGTAAATAAAACGGATTCAATAGCTTAGTCTATTCAAAACACTGGAAAAATGCAAACTTAAACAAGCTGGTAAGTTAAAAAAAATCTTTGAAATAAGACGTATCTTTCTTGATTTAAGCATAATTTGAATTGCGTACTGTAAGATTTGCCAATAGAATAGAAGTATTTTTTGTTCTTATTTCAAGCGTAGTGACCAAGTTTTTTAAATAATAAGCAAAAGTAGATATTCTAAGCTTCTTTTATTGGCAAACCAGATTTTAGGACAGTCAAAACATGCTTAAAACTAAATTAATGACACTTATTTCAAGCATTAATGAACTTTAAAGCTTTGTTAAGAAGTCATGTTTTCAGTTTACAACAAAATACTGTATGTTCAAAAAGGCTGCAAGAATGTTTAATTTCTTTGACCCCAAAGTAGGGCTGGGTCATTGATCGGAAATTCAAGATCTAACACACGCTTAAAACAATGAATACCACTTATTTCAAGCATTAATGAACTTTAGAGGTTATATAAGAAGTCAAAATTTCAGTGTAAAACAAACTACTGTATGTTGTATTTTTTTGTTGTATGGTCGCCCTCGAAAACAAGATCATACATCTCAAAGGGTTTTCCATAAATACATTTTACCAAATGTTCAAAAGGGCTGCGAGAATGTTTAATTTCTCTGACACCAAAGAAATGAACACTTATACACAAGGTTGTATTGAATATTAAAGGAGACCTGTTGTGTAAAATTAGTTTTTCTAAGTTTTTATTCTTGTTCTGTCTTCTCTCATCATTAGTTTACTCAAAGTTTTACTAAGATTAATTCCTGCATGTTTTGAGTAATCTTGTATTGTCCTGCAGCTCAGAAAAGCCCTGTATTCACCTACCACCTATCCCCACCCACTATTCAAAAACTCAAATTCGTAGTAAAGCATGTATGGTTCAAAATAGTGACAGAAACACTTTCCAACAATAAAAATTTGCTGCTTGTCACATTAAAATCTTACAATGAGGAGGCGGGGCTTATCAGTTCTGGACTTCTGTCTATTTTGAAGCTCTTTAACATCAATTTTACAGAACACAAAATGCAAATTACTGATCTACATATATTATAGTTTGTCCCTAAATACATAGAAAAAAACACAAAAGGTCACCTTTAAAGAGAACCCTGGATATGAAGACAAATCTGGCTAAAACACTAGTACGGGTCATGTTTATTAAAATAAATTACAAACAAGTATATAACTGCTTACTATTTTTTTCAAAATTGTCATTGTTTATGTTGTTTTCAAGCCACTGGAGCCGCCATTTTGGTTGATGACATAAAATAGTGTTTCCATGGTTACTCCCACAATTTCATCTGTGAACAGTTGAAACAAAAACACCACTGACAGTGTCCAGTTTTTGCCTCTTCCTCTTGATTATCTTCAGTTTTACTAGATTCCACATAATCGTTCTGTATTTGGCTTTGCTATGGCTCAAACTGACAAGGTTTAACTGAGGAATTCATGTTGCTTAGTTACCTGCTACTGCCTGTTACCTTGACAACACTATTTTATCTCATAACCACAGCAAAATGGCAGACTCCATGTCATTTCTTCATAACACTATTTTAATAAAACTACAAATACTTCCAAGGTATTTGTTCTGTATTTAATAAGTGATGATATTATAAGTGTTTTAAGATAAACATGTGATTATATCCAGGGTTCACTTTAACATCTCGACTCCAACACTTGAATACACATGGTTTTATTAAATATTAAAAGATACTAATGGCATCTGTGTTCACAAATCAAAAAGGTGTATTACAGTGCAAGTCCTGGCTCAAAAGAACCTGACGTATCATTAGGATTTCAAATTTTATAAACATGATCTGTGTCCACTGTTACAAGGTAAAAATGTTCAAATGTAAGCTTACTTGTACTGAAAGTCAAATCTGAAGCTAAATACATGATGTTCATTTGCTTAAGTTTACGTTTGGTGTTCTTCCTGGTTCTCAAGAGGTTCATCCAATCAGAGAGCAGAATGAGCCTCTCTCATTTGGGTTGCCAGTTTGGTTTCTTAGAGCCTGAATTTGACTTTGAACATGTTTGAGTTTGAACTTAAGTCGCACAAAGCCACAACTATCAGAGTTGTTTCCACACAGTTCTCATAAGATTACCACACGCTTTGAGACTGAAATTGATTCTTTGACAGGTAATCAAGTGGCTGTCAGGTGATTACCCATGATTCATAGCAAACCTTGTTCCTGATTGGTCAAAAGCTTCTCCTCTTTAAAAGTTTCAATTAGATTTTTTTTTTGTCATGTTAAAATGTTACCTCAGCCAAAACATACTGAGAATTGTGTCTTGCTTCATTCACAAATGAGTAATCCTGCATTTTACTTTTCCAAAATGCTCCGTTCCACCTTGTGATGTCTTTAAGTGGTAGTTTTAAAGTTAGCAGCACTTTAGCCTAAATGGAAGTGGTTTATTTTACAATTCTCTATAGTCCAAATCACTTAAGTTGTTGCACATTTCTCTTTTGTTCAGCAACAGATAGTCAGAAATCTGGAATGAACAGAGTGGCAAAAGTTCAAATGAGGCTAAAACGATAGCTGTAGCTTACAATTTGGACAAAAAAATTCATAATAGGGACATTCCAAGTGAAGAACACAGCCTTAACATGTAGGACTTTTGCTTTAAACAAGTGTAAATGAAACAAAACGCTGCTTTAGTTGTGTTTTTGGTGAGGAAGGACATTGTAACATGGATCCAAAACTAGCATGATATGGGCTTTTTAAAGTGTGGGTCATTTCACAATCTGGCAACCCAAGTTCATCTGTTATTTTAGCACCTTTATAAACCTATTTGTGCATCTTACATACAGTTCCTTTAAGCTAAAATGTAGACTTTTAATTAGCACTGAAAATGACTTGAATGGAACGTAATACACATTTTCAGTGCTAATATATACTGTTGTATTGGTGAGAAAGAGCCCACAGCACAAGCTAGACGAAGGTGAAGTGGTATTTTTGTGAGTGTTAATGACAAACACGTCCATAAAGTCTCTGTTTCACAAAGAAGAAGTGAGTTATTAAAACATCCCTTAACGGAGAAGTGGATTAAAAGTCTCTGGAGCACATGAATCGTTTTGAAGAAATGTCACAGAACACAATGTCACGCTGAAAAGGGGTTACGCACTAAAGTCTTCTGGTCTCAGACTGACCCAGAACGTTACAGCCGGTGTTGTAGTTGCCATAGTGACACAGTTGTTAACCCAGACCCTCTAGTTTACGTGTTGGTGAAATTTTGAGTATTGTTTGTTAGTTGGTTGTTTACAAGTTTAAAGTCCATCTCAAATGAAGGGGCAACCGGTATGTAAGCTGACAAGGCTAAAGTTTCATAAATTGTTGCAGACATAAGCAGCAGTGTACAGTATAATCCTTTGTCCATGGTTTTGGGCCCCGTCCTGAAGCGATCCTCTGTTTGTTGGGTTTGTCAAACTCAAATGGAGCTGGGTCCAAATCATTCAGAGTTGCAGAGACTGCATTTTAAATTCAGGTCCTTCTGTGTTATTTTTAATTATGGCAACTGGGCTCTATAAAGCTAATAAAACATATTTACTGTGTCCAGATTTATATTCTAAAACATTACATTATGTTGCATTATATTATGTTGTACATACAACTTTTTTGGACAAATTGCATGCAAATTGCTGGATTGTAGTGCAATTTAAGTTTCATAGTAACATTTCAGATAAATAAGCGTTCATATTTTATATTAAGCTTATTATCCATTTTGGCTATTGTTGCTCGTCTTGACAGTGCTAAACTGCAGTGTATTCTGGGACCTGTAGTTCATATAGTTGCATGTTTTATCAGAGGCCACAATATCAATAATAAGAAATCAGAAATCGTCCAGGGGGCCGCATGAAATCATCTTCAGGGCTCTATTTGGCCCCTGGGCCAACAGTTTGACCACCCTGCATTATGTAAAAAAATGTTGTCTTTTGTCTTCTGTTGTCGATGTAGTGACAGCTGTAAAAGCAGGAAAAGTGCAACTTCTGAGACGAGCTTCCGTAGTTAATAGTTGTAAAAGTCGAATAGAAGCAGAAGCTCCGCATACACAGAGAGACTCGTACGAGCCTGTCAGAGGCAGAGGTGCTGTGGGTTGGTGAGGTTTGTCGCTTTTGGCTTTAAAAATCTGGCAATACAGAGTAGTGAGTCTACTCACTTCTTGTCGTCATTAAAATAACTCAATGTCAGTAGCCCCTTCATAGGACATAAACTTTCTGTAAACAACTAACAAAGGATATACATCAAACTTTACTAGCATGTGGACAGAGGGCTAAGGTTACAGGGTTAAAACTGTGTCACTATGGCAACTACATCACATGATGTAGCGTCTCATGCTGCTTTCATTTGCTCTGGAAAAGATGCAAGTGAAGTGGTAATTATTAATTATTAAATGGTGTTGAAACTTGTTAAAAAACACACTTTTTCTTGACAAATAAATGTAATTCCAGGTTAGATAAGTAAATATACAATATTCAATGTCCATAAAATTGCTCTGAGGAAAAAAGGTTTTATTTAAATACTGTAAGTGTAAATATTGATGGGATACTTTTGCCACTGTCATATTGAGTGGTCAAAGGTTATTTTCAACTCGTGCATCAAAACATGATTAGTTGTTTATTTTTCCTATTAATCATAATTCCCACACCAAATGAAGGGAGCATCAGGTGATTTTGAGAGCAGAAGACATTTACCGTAGCCCCTATTTCCATGGCACATGTACAGTAAATAAAAGCTTTAAAAACAACATCAAGCAGAGTAATAATAAATACACAGATTTCAATGCAGACTAAGAAGTGATGAGTGGGTCAAACTGTTCCAAGAGATTTTTTTTGTTTGATTCTTGAAGGCTTTTCAAATGAAGAATAGTGTTCAAAAAAAAATATACAACGCACCGATATTTCAACACAAGTGAGGACTCTGCTACAAGGCTCAGACCAAACTCACGGGTAGGTCAGCGTCGTCTAGGTTTAGTGGAAGTTCAGGCATTACGGGCTCGAAGCTGCTCCTCCGTCGCCATGGTGACTCCTCGCACTCCGTCGCCGTGGCGGGGGCGGCGGGCAGAGGTAGGCGGGTCACTTTGCCAGGCGCGTCTCCTGGAGCGATAAGCGCGCCGGGACATGGCTGGGCCGAGGCAGCAGGCTCATGAAGTGCTCGCTGTCCCAGGCCAGGCTGTGTGCGTGCCCCCCAGTCTGGGAAACATGGTGGCACGGCAGATATGGGCGAGCGAGGGAGGGGGGGACCCGCGGGTGTACGGTAGAATGCAGTGGTGCGGCCGCTGTTTTCCTGGATGTAAAAAAGTGTGCATTAGTCAAAGAAAAAAGAAGTGAAAGGGAGTCTGTCCTAGTAGAGCTGGGCAATATATTGAATTGTCAAGATTATTAGGTTAAGCCTTCTGCCACTACAGGAGTTTTGGCCCGATTTTAAGCTCTTTTTTCCTCAGAGATTCTTTGTGGTTTCTCTCCTCATGTCTGTGCGTCACTGCGACTATTTGTCAGGACCATCATGGTGAGGGTCACCTGCTGCACGAGCGTGAGGACCTTTACAACAGAAGCATCTGGTGCATCTGCCTTTTGACGGAGGCTCTTAAAGTGAACCCTGGATATAATCACATGTTTATCCTAAAACACTTATAATATCATCACTTATATAAATACAGGACAAATACCTTGGACGTATTTGTAGTTTTATTAAAATAGTGTTATGAAGAAATTACATGGAGGCTGCCATTTTGCTGCGGTTATGACATAAAATAGTGTTGTCAGGGTAACAGGCAGTAGCAGGTAACTAAGCAACATGAATTCCTGGGTTAAACCTTTAGTTTGAGCCGGAGCAAAGCCAAATACAGGAAGGCGATGTGGAATCTAGTAAAACTGAAGATAATCAAGAGGAAGAGGCAAGAACTGGACACTGTCAATGGTGTTTAGACAAATATTTGTTAATGTCCTTATGTCTGTGGCCTGTTCTTTTTTTGACACGTCTAAAAATCGCGATTGTAAACTCCTCTAGTGTGCAGCCGGCTTTAGAAGATAATCATGATTATAGAGGTTATGCATGGACATACTTTTTTAAACTTTTCATTAACATTTGTATTGCAAAATTTTCGGCAACACAATTGAGAAATTTTCTTTGCTGATTATAATTTAATCTTTACTCCTTAGTTTTTGTTTCACACAAATTAACTTAACTGTTCATCTGTTGTCGTAGCAACCGTTCCAAAGTTCCACAAGGTTGTTTGCAGTTGGAGATTTTTTTTTTGTTTATCTGCTTTTCTGCCACTGTTTACCTGTTGATTTTCTCTTTTTACATGTCAGTTACAAACCCAGTGATCAGCAGAGTCGTGGTGGGTTAAATTTGTTCTCACACCATAGCGTTTTTTAGCTGCATTTTAGCTTTAACGAGGGAAAATTACTCCTCCCCTCCATTGACTCATGTATTTCTTAAAAATAAATAGGAAAAAGAATCCTAAATGTATAAACTAGGCATGGTGAGGCTAAGAAAAATGTCTCTTCCACAGTGTTAAAGTGTAGAAATCTGACAGAAATTGCATCATTGAAAATTAAGGAAACAGTTTTAGATCTACAACGTCAAATTTAAGACTTTTTAAGGACTCTGCAGAAACCATGTTAATATTGTCTGAATATCATTATCAAAATATCCCCCAAAACATGGAGATAATATCTTTTGTCAATATCGCCCAGCCCTAGTCTTCTTAATCATGAATATTTTGTCTTGCAGTAATTGTAACACTAAAATTTGACATCGCAACATCTCTAGTGTGTCCTGAAATGAAAGATTACAGATTGGGGTTAGCGCACCGGCATGTAGCTCTGACGTAGCTTTAGCAGCGCTGATTCTGAAGCCTGAAGTTGGAGGTGAAGAAGTTAGCGGAGGAGATGGGCTAGCGGTGGTAGTAACAGTTGTGGAAGCATTAGAGGTAGTAGTAGTAGTAGTAGTAGAAGGAGGAGTAGTTCAGCGGGTTTAGGGATTTGAGCCTCGATAGGTTGCAATGAAGGATCCTAAGAAGCAGCGGTGGATTGGTGCCAGGTCGAACAGTTTTCACAGCTTTTCATTGTCACATTTTAATCTCTGAAAAAGAAAAGAAATCACCGTGCCAGAGAGAAGACAGAGGAGAGCACAAGCAGAAATGCAGTGGTTAGTAAAGTAGACTCGTGATGAAGGTTAAACCCCAAGATACAATGATCATTTTAGTCTGCAATAAAGATGAAAGTCTGGCAAAAGTGAGTACCTGGGATAATACAAGCAGATTAAAGGTGCACTGTGTAATCAAAACTAGAAATAAACTTGAATAAAAGAAAGTTTGTCATTTAAAAGTCCCTGAAGGTGTTAAATAAATAATACAAATGTGTGTCTTTTAATTGAGAGAACTTTTGTCTGTAAGAGAGCTGTTTGTTGCCATAAAAGGTTTTCCCTTTAGTTATAATGTTCCAAAGTATGGTTTTATCTATTTCTCCAAAATTGAGTAACTGGACTTTCCACCTCCAGAAAGTTACGCAGTGCACCTTTAAAACAATACAACTGCCTTTATGATTTGCCTTATGATGCAAACATCTGTGAGCTTGTTTTTAAATAAACAACTTATATTATAAGTCATATTTCAATTATGAATCATGCATTTCAAAGTATTGCACACAGGGCCATAATAAGTTCAGGTATTAAAGAATGAGAAGAGAGAAACATACAGGCTGCGGACAGGAGGAAGGAGAAGAGTAAGCAGGATGTCAGACATCTAAGACAGGTACACAGCTGCAGCAGGCTGCAGAGACAGGGCACCACACAGAAAACACATGGACATGTCAAACACAGGTTAACACTTAAACAACACTTCAGCAGGACATGCACAATATACGCATCGAAAGCTTTTTAGGTCTCGATATCTCTATGATAGTTGAGGAAATAAAAAGTTGCATTTTGTTACTAGCTGAAAATAATTCTGCATTGAGCGACAGCATAACGGGATTATCTTTACTTTAGGCATATTTGACAAACAAAACAGAAAATTAACCTTACAAATGCAAGCAGGGCAGAAAACAGTAAAGCATTAGGGCAATGATAAGAAACTGAAGCTGCAAGGGCACATGGGAAGGGGAGAGCACTTTTCTGGTTAACACAGCCAAAGTCAGGGGTGGTTATTGGAAATAAGAGCATCAGATATGCATCTGATTGGCTCATATTGTCTGTACAGCCACAGTGGAGCCGGTGAGTGGGAAAAGTGGGCTTTAGTTTAAAGGGGTCTAAGAGTAGCGGACATACGTGCTGCTGCACTCCCGATATCGGGACGTATACCTCTGTAAACAGGGGTTTGACAGCCGTCTGGCCTGCCGCATCTGCAACAACACAGTGCAAAGCGGGATTAGAGCCGGTGTCCGCCCTTCAGAGGAGGATCAGGGGAAAGACTGGGACAATCACAAAAGACTCCAACTGAAGAAGAAGGCGAGTAGAGAGAAGACAAGCCAAAGTGGAGAAGACATGTGTGAACACCTGTGCAGGTGTTCAATGATATCTGCCGTCAGTAATGTTGCATCAGAGCTCATACTTTTGTTTTCTAATCAGCTTTGGCCGACCGAAGACAAAATGAGACAAATGCTGTTCTCAGTGTGAGTGATGAGTTCACTACAAACCAAAGACAGTGAGGTGAGGGAAACACAAGCATGCAGACTCTCAACATGAACTATATTATAACTGTGTGCTTCTTCATAAAACCTCATTTGCAGTTTAAGCAGACATACAATATAATACAGATGATATGAACATTACACAGATTGTGTTCACTGGTTCAGAGGGCTTGGTGAAGTTCAGGAGGAATGTCTTACGTGTGTTGATAATGTATAATGTACCTTGTCGAACTGAATTGACGGACCACAACAACAGCAGCATTAGTGTAGTGTGCACTGATCGTTCAGAACAGAAAAACAAACTCGAGGAGGTAGGAAGATTATCAATATTTGCTGAACCAAACATGGTAAGAATGTGTTAATAATTGTACTTTGTACTTGAGGAGTAGAAATGTCCCGTGACTACAAGAATCATAAAGACCAGTTTGTTGTATTTTAATAATGTACATACTGTGCAGCAGATCTTCCAGTCCTCGTTGGGCACAATTGCCCCCGACACGGCCTTGATCCAACTATGCATCTCCTCTGGACTGTCAGCCTAAAAAAAGAGTACACATTTTATGAAAAACACATACAGTGCACATATTGATTTTGTACTGTGTTTTTTTTTTTTCAATTCTAAACTCAAACATTTTCACAAAGTTTTTTCATAATCTTGATATCTTGATTTTTACAAACTTATTATCTATCAAATCATTTCATAGTTTATCTTGCAACTAATGCAGAGATCAGTATAGAAATCAAAATTGTAACTTTTATGTTTCAAAATGTGTCACATCAAGAGCGTAATTTTGCCTGAAATGCAAAGGCTGTACAACATGAAGCCAGTTTTCAACCTCCAGCACCTACACGTTGTATACAATATATTTATAATTGTTGCATTTATTACATAGGAGCAAATAAAGACATATAAAGCCAGCACTCACAATATCATGTTCGTACCTGTATGTAAAAAGTCCTAGACGTGGTGACGACTTCAAACAGATTATCTCGCATCATGATATCACTGCAGCCAAAGAAAGAAGAAAAAGTTATCTCACTGCAACAATGATCCAGACAAAACATAACCGTGCACAACGTGTGTTTGGGACGTGTCTTACCTCTGTTTACACTCCTGGACTTTATGAACTTCCTTTAGTGGTATCATCCGGAGAGGTTCCTTATCCTAGACACAAAAATACATTTGTATACAACATTTAGCATGAGTCAAACAAGCATCATATCTGTAATACCGAAAACAAGCTACCGTAATCAATAACTATACATTTATTTCCTCGTGTCATTATAGAACGTACAGTTTTGTGTATCTAGTCTTTGAACATAGGAATGCACTGTCAAGTAGGACATGATTTTAAATTGTAGTATTGTGATTATTACCAGACAAAATATCACTCCACTCTTAAAAGCTGGGGTAGCTAACTTTTTAGTTGCAAACCAGTAACTTTGTGTTTTCCACTAAAAAGTATAAGATAGATCCAACACTTTTAAGAATTCTATTTCTAATCAGGAGATAAACTTGACTTTGTATGTAAAAAGTGTTGTTTAAGCTATAATTGCAGTCAACTAATTACCGTAATTTCGTACTATAAGCCGCTACTTTTTCACAAGCTTTTGAACTTTGCGGCTTTATACAAGAAAACAGCAAAATTTTAGAGTCTCATAGACTTACTATTAACAAGTGCGGCCTATGTATGTACGTTATCGTTTTTCTTATTTAAATCTAGTTGGCGCAGCTTATATTCAGGTGCGCTCAATAGTGCGGAAATTACGGTACATGCTGATATTAACCAGATTTCAAAGGATTTAAGAAAAGTTTTAAAACAAAAAATGTAATCCTTGCTTGCAGTGTAAAAGCTTTTTAACCCGAAAAAGAACCTCAACAAAGCATACTTTTACTTGGATGTTTTTGTTGGACTAAAAACATGATAAAAATGTATTTCTTTACTTTCAACAGGTTTGCATCGCCTTAAAATAAACTCTTATAGGCCTCCTCTTGATTGTTTCCATTGAATTTGTTTTTTTACCTATAATATTCAACATTATGGCAAGAAACCAATGTATATATCAATGAAGAATGCCCCAAACCAATATTTAAAACTTAATATTTTGGTAGGATTTTGCATTTGATTTTTTGCTCCTGAAAGTTAAGGTTTTTTTTTGCCAGAACAACTTTATATTTGACCTCCTGAATATTTGCTCATTCTGATTTTGACATTTTCAGTCCATAACAAACCAAATCATAATAATAATAAAAAAAAATATAGCACCAAACATATGCGCTAAATATCAGCTTTTTTCTTTTTAACTGGATATATATTCTATCCCTCTGCTTCATACAACACCTCATTTGCCTCTAAAATGATCACAATTGTTTTTCTTATGTTCTTACAATTATATTATGCCTTGAATAATCATAATTATCAATTAAACAAATAATCTTGACATCTCTACTGTCGAGGATGTCCTGTCGAGGATGATGTTAAGGCCGGTCTATTGTGAAGACACAAAGAGGCCAAGAGGGTAAAAGCAAGACATGCAAAGACACGTATTGTGAATGCAAAGAATTCAACTGAATTAAACATGCCACAGCTTGCTTACAGTAGATTAGCATGAATTGCTTTACAAACTGAGAAAACAAAGGCAATTGGAGAACTTAAAGCTGGCGTACCTGATTTTAACATTAAAAAATAAAGTAGATATTTCTTACAAAACCTTCAACAAACAATTATCTTCCACATATATTCATTTGATTTCAATGTAATTAAAATAAATCTTTTACAGACACAAAAATGAAACAGGAGAGGACCACCCGACCACAGCCAATCACAGCGCTG
The DNA here is from genome assembly GCA_038363315.1 of Mugilogobius chulae. Classification (NCBI taxonomy): domain Eukaryota; kingdom Metazoa; phylum Chordata; class Actinopteri; order Gobiiformes; family Gobiidae; genus Mugilogobius; species Mugilogobius chulae. The sequence continues at coordinate 130,163 of JBBPFD010000685.1, forward strand.
CGTTTAGCTTTAGATAAAAAAATAAAACAGTTTACAGTTTGACTCAGACGATACACATTGGTCTGAAATTGTCACAAGATGTTGCTTTACAGTGTAGATTTTGATGGAATATTAAAAATAGCTGATTTACACACAAAACAAATTAGGTACCCGAGCTTTAAACACTCATTTGTGACATTACCAAGTCAGATTTGAAGTAGCTCATAGCGTTTTCCTCCAGAAGGAAGTAGCGCCTTTTCCAGTTCCTCATCTGGGAAGAAATAACAAGACATCGGTTTATTCAAGAGCAAAGATGTCAGCGTAAGTGTAACAGAGTTTGGAAAATCCTACCACGGCTCCCTGCTTGACACAGTATCCCGATTTGATGACTGCGTGTTCCTGAGAAGGCCTCCCCAGGAAGTATGGCAGCTGACTGTGGGAGCGCTGCATGGCCTCCTGGTTGACTTTCTCTGCTCCATCGGCTCCTTCCTGCTGGAAACACGTTCAGGACGCTTATTGATGCCATACATCTACAGAATATGATACTGTGTAGTGTATGAACCATGAAGAATGTATAAAAAATTTTGTAGACCATATAAAACATCAGCATTTGATACTTGAAAATCACTCTACTGCTATAACAGGGGTGTGCAACCTTTTCTTTTTTGGCTGAGATCTACTTTTTAAGTCAGCAGGGCTCAGAGATCTACCAGTAGATTTTTATTATGGGCGTGAGTCTTAAAGCTCACATGCTCCGTCCAGATGCAGATCCAAATCCAGATCTGTCTGGATCCCATGGCCACTTAACGCCGGGCTCACACTGATCCAGTCCGTACTCCGGTCCGGCGTATGGACGCTTTTAGTTTCTTGAAAATAATGAGAGGCTTTTTCGCAATCCGTCCGGTTTGGCGAGCGTTGGCTCTGCTCCGGTCATCCGGATCGTTTCCGTTTCAAGGAATTTTTCCGGACTGCCGGTCCGAGCGAAAACAAGAACTAAAAAGGAAACCAAGCAAGCAAAGTGAAGTGAATCTGGTGATTTTCAAAGTAAAAACATTACGTTTCTACAACTACAACAAATACACACAGGATGTAAATAAACGTCCCGTACTTACCCATTTGCGACGAAAAATCCAACAGAAAATGAAGTGACGTGAAATAAGCCCAAAACTTGGCGCATGTGTTCTTGTTTACATATCCATGTGCCAGAGATCGCGTAAACTCTCCGAAACTCCCAAGTTGAGCGTGAATCCCCGTGAACTCGTGGTCTCGCGAGCCAGCTGAATACGCATGCATATTCTGGAGGCAGTGTGAGTGACAACCGGACCCAGACGGAGATCTGGATCTGGACCGGAGGCAGTGTGAGCCCGGTGTAAGACCAGAATATGCATATGCATGTACGGACTCTGTCGGCATCGCAAGACCAGGAGTTCAAAGGGTTCACGCTCAACTTGAGAGTTCACGCAACAACACACATGGTTAGAAATACTGGTAAAGAACTCACGTCAGTTCATTTTCTGTTTTGATTTTTCGCATGCAAATGTTATAATCGTGACAAATTTGTATATTTAGTACCGTAATGATATTATTTATAACCACCGGATGAACTTTACCAGCGCTTGTTTGGTTCCTTGTTTCCACAACTTCACCAAAAAGGGCTCCAGAGCAAAAAGTTCCTTGCAACAGAAAGATCTGGACAACTGGAGCACATCCACATGGCTTGCCAGACCAGACAGATTGCAGTGTCCGTGTGAGAGACACTCATTATTTTTAAAGAAATGGAAAGCCTCCATACGCCGGACCGGAGTACAGACTGGATGCAGTGTTATTTTTTATATAAATGTCACACATTTCAAAGAAGCACGTACTTAATAAAATTTCAAATTTAGATAAATGTAATTATTTTAAAATTACATGATGAACATGCTGCTATAACACAGTATTATTATATTTACACCTGTTTTTTTTTAATCAAAGCTCTCTCATTTCTACAGTTATTTTGTATTAAAGTCTATAGCCTGTATTTAGTAACGCACAGAGAGAGGGTATTAACTACAAGGATTTTCTGTGAAGGATAAATTGAGTAAACATGTCGGTCTCCTCCTCCCCACCCGGGTGTACGAGCGGTGCAAGACCCTGGTGCTGCCTCCAGAGCCACGCGCCACGGTTTGTAAGACAAATTGCTCACAAAAACGCTGATTATATTAACTGTAGTTGTGAGCTCGTGGATAATCGTGCCTGTGTGCATCCTGCAAGTTTCTAAATGTGTAAACAGATGTAAGTCAGACAGAGACCACTGCATTGTGACTGTAAATAATTAAAAGAGCTTGAAATGCGTTTGGTAGTTTAGCAAAAAATTTTGACTTTTACTTGTGTCTGTGTGACAATGGGAACTCCTCCAACGATGTCCGTCCTGTACGAGACTTGCTTCTTGGTTCCAACCACGTCTGGTAAACTTCGCTGGTTCTCGGAGTTGTGCTGGGCATCGGACGACTTTGGCACCTGGAATCATACGTTTTGTTACTTAATGCATTCGGTATTATGCAGAGGAGGTTAGAATTGCGCACGGACTCACAGTGATCTTAGTAGCTTTGTTAAGTGCGTTGACCCAGTCCACGAGGTCCTGCTGATCGTTGGCTTGAAGGAAAACTTTCTCATTCCAGCATTGATCACTGATGAAAAACAGGACAAAGAGAGTTGACATTTTAGCACAAAGTTTATATCTGTGACTGACTTAAGTAGAAAGTGTATTATATGTAGCAAACAGTCTCATTATATTATTTTAACCAGCATAGATCATCATAGTCTTTTACACCTTCTAATGTCACTGATTCGTTGGCTTGAAGGAGAACTTTTCTCATTCCAGCATTATTATCACTGAAGCTGATAAACGTGACAGGACAAAAAGAGTAGACCATTTCTCAGCACAACAGCTTTGAGTATGCATGTAATGACTGCACTTGAAGTAGAAAGCTGTAATTATAAAATGGTAGCACACATATTCTAATCAGTATATGTCATCTTAAAGTAGCAATAGATACTGATCACTTTCAGCAATAATATGTGACCGGTTGTTCTCCTAATTGACCGGAATTTTCTATGTCTACGTAACCTCTGAGTTATAGTACACATTTTTACACACATGCAACACACAACTGTCTAAACAATGAGATTTAGAGCAGTGGTAGACCGTTAAAATTAATTCTGCTTAAATTCAATACAAAAGTTTAATTTGTTTCAACTAGTCTACTCATCTCAGAAATTAATGAATACTTTTGCATAATACTATATTACTGTATACTGATGTCACTTTATTTATTCTGCAGTCACAACAGTAACGTATGTACATAAGAGTTTTAGACTATTATAACTCTTTATTTAAAAAAAATATCTATTTTGATTGCATGTTTCCATTTTCCCTGCTGTTCTTGAACTGTGCGTTGCAACAATAGAATGTTCCCAATGTAGGACAAATAAATGAGTGCTGTCAAGCGATTAAAAAATTTATGAGATTAATTAATTATGATCTGTAATTAATTAATCTATTTTTATTCTCACCTAAAAATTGCTGAGAAAAACACTCAACTCAAGTGTTTTTGTCTTGTTTTTGTTCAATTTAAATAATTACATTATTGTTGCAGATGGTAAATATTAATATATTGCAAAAATGAAGACTTTAGGAAGTCTTTTCTTGCCAAGTTGTCAAGTTGAACAATCCTTATGTCCACTCTGCAACTCACAGAAACAATGAAGTTAAAGATTTCAAAAAGATTAACGCGATTAATAACATTTAATTAATTAATCTCAATTAATGCACTAATTTGACACACCTAAAATAAATGCTTTAGATATTTCATGCAGAAGTACATTCATGACATTTTTACATACAATTTGTTCTTAAGGTCTTCTTACAAACATTCACAAGATTTGTTCTTCACTAAAAATGTTGTTCTGTAAGATCAAATCTAAAAACTCCAGATGCGGCAAATGTGACATTGCTTCAGATATCATAGTATTTGTGCCCTTAACTGGACAATAATGGATTGTTCCCGTCTGATGTGACCCAGAATGACTCATGATGTTTGAAACAATTATTCACATAACTTATTTGTGCAGTATAAATTGCACATACTGTCATTTAGCTTCATAACATAAAATGATCAATTCAATTTAGGAAGAAAACAAGCTATTTATGGACGATACTGATATTGTCAAAATGTTGTAAAAATTGTCCAATACTGGTACTCATTTATCGCCCATTACAGGAGGGAACTTCATCCACATTTTTGTCTTCCTTTAATTTAGTTGCTTAGAACCATTATTGCAGTTGTGTAGATTTGTTTTCGACCTGCTTAAGATCTGGCGGTTCTCACAAGGCCAGATATTTCTACGGTTAGACAGTGAGTGTGCAAGGGTGAGACTCTCTTCAGATGTTCCAGTTTAGTCGCTTAAACCGCCTTTGCGTCTTCATCATTTCCTGTCTGCGCTGTGGGAATACGAGACGTGAGCAGACGAAAAGCAAAAGTGGTGGGTGTAAGAGCTGTGTACATGCAACTCAATGTACAGTCGCAGGAACAGAGAAACGCGATCGCTCAATGTTCTGAAAGTTTGGTGGGAGGAGGGCAAACAGAGGTTATGCACAGATGACGCTTTTAATTATATTTTCTTATATATGTACTCAAAATCTAATGAAATAGGAAAAAGTAGCTAACTGGCTGATAATAAATATAAACAACTTCAAATGCTGCTGAATACTGAGTTTGTATGTTGACAGGTAAAATGGGAAAATCAGGTAAACAGTAGCAGAAAAGCAGAAAAACAACAGCACTACTTCTGCTTTTTTTCATGTTTTTCATTGACAATTCAACTCCTTACATTTAATATGCCTAATTAAGATGTTTTTAATTCGAAATTGTGTTGTTCAACAGTAAAATGCCCTAAATTTCTAACTACCTTTGGCAAACAAGTTGGATACAGTCTGCACTGACAACAGAAATTGTATTTATAGCATTTTTAGCACACTGCAACTCTGTATTTTATTCATACACTAAAAGCAGGGGTCCCCAACCAATGGTCCGGGGCCCAAACCAGTTCGCGGACCATCTGGTACCGAGCCCCAGAGGATCTTTTAAAATGTGTTTTATTTTTATTTTATAGTTTATCACTACTTCCTTGTGCTTTACTGTGAAAATATTGTGCCACTTAACCAAATAAACTGTAAATTCAAGCAGTAAGAGTTAAAAATATGCTAAAGAATCTAATGTATGAATTTTATGTTGTGTTATTGTCGCTACCAACCTCAACTAGTCCCTGGAAAAGAAAACTGTGACTGTACGGGTCCTTACAAGAAAAAGACTTGGGACCACTGCATTAAAGTATTGTGATACATGTACTACAATACAATGCAGCAAAATGTATCACAATACATTGTCCCAGCCCTTATATTTGGTGTATTGTAGTTGTGCTGTGACATTGTAATTTGTCTTCATTGATTATTTTGTCACTCACTGCTGACATGCTGTGATTTCATAAAGCAGGCCTAGTCAACTTAAGGCCCAGGTGCCAAATCGGCCCTCCAAAAAGCTAATCCGGCCCCCAGTCGCATTCTGAATATTAAAAATACATATATATATATTTTGTTTGTAGATTTATTTCTGGTTATTTCTCTGGTAAAAGGGTCCTTGAACTAGACAACTGTATCTTGATTGTATTATAATTTTACAGTCTGAATTTTTCAACATGGATTTCATGTATTTTTCTTGTTTCCAGTGAGAAAATGCAGAATTTTCATATTTTAGCTAAACAACTCCCTTTACTTTTGTTCTATTGGTAAATCTTGTCTTAGGGCAGTTAAAATATGCTCAAATAAAAAATAAATTTGACTTTTGAATTTGAATTTAAGCAAAGTCACTTATTATACAGTTTAAAATAGTCACTTTTTGATCCTATATCAGTCTCCTTTAGACCTTTTTTGGTCCTGGTTTAGATCTTGTTTAATGCTAAGATACTCTAGTTTCAGATTTGTTTATTACTAGCAATAAAAAACAAACTGCAGCAATAATTATTATCAATATAGAAACATAGTTTTTTGAATATTTGGCACAACCTCGTGTCAAAAGTGATGACATACAGTATTGTGCAACTACTCGACTCAGAAGCCATGGTCCTCTGTAAAACACTGCCCCTCTAGAAAATAAAGTTGAATAGCCCTGTCACACAGCATTCTTCCTGTTTAGCTCTGTAAAGGTAGCTATAAAATGTTAGCTTGTCTGTCTTGTCTGTCATTATGTCTCTAATAAAATTTAATGATAGTTAAAATAAACCCAGAGAGAGAGATAACTACAGGCTACAGGAAGCATGCTGCCAAGAAAAGTGGGCGGGGCAGAATAAGGTGAATTGAGTAATATATCTTTTTAAGGGTATGGAGATAATAGGCACAAACGTCTAAAGTAACTAATAAATAATGCCTGGCTCTGCTGTAAATTAGAAGATTACAGTAGAGCGAAGGTGAGGACAAGAATTACAACAATGCAGCTACACAACTGTTGTCTTGTGACCAAAGTAACTACCATCTCAAATGACTCAGTTTGGTTTCTTGGAAGCTGATTATGAACCAGGAAAATGTTTGAGTTTGAGCTAGGGCACTTATCAGCTTCCTGAAACTCCTGCTACATGTGGACGATGTGTGGTTTAGGTTAAAAAGAATTGTTCTGAAGTGCCTTAGTTTGGACAATTCACTCGGGGAAATTCACAATGACGCTCAAATAACTTAAATATTTCTAGAGGTGGTAGAGAGAGAGAACCCACGGGTAACACAGGGAGAACATGCAAACTGCAACTGGAATGGCCCTTCGCTAGTCTGTGCTCAACATTCAGCCCTACATGTAAACTGTATCGTTCTCTCTCAGTTTTAATCCATATCTGTTGCTAAAAACAGTTCAAATAGAGAATGATGATCTTACCAAAGCAGAACTCTGCCTTGGGCCTGACCTTAGTAGGCATCGCTGACCTGATGGAGACAGTTCAGAGGAAGAATTGTTAGTACATTAAAAGTATTACGTTACACTTAAACCTATGGCTCTGTTGTGGTTACCTTGGAGATGTAGGTCAGTTTGAGTGAGCCTACGCACGCCGCTCCCACAGGCAAGTTCTGCAAAACATAAGAAAATAAATTAGAGATCTACAGACATGGGTTTTTCTTTAGCCGATAACGATATTTCAAACATGTAATCAGTCCGATATCAATGGCCAATTTTCAAGGGCGTTTTTTGAAGCAGATTTTCTTGTTATACTTTTAGAAACTTAGTTGGGGTGAGATAGAATAACCAAATAAAACTTCAACATAGTCTATTAATCACCTTGGTACATGTGCGTCTCTTTTCACACAGTGTAATGAGGCTGTATTTCGACCCAGGAAAAAATCATTTTAAAGTGTACCGAAAGACATTTACTTCACATTCATTCATGACAAACAAGCACTTAATAAAGCTCATAATAAAAGACATGTTAATGCTAAAACTGCAGAGTTAAGAATGGAAGTTCTAATATTTCTTTCAAATCATCTAAGAGCAGCTTTCTCCAGAAACCACGCAGGCGGCGGGGGGCGTGGTCAGCCTGGTAGACTTTACGGGGTTCGCTGGGGTGACCACGCCTGGGAACAGCAGCTAATAAGAACATCACCATGGCGACGTGCGACGCCCTCTGACGAAGATGGAAGTGACCGTCGAAATTAGTCAGGCTAAAAACCTCTCTTATCCATACTGATATAGAAGAAAACGCTTTTATAACGAAGTCTCAGTTGATCATTGGTGCGTGCAGCTTTCCCACAGAGGAAAAGCTCAAACCGCCAGATCAGATTTTTTTTTTTTTTTTTGAAAATTCATTCTGTCTTCTTCTTAGTTTATCTTTATTTTTCTTGTAATTAGACAGTTGTAATAAGCTAGGTGCTCATTTACCTGACAGTTTCGCGGCAGACGAAGGCGGAAGTCCTGCCGCCGAAAACTGTCAGGTAAATGAGCACCTAGCTTATTACAACTGTCTTATTACAAGAAAAATAAAGATAATGCCAGATCAGATATTGGCAAAAATTGAAGCCAATAGCCAATATGGCCAATATACAAAAAAAAATCTAAATAATCAACCCCAAAATATCAGCCGGCCGTTACATCGGTCTATGTCTAAAACATAATATAAATTGAAGTGCCCATGACAAGCTAAACACTCATATCACTAAAGTGTTAAGAAATTAAGATGTTAATTTTTAGCCAAGTTTACCACTTTTGGGAGATTAAAATTTACTTACTGATTATAAGTTATGGTAATAAATTGGACTAAAGTAACAAGTATTTTTACTTCAACTAAAACAATACACTGAAACACAGGTAATTTGTTAAATGCATGTTAACAGAGTCATAAAAATGTGTTTCTGGTGAGAAAATTGAAAATGTCTTCGTCTCCCTAATGTGGTGTTATCAGTTTAGAACTCTGCATTACTTCCTGGTATTTTCTACATATTTTTCTTCACAAACGTGCTCTGGAGTCATGTGAAACTATCATTCATATTTACAACAGGTATTATTCTAGCAAATTATGATATAATTAGAAAATGAAAAAAATCTGTCATATGCACTTAAGCAAAGTTATTCAAGTCTTGACAAAGAGCTTTATTAAACCAGGAAAGTTCGAATCAGATTCAGAATTTCTTTTTCCAAGTCTGACAATTACCATTACACCTGTACTTTATTTGGACCAGGCTTTCAGACATTTCTCTGTAAATAGAACCAGTAATCTTTTATATGGCCATATTTGGAGCCCTGAGGTTATAATACTGTATTTACTGAAGAACTGAATAAGGAGCTATTGACTGAGAAATTAGTTTTTAAAAAATCCACAGGCGAATTCAAAAGTAGCTTCAAAAAGAACAGACAACATTGATGAATACAGTACACTACTTTGTACCTTCAATAAAAGTCAAGCTTAACTCTTCACTGTGATCTGAA
>JBBPFD010000685.1:143075-330355 GCA_038363315.1 Mugilogobius chulae
TCCAGGAAAACCAACAAGTGCGGGAGAAAATAGCTAAGGTGCTCCAAAAGCTGTCGGTAGAGTCGTGTTGGCAGAAGAAGTCGGAGGCGGTAGAAGTGGCCAAGCGCGCCTTAGTGCTCGAAAACGCACAACTGAAGGAGCATCTTTGGAGTGTCACTAGAGCGTACGACGAAATCAGGATCAAAGAGTTTGCGAACAGAGATAAGATCGCAGAGGTCCAGGAGTTGGAGCATGTCAGGGAGAATTTACAGCGGCAAATTGACAGAAAGCAAGAGGCAATTATAAACTGCAAAGTCAAACTAGCGTGTTTTAAGAACATCGATAAAGAAGCGGCCAGTGTCAAGGCTGATAACAAGAAGCTGCTGAAGAAATATGCAAAACTAGTGGAAGAATGGGAAAAACTCTATGGCAATCTTGAGGATATCGAAAACGAGATTATAGAGACAAGAGAGGTTTGGAGAGAAAACGCGGGATTGTACGAAAAAATTTTCACTTTGGAAAATCATATCACGAAAAAGAAGGCACTGCAAACTCGCTTAAAATCGTTGAAATGCGAAAAGAAATATTTGGAGAAAGAGAGAAAGGGTTTGGTAAAGCAAGCGTCCAGTTTGGAAAAGGATGGGAAGAAACATTTAGTCGATCAACTTTTGAAGAAACAGCAAATTTTGGAAGACGAGATTTTAAACCAGCGTCACATGAGTGACCAGCTGCAGCAACAATACGGAGAGCTGTACGTGCAGGTGTATAGTCTAGAACTGCTGGAGTTTTCAAACGCCAACAAGGAGCAGGAGATTGAAGAGATGGTTGAGCTGAAAAAGGAGCAGAGGCGGGACATCAGGAGACACAGGATGAATTTGAAGAGGAGCCCAGGAGCGGCTCAGGGAAGGAGGAAGGTCTGGGGAGTAGCGGGAGGTGTGAGGAGCAGCCGAGGAGTAAGAAAGATCAGCTCAGGAGGTGGAATACACCTCCTGACTGGTACTTAAGCTCTGCCAGACCTCAAACTGTGTGGACCGCGCACAGTCAGAGGTTTGAGGAGCTGGTGTGAGGAGCAGAGAGGCAGAACTCATGTTGTGTGGACCGCGCACAACAGGAGGTCTCAGGAGCAGCAGGTGTGAGGAGCAGGAAAGGCAGAACTCATGTTGTGTGGGCCGCGCACAACAGGAGGTCTTAGGAGCAGCAGGAGCAGGTGTGAGGAGCAGGAGAAGGCAGAACTCATGTTGTGTGGACCGCGCACAACAGGAGGTCTCAGGAGCAGCAGGAGCAGGTGTGAGGAGCAGGAGAAGGCAGAACTCAGGTTGTGTGGACCGCACAACAGGAGGTCTCAGGAGCAGCAGGTGTGAGGAGGAGCAGGAGAAGGCAGAACTCATGTTGTGTGGACCGCGCACAACAGGAGGTCTGATAAGGTAAGTAGAGGGTAAAGTTTGTGAGCGTTAAAGTGTTGAATTTAAATAAAGGACATTATGCAATTCAACAGTGATTGTTGACCATTTTTGTCTAAACAACTTTCAAGTTATTTCTGTGTTTTAAACAAGCAGTTGAACATTTGTCTGTCCACTGTTGTGGTGACGGCCTCATGAAAGGCTGCGTTCTCTTAAAGGTGCATTGTGTAACTTCCTGAGGGTGAAAAGTCAACTTCACAATTCAATACAAATAGCTAAACTCATTCTTTAGAACATTCTCATTGGGGATTTATAAATGTTATGCCATAATGTGGAACAATATAGCTAAAGGAGCTGCTTGTATTTGTATAGCACAGTTCGTACACAAAGCAATGCAAAGTGCTTTACAAGGCGGGAAATGATGCATCAAAATTACAGTACAAAACATTATTATAATATACAAATAATCAGCATAAAATTTACTTTAAAAGACGCAAAGAAATAAAGAGTGCAGACAAAGCATTTCCGTCTTATGCACAGATAAAAAGAAATGTTTAGAGCCGAGATTTAGTCACAGGAGAAAGAATAAACGCACTCCAATAATTCTTGTTGAGGTGCAAATGCAGGATCAGATGCATTAAAAATTCAAAAACAACATTCAGGTTTGACGATGTAAAAATGTTTTTTTATTTTATAATGTTTCGGCTAATGCCTTCGTCAGATCATTTTCATTTTAGACCATTTAGGGTTAGGGTTTGAGAATAATTTAAACATAAACAAAACAACATAAACTAAAACACTGACTCCCAAATTAGACATTTTCATTATTTACTGAGTGTCGCAAAGACATCTAAACTAGAAAAACGTGCTTTTATTCGGGTTTATTTTTTGGCCAAAATGTTACACAGTGTACCTTTAATGTGACTTTAACCCTCTGACACCTATGGGGACCGTTTGTGTACATTTTGCAGTTTGTTTGTTTTTTCATTGTTAGAAAGAAATAGGTTGCCTTGGAGCCATGAAACTTTCCAGGTAATGTTATTTTTGATCAAATTAAAAAATGCCACCTTCAGACCTCACCTAGCCCCGCCCACTTCTTGGCTACATTTTTGCCTACACGTAGCAGTAAAAGCACCGTTGTGCCCCATTGACTTCCATTATAAACTTACTTTTCAGCCTGGTGTAATACAGACATTAAATAATGTGAGATCATGAAATACCATCTCAACCTAAGCTTCTGGGTTAAAAATTGAATAATTTGACATTTTACGTGAGTTGAGACCCCTGGACCCCAGGGGCCCCTAGGGTATTTTATAAGGACGTTTTTGTAAAGCACTCCTGTTCTATACATGGCCCCTATGTAATATTGAAATGTATGATCAGGGCTTAAATGGTCTGGATGTGTTGGTGACGAGTCAGGGGAGAGGCCTGAAGTGTTTGAGGACACACAGATGAGTAAAAATGTGAAAATGAACATGTTGAAAAAAATTGTGAAAAAATGTCTAATAAAAAACAACATTCATCTTTTGACCTAAAAACTAAATATGGACTTAAATTAGACTTTTGGACCTAAATTGGCCTATAACTAAAAAATTTCAATAAACTTTGAGAATTTTTTTATATGTTTGGACAGAAGACAAGCTAACGAAAAAAATGAGCCATTGAAAGTAGAAAAAAATTTAAAATAAGTATTATTTTATAGCCCATTTGTGTGTCGGGAACCGTTTGTGACACAATGGGTACAGGTGTGACCTAAAATATCTGGGTGTCAGAGGGTTAATATGACTAAAACAATTGTTAATATCTTGAAAAGTAAAGCAGCACAAAACAGCCAAAACGAAGCACAAATGATAAAGGTTTAATAGATCTGCATTTGATGGGGGCCAACTTCACGGATGTGGGCGCGCACCTGAACATCTGCTTCTGCCTTGACATGTTTAGTTTAAATAAACATCCAGAATTCTAACATTAAGTGACTTTGTATTAAACAGATGCTTTGTAATGATAGCCAATAGTGCATAGCTTCAGTGGGCTCTTTGCTTGCACGACTAACCTAAATTCACGTATGTTCGAAGTGCTGCGTTCACCTCAGGACATTTCGGCGTCTCGTGTGAACAACAGTCTTTTGAAAACCACCAGTGTTGGTCTTCGCTGAGAATCCGTCTGCACGTGAACTTAAGGTCAGCTCCGATGCATGCTCAGCGCTAAAGTGTGTCTGACTCATTTAAGAAGCAGCTGTGATTCTTTTCTCTAATCACCAGGACCAATTAGAACAATAAACCAGGAGTGGAATGCTGATGTTTATGCACTGCAGACCTGTTTCCTGCACGGTTTTTAAGATGCATTAGTCACAGCTGGCATGGCATTTAGCCTAGTTGTGGCCAGTGAGCTGATTAAGAAATTCTGTCATGGAAAAACTTAAAATCTATCTTAAACCCAGAGAATTAATGATATCTGATTTGTCTTGGTAACACGGCTCATTTGATTTAAGTTTCGGGCTCTGCAGCAAAAAAATAAGTCATGGTTAAAGATAAACTCATTGCTCCCTATTGTCATGATTCTTCAAAACAAAATTAAAAGCTGATAATTATGTTAATTAAGGGTGTCAAATTAGTGCATTCATTGAGATTAATTAATTACACACATTTTAATCGAGTTATTTTTTTTTTAATCACATTAATCTATTTTGAAATCTGGTGACGAGTAACAACACAACAAAAATAAAGGAGCAGGCGAAAGTTATTGAACTGATGAACAAGAATTTTATGTTCAAAAACTTCCTAAAGTCTTAATTTTTTGCAAATATATTAATATTTTCATCTGCAACAATAATGTAATTAATTAAATTCTCAGCAATTTTTAGGTGAGATTAAAGATGGATTAATTCGATTAATTAATTACAGATCACAATTAATTAATCTATTTTTTAATCAACAACACTAATGTTAAATGCTGAAAATTTAAAGTCCAGGCTTAAACTATGTTGGTGCTTCTCATTACATTATACCAGACCTGGGCAAACTGCGGCCCGGGGGCCAAATGCGGCCCGCGACCTGTTTCAGTCAGGCCACTGGCATGTTTTTGAGAAACAGAAATGAAAGAGACAAAAACTTGGGCCACAACATTAAAGTTGTAACATTTTGAGATTAAATTCACAATGTCATAAGAATAAAATCAAAGCCATAAAAGCTATTTTTCCAATATTAAACTTTTAGAAGATTAAAATAGTAATTTGGATCATGAAACATTGTTATAAATATAAAAATCTATTGTATGTTTATGCAAAGATTTTACTCATCCAAGTCCAAGTGCTGATCATATTAAGTTTTATTTTTTTAGTTTTGTTTTGTTTGTTTGTTTTCTCGTAAAATTATCTTGTAACCTTATGAGGTTAAGCTAATAATTTTATGAAAATAAAGTTGAAGCTTGATGAAAACTATGATTTTACTAGAAAAAAAAAACTCGTAAGATAAAAAAAAGTCATATTTTTTCTGACAATGAAGTTGACGTCATAAAAAGAAGCTGTTTTATATTAAACTTGAAGTTTTATGAGATCAAAATCATAACTTTATGAGAAAATGTTGATTTTGTTGGACACTATTTGTACTGGTCTTCTGTCGAAGAAATGCATCTGCAATATTGAGAGTTTGTTATATCAGTGTTGTCAGTCCGGCCTCCACCACTGTTCTGGGTTTGAATATGGCCCTTAAGTAAAAATATTTGCCCACCCCTGCATTATACTGTCATTGCTGCAATTTTGACTTAATCTGTGGTCAAGCTTACAGTGCAAAAAGCTAATTTCTAGCCTTGCTTAGAAAGTCTAAAATACAAAATATTCATCTTAATTTGGAGTTGTTTTGACAATAAGACATTTTTGCCTGGTTATTAGAAATGTTGGATTAAAACTATTTGCCAAAAAGATAAGAAAAATGTGTCATTCTATTTGCAAATATTTGGCCTGAGATAAGAACCAATTCATTGAAACAACACAGAAATACAAGTGAAATAGTAAGATTTAATAATGTAAATACACCTTACCTAATGAAACTGAACTAAAAACTAAGCAACTTCAGTGGTAGTGCCCCCCCTACAGCTCTATTGAGTAATTAAACTAGTCAACTGAATCGAAACTTAAAGGTGGGGTAGCTAACTTTTTTAGTTGTAAATTAGTAAACTTTGTACTTTCCACTAAAAAGTATATAGTAAATACAGCACTTTGTGAAAAAATGAGACCTCTGGCTACTGAATTGAATAATAAAGAATTTTAGTTCTACTCAGGAGCTGAATGCAGCGCTCTGATTGGCTGAGCTTGGGGCGGTCACTCCAGTTTCACTTTGTTGTTTGTAAAAAGAACTTTATAAGCCACATATGCAACCAAAATGAATACAAGTCAATATTAATCATGTGTTGACGTATTTAGGAGAGGAAGTTGTCAGATTAAAAACCTAAATCGTGTTTGCAGTGTAAAAATCAGCTACTCCACCTTTAACATTATTTATTTATTTTGTCATTTTTGGATAACTTTAAAGAGAAACTAAATGCAGAATCAACTTTTTTTCAACTGTTTCCGGGGGCTTTTTTGGTGATTTTTTGTGGTGGTCACCCGCTGCCAGTTAATATAATCAGTTATTTGGCTCAGCTTGGTAAGCGAATGTGCCGAATGTGCGCAGGTACAAAATTCACACTAGTGTTACTTTTTTTCTTATTTTAAGTTTTAGAAAATACTGGCATCATGAGCTTATGCACTTATGTAAGATAAAGCAAAGTTTCATACATACAGTACATATCAAAAGTTTGGACACACTTTCTCATTCAAAGAGTCTTCTTTATTTTCATGACTATGAACATTATAGATTCACACTGAAGACATCCAAACCATTAATGACCAGAAGGGAGAGTGATGAGCTGGCCTCCACAGTCACCAGACCTGAACCCAATCCAGATGGTTTGGGGTGAGCTGAACCACAGAGTGAAGGCAAAAGGGCCAACAAGTGCTAAGCATCTCTGGGAACTCCTTCCAGACTGTTGGAAGAGCATTTCAGGTGACGACCTCTTGAAGCTCATCAAGAGAATGCCAAGAGTGTGCAAAGCAGTAATCAAAGCAAAAGAATCTAGAATATGACATATTTTCAGTAGTTTCACACACTTTTTGGCTGTGTACTATACTTCCACATGTGTTAATTAATGGTTTGGATGCCTTCAGAGTGAATCTACAATGTTTATAGTCATGAAAATTAAAAAAAAACAGTCTTTGAATGAGAGGGTGTGTCCAAACTTTTGGTCTGTACTGTACATATATATGCAAAGCGAATTTAAAACAGCCATGACGTGCAACGTGTACAGCCTCAGAGCTGTGAACTTCTCCGCACGTCAGGATCGCGCCCACACAAAACTCTCATCACTCACAAGCTCACTGTCCGTATTTGGTGCTGCCAATCAATGTCTGTTCACACCACTGGGCATCTCCCACTTTTGCGAGTCTGTTTGAGGTTTAGTTGTGGGCGGAGTAAGTTTCTGACTGCGTGTTTAGCTTCACTTTAAGATTGAAATAAAGCAGCAAAAACACATCCAAACACATGTTACATTGCTAAATAAAAAAAATCCAATGGTCAGAGAAGTTCGGGTCGCGAATGTGTCGGGAAGCGGTCAGAGGAGTAGCTGTATTTCCTTCGGGAGACAACTGAAGGAGCCAACATATGTGTCCAGGTCAAATGCTCAAAAATACATATGCAACCACAACCATCATCACAGGGACTTACAAAGACATTTAACAAGGTAAATGTCACTTAAATCTACTTAAATTGCATAAAATATCATAACTGGTACACATTCCATTCAAAGCCTAAAGTTTGTGTCCAGAAAGTGCTGCTGACACTGCCGGTGCTAAGGGAGACTTCAGTTATGTGACTTGGTAAAGAACAATCCGCCTCTGTTAAGTTTACACGTCTGCAGTGAGCTGTTAAAGAAACATCCATAAAACGTCCCGGGACAACGTGATTGATTACGGGACAGGGCTCTTTAAGTGACTCTTGCTTTAAACGCAGTCGCTGAAAAGTCTCTTAAACCCGGGTATAGGCACAAGGCATCCTGGGACGTAGCAGGAAGCGGAGCCCAGACAGAGGGCTTTCTACCTCAGCAAACAGAGGCAAGTTGTTTTCATGGATAATAACAGGTTGTTGGTTTGTGCGCATATGGATCAATAAATCATGTTCAAAGTAAGACGCAGAGTTGTGCATGGCATGAGGACACCAGGAGGGGAACGGTGGGAAAGTATGTGGATGAAGAAGCCAGTGGTTGAATGAGAAACACCCATTCTGAGAGTGGCAGATACTGTATGAGCTGCTGTACTGAGGCTACATGAGGCTACGTGAGGCTGAGAACCAGAACCAGACTGAATTTCCACAGCGCAGGGCTAATGAGAGGCTGCAGTGTGCCAGTCTGTGTGTGACTGTGGGGGGAGCAGAGGACAGTGACTCCAGGGAAGAATCTCTCTTCAAACACCTGCTTTACAAAAACATAAGAGGAAGAGTTATTAAGGTCTCATTTATAACCTGTAACATCAACGAAAGATTTATGCTTCTGGCTCAAACTAAAGCTCTTTTGCAATCTCATGTTGTCCAACGTATTTCTTTAAAGGCACAACATTGTTTGTTAGTTTGTTTTGACCACAAATGATAGTCCTATACTAGACCCGGGGGCCAAATGTGACCCTCTAAGCAGCATTTTTTGGCCCGGCAGGATAAAAGAGGTCACGAACAACTGGAGCATATTGTTTGATAGTTGACTTTTGTTCATAGTGCTCTTTATTAGTTGTCTTCTTCCGCTTTATACATCAGTGTTTCCCAACCTTTTTAGTCCCAAGAACCTCCTAAATTTCTTCTCACACACCCAGTACCCCCTACATTGTGCTTTTCAGTAAACAAATGGGTTTTCTAGTAGAATATTGCCAATTGTTGCTTTTGTATTTTTGTAAAATGCTGGCTTAAAATGCCTCAAAAGTATTAAAATATCATCACAAATACCATTTTTAAATCCATTCAAAATGTATTTCACCTTGTATTCAAGTCTGAAATCATTCCAAGTACCCCTGGAGAGGGCTTGCGTACCCCCAAGGGTCCACATACCCCTGTTAGGGAAACACATAATATACAATTTGTTTTGGCTCAGTCCTGTTTTAATCCTGTTTTTATTTTGTATTTGTTGCAATGAAAAATGCAGATTTCTTATACAGTACCTATATACTGTACTTCTGAGAGTTGTTTGTGGATACTGGAGGCAAAACACATTTAATTTAGATTTATTTACTATTGTCATTGTATACAATACAACAAACTTCTATAGAGCAAAAACACACAGCAGCAGTGTTCAAGTTATAAAAATGAATAAATATTAATAAATAACCCTTCGTTCCCACATTAATACTAGATAAAAACAGTTATTAAATAATGAATTACACTGTCTCTTCAGGCCTTTTATCTGTGCCTATGTGCCTGTAGTATGTCCACAGCTCGTGGGTAGAAGCTGTTGTAGCTGGTTTGTGTGAGTAATGGGTGTTTGAGCCTTCCAGAAGGCAGAGTAGAGAATAAACTGTTTCCAGGATGTGTAGGGTCCTGCAGGACGTATGAGGCGCGTGTGAGGAGACGCGTGGAATAGATGCCGTCCAGGTCTGGGAGAGAGGAGCCCACTACCCTTTCAGCTGTTCTCACCAGCCACTGCAGGTCCTTCTTCTGAGCAGCTGTGCATTTTGAGTACAGCAGATGTAAAATGATGTACAGCATATGTTAAAATGCTTTCTGTGGTGCATCTGTAGAAATTGATCAGCAGTTTTTTTTTTTTTTTATTTGGGACCCTCTCTACCTCTTCACCATTGATGTTTAAGCCACTGGGTTTTTTTTTATTTGTGGTCCAGCCCTCAGACCATAGTCCTATGAAAAATCTGGCCCACTGGTAAATATAATTGAATAGCCCTGTCCTAAATGTGTCTTTACTCTGAGCATTTAAATAAAATCTATTATTTTGTGTTAGAGCAGTGGTTCTCAAACTTTTCACACAACATACATCTTGAGTATCACTTTGTGTCTCGTACCACCAGATCTAAACTTATACACTACATCAGGCCTAAATTTGAGCATTTAATTTTTTAAAACAAGACTAAACCTGCAGGTCTCAATAGATAAAACTATTATAAATGACTACTCTGAAAGTCATTCAAAAACTTGTACATATTCTTCTATAAATAAAACAGTCCCACCAGAGGAAGCTTGAGTATCACCAGTGGTACATGTTCCACACTGTCCTAGAGCAGTGCACTGTTAAAAGTAATAGTAATAATTAAAAAAGCAGGAACAGTTTTCGTCTTAAAGTTTTATGTCTGTTAAACTCATGTGTGTGAGTTGTTGTGTTGTCTGGTTTTCTTTTTCTCTCCCACCTTTCCTCCCTTTACCCCCCTCTCCTCTCTCTCCTCTCCTCTCACTCACACTCTCTCTGACCCCACCCCCACCCCTCATTTAAAACCGCAACCACCAACACTATAGTTTATGATCCAAACTATAATTAAAAACCATTCATTTCAGACAAACAAACAACAAATGTGGTGGTTTTGTTCTTATGTCCGTATTACCGCCCACCACGTTGGTAACACTGTCCTAGAGCAGTGGTTCTCAACCTGGGGGTCGCCTGATCATGTGAAAATTTGAACATTAAGATCTTAAACAAGGTTGGACAGCTTCAAATACAGTGATATATTTCTATTTGCTCGCTTAAAAGATGAATTTTTCTTGGCTTATGTTTTTAATTAAAATCAATACATAAGACTTAAGTCATATTTTACAAGATGAATGCACACGTTTTTAACGCTGTACTTTATGATTTCCTTTAAATGTTTTAATGTTTGATTGATGATTTGTTTGTCTTGTGCTGCTGCCAAACCAGGTCGTCATTGTAAATGAGAAATTGTTCTCAACTGACCTACCTGGTAAAATATTGAATAAATAAATAAGGACTACTTTATCACTTTGCAGCTAGCCTACATTTTGTGTTTGGGGACGTAAATGGCTACAGTTGTTATTTAGGAGGTCGCGACTCAAAAAGGTTGACAACCACTGTCCTAGAGAAACCTCCTCTTACTTGTTTTCACTGAAATGCTGTTAATTTTTGGTTATAATTTTCCACATTATGATATGAAGCTGAAGCATTCAGTGAAGGCCCCAAACTGATGTTTTAGGTTTAAGTTTAAAATAGGATTTGCATTGAATTTTTATCCTCTAGAACAGTGTTTCCCAACCAGGGGTACGTGGACCCCAGGGGGTACGCGACCATTTGCCAGGGGGTCTGTGGGATGATAGCAGATTTAAAAGAAAGGTAGAAATGCAAGTATTGTTTGCAACACATATTACTTGTTAAGAGGCAACTGTTTGACTTGAAATACATTAAAACAATAAAATGCAAGGGTTATGCTTGAAAATATATGAGTAATGATAAAATACTCCTAAAATATATGACATAAGGCAGTGTTTTTCAACCAATGTGCCAGGGAACACGAGTGTGCCTTGAGTTGCTGCCAGGTGTGCCTTGAAAAATATGCCAGTTTTCAATATTTCATCTATAAAATGAGGTTAATCCGTGTTAATATTTTGATTTACAATTTGGAAGTTATTTACAGCAAGAAAAAAACGAAACCAATCACCATTTATGCATTTAAAGAATAATTTAAAGATGATCTATGTAAAAATGTAATAATTTTGTGTTCCAAAACAGCTTAATTTGACCATATTTCAATAGGTGGTGTCCCGCAGAAAAAAAGATAAGCAAAAAAGAGTGCAGTGACTCAAAAAAGTTGGAAAAAACTGACATAGGGGGTACTCTTTGTGTGAGATCATGATTAGGGGGTACTCAAGACGAAAAAGGTTGGGAACCACTGCTCTAGAAGGTTACACTGTCATTTCAAGGCTTATTGGACAATGACAATTGACATAAAATACAGAAGATAAAGCCAAGTTTAACATATGAATACACAGGAGATGTGCATCAGGTTTCTGCAGGTATGAAGAGTTTAAATTTAGACTTTTTAAGACCACAAAGTGTACAAATTAAGACTTATATTTGCGAGCCATGAACTGTAGTATTACACAAAGCTGTTTCCAAAGGGCCTCATAAGATATAATCAGTGTTGGAAGTAACAAAAATAACTAGTTACTGTAATATACTCCCCTTTTCAGCAACAAAGTAGTGTAACTCATTACTTGTTGACAATATATTACTAGTTACAATCTGAGTTACCTCAAGTTACTTCTATAAATTAATTGCGTTTATATTCTATTGAAAGCGACACTTCAGGACCAAAGCACCACTAACATACTACATATTTTTGAAACTGTAATATTGTGATACAAATGTATTACATTTTTCTCTATTGACCCTATTTTGTCCCGCCCACTTGGCTTGGAAATGCACTTCCTGTTTAGCTCTGTTAAGGTAGCTAACGTGTTTGTTTGTCTGTCTTGTGGGGCAATTTTAATTAAATATAATGACTACGGTGGCCCTGAAGGGCAAAACACAATCGCAAAAGCAAAAACACAAACGCAAAAGCAAAAACACAAACGCAAATTCAAAACACAAACGCAAAAGCAAAAACACAAACGCAAATTCAAAAACACAAACGCAAAAGTGAAAACACAAACGCAAAAGTGAAAACACAAACGCAATTTTGGACGTCCAAGATTGGACAGCTGAAGGTTTAGACCAAGGGTGTCAAACTCAGGCCCGGGGGCTAAATTCGGCCCTCAAGAGGATATCATGTGGCCCCTGAGCAAGATTTCAGATTATTATTGATAGTGGCTCCTTATATTGCTGAGATGTGACTATTAAAAGTAATATGCACTGGAATGCAGCAAAAAGCATACAATCTGTCCAAAGTGTTCTTGCAATGAAATTATGTACAACATTTGTGTTTGTGTTTTGACTTTTGCGTTTGTGTTTTGACTTTTGGGTTTGTGTTTTTGAATTTGCGTTTGTGTTTTGACTTTTGCGTTTGTGTTTTTGAATTTGCGTTTGTGTTTTCACTTTTGCGTTTGTGTTTTGACTTTTGCGTTTGTGTTTGACTTTTGCGTTTGTGTTCTTGAATTTGCATTCGTGTTTTCACTTTTGCGTTTGTGTTTTCGAATATGCGTTTGTGTTTTGCCCTTCAGGGCCACCGTAAATGACAGTTAAAATAAACCCATCGACTGAAATCTACAGGCTAAATGCAGCTAAACAGGAAGTGCACGTCCTAGAAAAGTAGGCGGGACAAAATAGGGTCAATATAACTACCGTACTTTCTGGCCTATTGACCCTATTTTGTCCCACCTACTTTTCTAGGACATGCACTTCCTGTTTAGCTGCATTTAGCCTGTAGATTTCAGTCGATGGATTTATTTTAACTGTCATTATATTTAATTAAAATTGCCCCACAAGACAGACAAACAAACAAGTTAGTTACCTTAACAGAGCTAAACAGGAAGTGCATTTCCAAGCCAAGTGGGCGGGACAAAATAGGGTCAATAAGCCGCTACTTTTTTCAGAAACTTTGAACTATGCGGCTTATAAGGCAATGCAGCAAAATTACAGATTCTCATAGACTTACTATTAAAAGTGCGGCCTATACATGTACTTTATCATTTTTCTTACTTAAATCTAGTGGGTGCGGCTTATATTCAGGTGCGCTCAATAGGGCAGAAATTACGGTAGTAATATATAATGTATTACAGTTTTACAGTAACTTACCAAAGACTGGATATAATATAGTTTGAAAAATCTAATGAATTAACAAAAAAGAACGCAATTCACAGCAACGATTTCTGTTCCATCAGCCAAATAAAAATAGAAGAAAGTTGGTCCGGGTACAAAGCATACTGTAAATCATTTTCTCTGATTCATTCTCCACTTGGGTCAGAAAAACTGAATTATATACTTCATACATGGACCAAAAACACCAATTGTGCTTAAGAACCTGCAGATAACATAAAACTGAGGTAAGAAATGTGTGAACGACGACGTGTCTCCACAAGGGGGCAGAGCAGGTCACGGTGAGACAAACTGTTTAGACTGAGAGCCATTTTAAGCCGTAAACGACACTGTGTGATTGTCGTCTTTGGATTCTTTGTTAATGTCTGGTCTTCTCTCCACAGTCAGACACAGTTTTGTCTAAAAAAAAGAAAGACACACGTGACTGATTTGCAGTGTTTATTTCTTTCAAGTCATCCATAAAATAAATAGACCAGAGTTCCACATCAGGTTTTTACAGAAGATGCTCGGGGTTTGATTAGTTTAAAGAGACGAGAGTTTTTGTTGGGACGAATGAAGCTGCCTGCTGCTGGGTAAAAAGTGGATTTATTGCCAAGATGTAAATAAAATGCATCCATTAGCTTATTCTATTCAAAACACTGGAAAAATGCAAAGTTAAGCAAGCTGGTAGGTTAAAAAAATCTTTGAAATAAGACATATTTTTCTTGATTTAAGCATAATTTGAATTGCGGACTGTAAGATTTGCCAATAGAACAAGTATTTTTTATTCTTATTTCAAGCGTAGTGACCAAGTTTTTTAAATAATAAGCAAAAGTAGATATTCTAAGCTTGTTTTATTGGCAAACCAGATTTTAAGACAGTCAAAACACGCTTAAAACTAAATTAATGACACTTATTTCAAGCATTCATGAACTTCAGAGCTGATTTAAGAAGTCATATTTTCAGTGTACAATAAAATATGTTCAAAAAGGCTGCAAGAATGTTTAATTTCTTTGACACCATTCAAGATCTTATTGAAATGAATGGTCAATTATTTGGTGGTGGGTGTTGAATCGAAAGGTCGAAAACCAATCTTTTGTCAGTAAAAATGTGTAATGTGGAGCAAAAACATTTTTCAACTTTGAGGCAAAATACTGAAATATAGTTAAAAAAATCTAATAAATGGGACATAATAAAAGTCTTTGTTTTTGTACATGAATGGTATTTTTTTTTGTTTTTTCATAAACACAATCTAATCGAATCAAAAATCGATCAATAGATTGCCTAGCCCAGACCAGGGCAAACTGCGGCCTGGGGGCCAAATGCGGCCCGTGATCTGTTTCAATCAGGCCCCTGGCATGTTTTTGATAAAAAACAGAAATGCAAGAAACAAAAACTTGGGCCACAACAATAAAGTTGTAACATTTTGAGATTAAATTAGATGAGATTAGATTCACAATGTCATAAGAATATAATCAAAATATTAAACTTTTATAAGATTAAAATAGTAATTTGGATCATGAAACATTGCTATAAATATAAAAATCTATTGTATGTTTTATGCAAAGATTTGACTCATCCAAGTCCAAGTGCTGATCATATTTAGTTTTATTTTTTTTGTTTGTTTGTTTGTTTTCTCGTAAAATTATCTTGTAACCTTTTGAGGTTAAGCTAATAATTTTATGAAAATAAGTTGAAGCTTGATGAAAACTATGATTTTACTAGAAAAAAAAACTCATAAGATAAAAAAAAAAGTCATATTTTTTCTGACAATAAAGTTGACGTCATAAAAAGAAGCTATTTTATATTAAACTTGAAGTTTTATGAGATCAAAATCATAACTTTATGAGAAAAATGTTGATTTTGTTGGACACTATTTGTACTGGTCTTCTGTCGAAGAAATGCATTTGCAATATTGAGAGTTTGTTATATCAGTGTTGTCAGTCCGGCCCTCCACCACTGTTCTGGGTTTGAATATGGCCCTTAAGTAAAAATAGTTGCCCACCTCTGGCCTAGTCCTAGTGTAGTGGCCATTTTTCCTCATTTCGAGTCCAAGTTTTTTTTAATAATAAGCAATACTAAATATTCTAAGCTTGTTTCATAGGCAAAACACGCTTAAAACAATGAATACCACTTATTTCAAGCATTAATGAACTTTAGCGGTTATTTAAGAAGTCATATTTTCAATGTACAACAAACTATGTTGTATTTTTTTGTTGTATGGTCGCCCTCGAAAACAAGATCATACATCTCAAAGGGTTTTCCATAAATACATTTTACCAAATGTTCAAAGGGGCTGCGAGAATGTTTAATTTCTCTGACACTTTATACACATGGTTGAATTGAATGTTAAAGGCGACCTGTTGTGTAAAATTAGTTTTTCTAAGTTTTTATTCTTGTTCTGTCTTCTCTCATCATTAGTTTACTCAAAGTTTTATTAAGATTGATTCCTGCACGTTTTGAGTAATCTTCCATTGTCCTGCAGCTCAGAAAAGCCCTGTATTCACCTACCACCTATCCCCACCCACTATTCAAAAACTCAAATTCATAGTAAAGCATGTATGGTTCAAAATAGTGACAGAAACTCTTTACAACAATCTGGTGCTTGTCACATTAAAATCTTACAATGAGGAGGCGGGGCTTATCAGTTCTGGACCTCTGTCTATTTTGATGCTCTTTAACATCAATTTTACAGAACACAAAATGCAAATTACTGATCTACATATATTATAGTTTGTCCCTAAATACATTGAAAAAAAACACAAAAGGTCACCTTTAAAGGGAACCCTGGATATAAAGACAAATATGGCTAAAACACTAGTACTGGTCATGCTTATTAAATAAATTATAAACAAATAGATAACTGCTTATTATTTTTTTTTTAACTGTCATTGTTTATGTTGTTTTCAAGCCCCTGGGAGCCGCCATTTTGGTTGATGACATTAAATAGTGTTTCCATGGTTACTCCACAGTTTCATCGGTGAACAGTTTCCACAAAAACACCACTGACAGTGTCCAGTTCTTGCCTCTTCCTCTTGATTATCTTCAGTTTTACTAGATTACACATAATCGTTCTGTATTTGGCTTTGCTCCGGCTCAAACTGACAAAGTTTAACCCAGGAATTCATGTTGCTTAGTTACCTGCTACTGCCCGTTACCTTGACAACACTATTTTATGTCACAACCACAGCAAAATGGCAGCCTCCATGTCATTTCTTTAAAACACTATTTTAATAAAACTACAAATACTTCCAAGGTATTTGCCCTGTATTTATATAAGTGATGAAATTATAAGTGTTTTAGGGTAAACATGTGATTATATCCAGGGTTCACTTTAACATCTCCGACTCCAACACTTGAATACATATGGTTTTATTAAATATTAAAAGATACTAATGGCATCTGTGTTCACAAATCAAAAAGGTGTATTACAGTGCAAGTCCTGGCTCAAAAGAACCTGACGTAACATTAGGATTTCAAATTTTATAAACATGATCTGTGTTACAAGGTAAAAATGTTCAAATGTAAGCTTACTTGTACTGAAAGTCAAATCTGAAGCTAAAATCATGATGTTCATTTGCTGAAGTTTACGTTTGGTGTTCTTCCTTGTTCTCAAGAAGATTATTATCCAATCAGAAAGCAAAATGAGCCTCTCTCATTTGGGTTGCCAGTTTGGTTTCTTAGAGCCTGAATTTGACTTTGAACATGTTTGAGTTTGAACTGAAGTCGCACCAAGCCACAACTATCAGAGTTGTTTCCACACAGTTCTCATAAGATTACCACACGCTTTGAGACTGAAATTGATTCTTTGACAGGTAATCAAGTGGCTGTCAGGTGATTACCCATGATTCATAGCAAACCTTGTTCCTGATTGGTCAAAAGCTTCTCCCCCTTTAAAAGTTTCAATTAGATTTTTTTTTTGTCATGTTAAAATGTTACCTCAGCCAAAACATACTGAGAATTGTGTCTTGCTTCATTCACAAATGAGTAATCCTGCATTTTACTTTTCCAAAATGCTCCGTTCCACCTTGTGATGTCATTAAGTGGTAGTTTTAAAGTTAGCAGCACTTTAGCCTAAATGGAAGTGGTTAATTTTACAATTCTCTATAGTCCAAATCACTTAAGATGTTGCACATTTCTCTTTTGTTCAGCAACAGATAGTCAGAAATCTGGAATGAACAGAGTGGCAAAAGTTCAAATGAGGCTAAAACGATAGCTGTAGCTTACAATTTGGACAAAAAAATTCATAATAGGGACATTCCAAGTGAAGAACACAGCCTTAACATGTAGGACTTTTGCTTTAAACAAGTGTAAATGAAACAAAACGCTGCTTTAGTTGTGTTTTTGGTGAGGAAGTGACATTGTAACATGGATCAAAAACTAGCATGATATGGGCTTTTTAAAGTGTAGGTCATTTCACAATCTGGCAACCCAAGTTCATCTGTTATTTTAGCACCTTTATAAACCTATTTGTGCATCTTACATACAGTTCCTTTAAGCTAAAATGTAGACTTTTAATTAGCACTGAAAATGACTTGAATGGAATGTAATACACATTTCCAGTGCTAATGTATACTGTTGTATTGGTGAGAAAGAGCCCACAGCACGAGCTAGACAAAGGTGAAGTGGTATTTTTGTGAGTGTTAATGACAAACACGTCCATAAAGTCTCTGTTTCACAAAGAAGAAGTGAGTTATTAAAACATCCCTTAACGGAGAAGTGGATTAAAAGTCTCTGGAGCACATGAATCGTTTTGAAGAAATGTCACAGAACACAATGTCACGCTGAAAAGGGGTTACGCACCAATGTCTTCTGGTCTCAGACTGACCCAGAACGTTACAGCCGGTGTTGTAGTTGCAGTGTTGTTTGTGAGATTTGATGTATTGTTTGTTAGTTAGTTGTCTACAGAAAGTCCATCTCCTTTGAAGAGAGGTAACTAGGCTAAAGCTTGATAAATGGTTGCAGATATAAGCATCAGCGTACAGTATAATCCTTTGTCTATGGTTTTGGGGCCCGTCCTGAAGTGATCCTCTGTGTTGTTGGGTTTGTCAAACTCAAATGGAGCTGGGCCCAAAGCAGTCGGAGTCAGAGTTGGCTGCATTTTAAACATAGGTCGTTCTGTGTTATATTCAAATATGGCATTTATATAAGTTTTATACAGCATAACACATTTACTGTATGTCCAGATTTATATTCTAAAACATTACATTATTTTGCATTATATTATATTGTACATGCAAAATTTTTTTGACAAATTGATGCATTTTAATGCAATTTAAGTTTCATAGTAACATTTCAGCAAAATAAGCATTTATATTTCTATAGGCTTATTATCCATTTTAGCCTATGTGGGTGTTGGCAGTGCTAAACTGCAGTGTATTCTGGGACCTGTAGTTCATATAGTTGCATGTTTTTATCAGGGGCCACAATATCAATAATAAGAGATAAGAAATCAGAAATCGTCCAGGGGGCCGCATTAAATCATCTTCAGGGCTCTATTTGGCCCCTGGGCCGACAGTTTGACCACCCTGCATTATGTAAAAAAATGTTGTCTTTTGTCTTCTGTTGTGGATGTAGTAACGGCTGTAAAAGCAGGAAAAGTGCAACTTCTGAGACGAGCTTTCGTAGTTAATAGGTGTAAAAGTCTGTGTGAATAGAAGCAGAAGCTCCGTGTGCACAGAAAGACTCGTATGAGCCTGTCAGAGGTAGAGGTGCTGTGGGTTAGGGAGGTTTGATGCTTTTGGCTCTCTAAAAATCTGGCAATACAGAGTAGTGAGTCTACTCACTTCTTGTCATTAAAATAACTCTATGTCAGTAGCCCCTTCGTAGGACTTGAACTTTCTGTAAACAACTAACAAAGGATATATATCTAACTTTAATAACATGTGGACTAGACAGGCTCTTAACCTTTTTGACTTTGAGGCCCGAATATTCATGTGCAAAGTAACCTGGAGCCCAATCTCATATTAAATGTATTGTATTTTTCTGATTGTGCGGCCCTCAAGAAGGTGCTCGCGGCCCAACTTTGGGCCCCGGCCCTATGGTTAAGAATCACTGGACTAGAGGGCTAAGGTTACTGGGTTAACAACTGTCACTATGGCAACTACATCACCTGATGTAGCGTCTCATGCTGCCTTCATTTGCTCTGGAAACGATGAAAGTGAAGTGGTAATTATGAATTTTTAAATGGTGTTGAAACTTGTTAAAAACACACTTTTTCTTGACAAATGTAATACCAGTTTAGAGAAGTAAATTTACAATATACAATGTCCATAAGATTGCTCCGAGTAGTAATTACAACATGATTAGTTGTTTATTTGCCATTTCCCACTTGCTATTTATCATAATTCCCACACCAAATGAAGGGAGCATCAGGTGATTTTGAGAGCAGAAGACATTTACCGTAACCCCTTATTTTCATGGCACATGTACAGTAAATAAAAGCTTTAAAAACAACATCAAGCAGAGTAATAATAAATACACAGATTTCAATGCAGACTAAGAAGTGATGAGTGGGTCAAACTGTTCCAAGAGATTTTTTTTTGTGTGTTTGTTTCTTGAAGGCTTTTCAAATAAAGAATAGTGTTCAAAAAAAAATATACAACGCACCGATATTTCAACACAAGTGAGGACTCTGCTACAAGGCTCAGACCAAACTCACGGGTAGGTCAGCGTCGTCTAGGTTTAGTGGAAGTTCAGGCATTACGGGCTCGAAGCTGCTCCTCCGTCGCCATGGTGACTCCTCGCACTCCGTCGCCGTGGCGGGGGTGGCGGCGGCGGGCAGAGGTAGGCGGGTCACTTTGCCAGGCGCGTCTCCTGGAGCGATAAGCGCGCCGGGACATGGCTGGGCCGAGGCAGCAGGCTCATGAAGTGCTCGCTGTCCCAAGCCAGGCTGTGTGCGTGCCCCCCAGTCTGGGAAACATGGTGGCACGGCAGATATGGGCGAGCGAGGGAGGGGGGGACCCGCGGGTGTACGGTAGAATGCAGTGGTGCGGCCGCTGTTTTCCTGGATGTAAAAAAGTGTGCATTAGTCAAAGAAAAAATAAGTGAAAGGGAGTCTGTCCTAGTAGAGCTGGGCAAAATATTGAATTGTCAAGATTATTAGGTTAAGCCTTCTGCACACTACAGGAGTTTTGGCCCGATTTTAAGCTCTTTTGTCCTAAGAGATTCTTTGTGGTTTCTCTCCTTATGTCTGTGCGTCACTGCGACTATTTGTCAGGAGCATCATGGTGAGGTTCACCTGCTGCACGAGCACGAGGACCTTTACAACAGAAGCATCTGGTGCATCTGCCTTTTGACGGAGGCTCTTAAAGTGAACCCTGGATATAATCACATGTTTATCCTAAAACACTTATAATATCATCACTTATATAAATACAGGACAAATACCTTGGAAGTATTTGTAGTTTTATTAAAATAGTGTTATAATTATCAAAATATCCCCAAAACATGGAGATAATAGCTTTTGTCAATATCGCCCAGCCCTAGTCTTCTTAATCATTAACATTTTGTCTCGCAATAAAACTAAAATTTGACATCGTAACATCTCTAGTGTGTCCTGAAATGAAAGATTACAGATTGGGTTAGCGCACCGGCATGTAGCTCTGACGTAGCTTTAGCAGCGCTGATTCTGAAGCCTGAAGTTGGAGGTGAAGAAGTTAGCGGTGGAGATGGTGCTAGCGGTGGTAGTAACAGTTGTGGAAGCATTAGAGGTAGTAGTAGTAGTAGTAGTAGTAGTAGTAGTAGTAGAAGGAGGAGTAGTAGTTCAGCGGGTTTAGGGATTTGAGCCTCGATAGGTTGCAATGAAGGATCCTAAGAAGCAGCGGTGGATTGGTGCCAGGTCGACAGTTTCACAGCTTTTCATTGTCACATTTTAATCTCTGAAAAAGAAAAGAAATCACCGTGCCAGAGAGAAGACAGAGGAGAGCACAAGCAGAAATGCAGCGGTTAGTACAGTAGACTCGTGACGAAGGTTAAACCCCAAGATACAATGATCATTTTAGTCTGCAATAAAGATAAAAGAGTGGCAAAAGTGAGTACCTGGGACAATACAAGCAGGTTAAAGGTGCACTGTGTAATCAAAACTAGAAATAAACTTGAATAAAAGAAAGTTTGTCATTTAGAAGTCCCTGAAGGTGTTAAATAAATAATACAAATGTGTGTCTTTTAATTGAGAGAACTTTTGTCTGTAAGAGAGCTGTTTGTTGCCATAAAAGGTTTTCCCTTTCGTTATAATGTTCCATGGTATGGTTTTATCTATTTTTCCAAAATTGAGTAACTGACTTTCCACCTCCAGAAAGTTACGCAGTGCACCTTTAAAACAATACAACTGCCTTTATGATTTGCCTTATGATGCAAACATCTGTGAGCTTGTTTTTAAATAAACAACTTATACTATAAGTCATATTTCAATTATGAATCATGCATTTCAAAGTATTGCACACAGGGCCATAATAAGTTCAAGTATTAAAGAATGAGAAGAGAGAAACATACAGGCTGCGGACAGGAGGAAGGAGAAGAGATAAGCAGGATGTCAGACATCTAAGACAGGTACACAGCTGCAGCAGGCTGCAGAGACAGGGCACCACACAGAAAACACATGGACATGTCAAACACAGGTTAACACTTAAAAACAACACTTCAGCAGGACATGCACACTTATGCATCGAAAGCTTTTTAGGTCTCGATATCTCTATGATAGTTGAGGAAATAAAAAGTTGCATTTTGTTACTAGCTGAAAATAATTCTGCATTGAGCGACAGCATAACGGGATTATCTTTACTTTAGGCATATTTGACAAACAAAACAGAAAATTAACCTTACAAAATGCAAGCAGGGCAGAAAACAGTAAAGCATTAGGGCAATGATAAAGAAACTGAAGCTGCAAGGGCACATGGGAAGGGGAGAGCACTTTTCTGGTTAACACAGCCAAAGTCAGGGGTGGTTATTGGAAATAAGAGCATCAGATATGCATCTGATTGGCTCATATTGTCTGTACAGCCACAGTGGAGCCGGTGAGTGGGAAAAGTGGGCTTTAGTTTAAAGGGGTCTAAGAGTAGCGGACATACGTGCTGCTGCACTCCCCGATTCGGGACGTATACCTCTGTAAACAGGGGTTTGACAGCCGTCTGGCCTGCCGCATCTGCAACAACACAGTGCAAAGCGGGATTAGAGCCGGTGTCCGCCCTTCAGAGGAGGATCAGGGGAAAGTGGGACAATCACAAAAGACTCCAACTGAAGAAGAAGGCGAGTAGAGAGAAGACAAGCCAAAGTGGAGAAGACATGTGTGAACACCTGTGCAGCTGTTCAATGATATCTGCCGTCAGTAATGTTGCATCAGAGCTCATACTTTTGTTTTCTAATCAGCTTTGGCCGACGAAGACAAAATGAGACAAATGCTGTTCTACAGTGTGAGTGATGAGTTCACTACAAACCAAAGACAGTGAGGTGAGGGAAACACAAGCATGCAGACTCTAACATGAACTATATTATAAGCTGTGTGCTTCTTCATAAAACCTCATTTGCAGTTAAGCAGACATACAATATAATACAGATGATATGAACATTACACAGGTTGTGTTCACTGGTTCAGAGGGCTAGGTGAAGTTCAGGAGGAATGTCTTACGTGTGTTGATAATGTATAATGTACTTGTCGAACTGAATTGACGGAGCACAACAACAGCAGCATTAGTGTAGAGTGCACTGATCGTTCAGAACAGAAAAACAAACTCGAGGAGGTCAGGAAGATTATCAATATTTGCTGAACCAAACATGGTAAGAATGTGTTAATAATTGTACTTTGTACTTGAGGAGTAGAAATGTCCCGTGACTACAAGAATCATAAAGACCAGTTTGTTGTATTTTAATAATGTACATACTGTAGCAGCAGATCTTCCAGGTCCTCGTTGGGCAACAATTGCCCCCGACACGGCCTTGATCCAACTATGCATCTCCTCTGGACTGTCAGCCTAAAAAAGAGTACACATTTTATGAAAAACACTTACAGTGCACATATTGATTGTGTACTGTTATTTTTTTTAAATTCTAAACTCATCAAACATTTTCACAAAGTTTTTTTCATAAACTTGATATTCTTGATATTCTTGAGTTTTCAAACGTATTATCTATCAAATCATTTCATAGTTTATCTTGCAACTAATGCAGAGATCAGTATAGAAATAAAAATTGTAACTTTTATGTTTCAAAATGTGTCACATCAAGAGCGTAATTTTGCCTGAAATGCAAAGGCTGTACAACATGAAGCCAGTTTTCAACCTCCAGCACCTACACGTTGTATACAATATTTATAATTGTTGCATTTATTACATAGGAGCAAATAAAGACATATAAAGCCAGCATTCACAGTATCACGTTCATACCTGTATGTAAAAAGTCCTAGACGTGGTGACGACTTCAAACAGATTATCTCGCATCATGATATCACTGCAGCCAAAGAAAGAAGAAAAGTTATCTCACTGCAACAATAACCCAGACAAAACATAACCGTGCACAACGTGAATGTGTTGGGACGTGTCTTACCTCTGTTTACACTCCTGGACTTTATGAACTTCCTTTAGTGGTATCATCCGGAGAGGTTCCTTATCCTAGCCACAAAAATCACATTGTACACAACATTTAGCATGAGTCCAAACAAGCATCACATCTGTAATCCCGAAAACAAGCTACCGTAATCAGTAACTATACATTATTTCCTCATGTCATTATAGAACGTACAGTTTTGTGTATCTAGTCTTTGAACAATAGGAATGCACTGTCAAGTAGGGACATGATTTTAAATTGTAGTATTGTGATTATACCAGACAAAATATCACTGTTTTCCACTCTTAAAAGCTGGGGTAGCTAACTTTTTAGTTGTAAAACAGTAAACTTTGTGTTTTCCACTAAAAAGTATAAGATAAATCCAACACTTTAAGAATTCTATTCTAATCAGGAAATAACTTGACTTTGTATGTAAAAAGTGTTGTTTAAGCTATAATTGCAGTCAAACTAATTACCGTAATTTCTGGACTATAAGCCGCTACTTTTTCACAAGCTTTGAACTTTGCGGCTTATACAAAAAAACAGCAACATTCTCAGAGACTTACTATTAACAAGTGCGGCCTATATATGTACTTTATCGTTTTTTTTCTTATTTAAATCTAGTTGGTGCAGCTATATTCAGGTGCGCTCAATAGGGCACATTTTCACTCTATAACAAATGTCAACAATCAGAATGTTGTTGACATTCTGATTGTCACATCATAATAAATAAAACACCAAACATCTGCGCTAAATATCAGCTTTTTTCCTTTAAACTAGATAAATATTCCATCCTCTGCTTCATAAAACACCTCATTTTGCCTCTAAAATGATCACAATTGTTTTTCTTATGTTCTTACAATTATATTATGCCTTGAATAATCATAATTATCGATTAAACAAATAATCTTGACATCTCTACTGTCAAGGATGTCCTGCATGATGTTAAGGCCGGTCTATTGTGAAGACACAAAGAGCCAAGAGGTAAAAGCAAGACATGCAAAGACACGTATTGTGAATGCAAAGAATTCAACTGAATTAAACATGCCACAGCTTGCTTACAGTAGATTAGCATGAATTGCTTTACAAACTGAGAAAACAAAGGCAATTGGAGAACTTAAAGCTGGCGTCCCTGATTTTAACATTGAAAAATAAAATGGATATTTCTCACAAACCTTCAACAAACGATTATCTTCCACATATATTCATTTGATTTCAATGCAACTTAAGATAAATCTTTTTACACACGCCAACATGAAAGAGGAGTGGACCACCCGACCACAGCCAATCAGAGCGCTGCTTTTAGCTTTAGATAAAAACTAAAACAGTTTACAGTTTGACTCAGACGATACACATTGGTCTGAAATTGTCACAAGATGTTGCTTTACATTGTAGATTTTGATGGAATATTAAAAATAGCTAATTTACACACAAACAAATTAGGTACCCGAGCTTTAAACACTGATTTGTGACATTACCAAGTCAGATTTGAAGTAGCTCATAGCGTTTCCTCCAGAAGGAAGTAGCGTCTTTTCCAGTTCCTCATCTGGAAGTAATAACAAGACATCGGTTTATTCAAGAGCAAAGATGTCAGCGTAAGTGTAACAGAGTTTGGAAAATCCTACCACGGCTCCCTGCTTGACACAGTATCCCGATTTGATGACTGCGTGTTCCTGAGAAGGCCTCCCCAGGAAGTATGGCAGCTGACTGTGGAGCGCTGCATGGCCTCCTGGTTAACTTTCTCTGCTCCATCGGCTCCTTCCTGCTGGAAACACGTTCAGGCCGCTTTATTGATGCCATACATCTACAGAATATGATACTGTGTAGTGTATGAACCATGAAGAATGTATAAAACATGATGTAGACCAATTTAAACATGTTCTCAGCATTGATACTTGAATATCACTTTATGGTACTGCTATAGGAGTGTGCAAACCTTTTCTTTTTTGGCTTGATATCTACTTTTTAGGATCTACCAGTAGATTTTTATTATGGGCATGAGTTTTGATTATGCATTCATTTATTAAATCTCCATATGAGAGTCCGCTCACGGGCCCTCCCACTTTTTCTCAATTTGATTGGTGGATTGTTTGTTTGTCCACCATATAGTGGGATTATCGGTCGATGTCACTTTCCGCTCTGCTGCGCATGCTCAATACAGAAAGAGATGTTGTCAACCAGATAGGTTGGAAAGCTTCTTTGATAAAAACAACAAAACGGGATGAGAGCTAGCTGTTTGATCAGGTATAAGCCAGTATGGTAGACGTGAAGCTTGAGATGGTGTTTTCCTCGACATTTTTTCACCCACTCGAATGTAACGTTTATGGATCGTAATGTTGATTTAGCGGCATAACTTTTGTTTTGCAGGTCTCTAAAACAAATTTTTATTTTAAAAAGGAATTGTCAAAACCTAAGATGTACCAAATCTAGTAACATTCTGGCCCAGGCTAGTGATAGCAGCTAAAAAGGCTTCTTATATTTACCAAAGAAATTTTAGGCGGACTTTAAAATCTTCTTCTCACTTAAACTGGAGTCAGTCAGACATCAGAGGCTAAAACTACAAAGCCTAAGCTTCACAAAGAGCCCAGACAAAAATTGTTCTAAAACAGTTTCAATTTGAATTTTAGATTTTAGTCAGCGTTTGGCAGTTTAGCAAAAAATGTAGACTTTTACTTGTGTCTGTGTGACAATGGGAACTCCTCCAACGATGTCCGTCCTGTACGAGACTTGCTTCTTGGTTCCAACCACATCTGGTAAACTTCGCTGGTTCTCGGAGTTGTGCTGGGCATCGGACGACTTTGGCACCTGGAATTGTACGCTTTGTTACTTAATGCATTCGGTATTATGAAGAGGAGGTTAGAATTGCGCACGGACTCACAGTGATCTTAGTAGCTTTGTTTAGTGCGTTGACCCAGTCCACGAGGTCCTGCTGATCGTTGGCTTGAAGGAAGAACTTTCTCATTCCAGCATTAATCACTGAAGCAAAAACAGGACAAAAAGAGTGACATTTTAGCACAAAGTTGATATCTGTGACTGACTTAAGTAGAAAGTGTATTATATGTAGCAAATAGTTTCATTATATTACTTAACTAGCATAGATCATCATAGTCTTTTACACCTTCTAATGTCACTTTAGTTATAGTACACATTTTTACACACATGCAACACACAACTGTCTAAACAATGAGATTTTGAGCAGTGGTAGGCCGTTAGAATTAATTCTGCTTAAATTCAATACAAAAGGTTAATTTGTTTCAACTAGTCTACTCTTCTCAGAAATTAACTGAATACTTTTGCATAATACTATATTACTATATACTGATGTCACTTTATTTATTCTGCAGTGTGCTCAGTCATAACAGCAACTTATTGTACATAAGAGTTTTAGACTATTATAACTCTCTGCATGTTTCCATTTTCCCTGCTGTTCTTGAACTGTGCGTTGCAACAACAGAATTTTCCCAATGTAGGACAAATAAATGAGTGCTGTCAAGCGATAAAAAAATTGATGAGATTAATTAATTATGATCTGTAATTAATCTATTTTTATTCTCACCTAAAAATTGCTGAGAAAAACACCCAACTTAAGTGTTTCTGTCTTGTTTTTGTTCAATTTAAATAATTACATTATTGTTGCAGATGGTAAATATTAATATATTGCAAAAAATGAAGACTTTAGGAAGTCTTTTGTTGCTAAGTTGTCAAGTTGAACAATCCTTATGTCCACTCTGCAACTCACAGAAACAATGAAGTTAAAGATTTCAAAAAAGATTAACGCGATTAATAAAATTTAATTAATTAATCTCAATTAATGCACTAATTTGACACACCTAAAATAAATGCTTTAGATATTTCATGCAGAAGTACATTCATGACATTTTTACATACAAATTTGTTCTTAAGGTCTTCTTACAAACATTCACAAGATTTGTTCTTAACTAAAAATGTTGTTCTGTAAAATCAAATCTAAAAACTCCTGATGCGGCAAAATGTGACATTGCTTCAGATATCATAGTATTTGTGCCCTTAGCTGGACAATAATGAGATTGTTTTCCGTCTGATGTGACCCAGAATGA
Organism: Mugilogobius chulae; assembly: GCA_038363315.1. NCBI lineage: Eukaryota > Metazoa > Chordata > Actinopteri > Gobiiformes > Gobiidae > Mugilogobius > Mugilogobius chulae. Next base: position 170,830 of record JBBPFD010000685.1, read on the forward strand.
CTCATGATGTTTGAAATTTTATTCACATAAACTTGTTATTTGTGCAGTATAAATTGCACATACTGTCATTTAGCTTCATAACATAAAATGATCAATTCAATTTAGGAAGAAAACAAGCTATTTATGGACGATACTGATATTGTCAAAATGTTGTAAAAATTGTCCAATACTGGTACTTATATATCGCCCATTACAAGAGTCAACTTCATCCACATTTTTATCTTTCTTTAATTTAATCTCTGCTTAGAACCATTATTGCAGTTGTGTAGATTTGTTTTGGACCTGCTTTAGATCTGGCGGTTCTCACAAGGCCAGATATTTCTACGGTTAGACAGTGAGTGTGCAAGGGTGAGACTCTCTTCAGATGTTCCAGTTTAGTCGCTTAAACCGCCTTTGCGTCTTCATCATTTCCTGTCTGCGCTGTGGGAATACGAGACGTGAGCAGACGAAAAGCAAAAGTGGTGGGTGTAAGAGCTGTGTACATGCAACTCGATGTACAGTCGCAGGAACAGAGAAACGCGATCGCTCAATGTTCTGAAAGTTTGGTGGGAGGAAGGCACAACAGAGGTTATGCACAGATGACGCTTTTAATTATATTTTCTTATATATGTACTCAAAACTCTAATGAAATAGGAAAAAGTAGCTACTGGCTGATAATAATATAAACAACTACAAATGCTGCTGAATACTGAGTTTGTATGTGACAGGTAAAATGGGAAAATCAGGTAAACAGTAGCAGAAAAGCAGAAAAACAACAGCCTCTCATTGACAATTCAACTCCTTACATTTAATATGCCTAATTAAGATGTTTTTAATTTGAAAATTGTGTTGTTCAACAGTAAAAATGCCCTAAATTTCTAACTACCTTTGGCAAACAAGTTGGATACAGTCTGCACTGACAACAGAAATTGTATTTTATAACATTTTTAGCACACTGCAACTCTGTCGTTTATTCATACACTAAAGCAGGGTCCCCAACCACTGGTCCGAGGCCCAAACCAGTTCGCGAACCATCTGGTACCGAGCCCCAGAGGATCTTTTAAAATGTGTTGTATTTTTATTTTATAGTTTATCACTACTTCCTTGTGCTTTACTGTGAAAATATTATGCCACTTAACCAAATAAACTGTAAATTCAAGCAGTAAGAGTTAAAAAGTATGCTAAAGAATCTAATGTATGAATTTTATGTTGTTGTTATTGTCGCTACCCAACCTCAACTAGTCCCTGGAAAAGAAAACTGTGACTGTACGGGTCCTTACAAGAAAAAAGACTTGGGACCACTGCATTAAAGTATTGTGATACATGTACTACAATACAATGCAGCAAAATGTATCACAATACATTGTCCAGCCCTTATATTTATCAATATTTATCAGTCTATTGTAGTTGTGCTGTGACATTGTAATTTGTCTTCATTGATTGTTTTTGTCACTCACTGCTGACATGCTGTAATTTCATAAAGCAGTCCTAGTCAACTTAAGGCCTGGGTGCCAAATCGGCCCTCCAAAAAGCTAATCCGGCCCCCAGTCGCATTCTGAATATTAAAAATACATATATATATTTTGTTTGTAGATTTATTTCTGGTTATTTCTCTGGTAAAAGGGTCCTTGAACTAGACAACTGTATCTTGATTGTATTATAATTTTACAGTCTGAATTTTTCAACATGGATTTCATGTATTTTTCTTGTTTCCAGTAGGAAAATGCAGAATTTTCATATTTTAGCTAAACAACTCCCTTTACTTTTGTTCTATTGGTAAATCTTGTCTTAGGGCAGTTAAAATATGCTCAAATAAAAATAAATTTGACTTTAGAATTTGAATTTAAGCAAAGTCACTTTTAAAACAGTTTAAAATAGTCACTTTTTGATCCTATATCAGTCTCCTTTAGACCTTTTTTGGTCCTGGTTTAGATCTTGTTTAATGCTAAGATACTCTAGTTTCAGATTTGTTTATTACTAGCAATAAAAAACAAACTGCAGCAATAATTATTATCAATATAGAAACATAGTTTTTTGAATATTTGGCACAACCTCGTGTCAAAAGTGATGACATACAGTATTGTGCAACTACCCAACTCAGAAGCCACGGTCCTCTGTAAACACTGCCTCTCTAAAAAATAAAGTTGAATAGCTCTGTCACACAGCATTCTTCCTGTTTAGCTCTGTAAAGGTAGCTAAAATGTTAGCTTGTCTGCCTTGTCTGTCATTATGTCTCTAATAAAATGTAATGATAGTTAAAATAAACCCAGCGAGAGATAACTACAGGCTAAACAGAAAGCATGCTGCCAGAAAAATGGGCGGGGCAAAATAAGGTGAAGAGTAATATCTTTTTAAGGGTATGAGATTTAGGCACAAACGTCTAAAAGTAACTAATAATAATTACTGGCTCTGCTGTAAATAGAAGGTTACAGTAGAGCGAAGGTGAGGACAAGAATTACAACAATGCAGCTACACAACTGTTGTCTTGTGACCAAGTAAACTACCATCTCAAATGACTCAGTTTGGTTTCTTGGAAGCTGATTATGAACCAGGAAAATGTTTGAGTTTGAGCTAGGGCACTTATCAGCTTCCTGAAACTCCTGCTACGTGTGGATGATGTGTGGTTTAGGTTAAAAAAGATTTGTTCTGAAGTGCCTTAGTTTGGACAATTCACTCGGGGAAATTCACAATGACGCTCAAATAACTTAAATATTTCTAGAGGTGGTAGAGAGAGAGAACCCACGATAACACAGGGAGAACATGCAAACTGCAACTGATTGGCCCTTTGCTAGTCTGTGCTGCAACATTCAGCCCGACATGTAAACTGTATTGTTCTCTCTCAGTTTTAATCCATATCTGCTGCTAAAACAGTTCAAAAATGATGCTGATCTTACCAAAGCAGAACTCTGCCTTGGGCCTCAGCTTAGTGGCATCGCTGACCTGATGGAGACAGTTCAGAGAAGAATTGTTAGTACATTAAAGTATTACGTTACACTTAAACCTATGGCTCTGTTGTAGTTACCTTGGAGATGTAGGTCAGTTTGAGTGAGCCTACGCATGCCGCTCCCACAGGCAGGTTCTGCAAAACATAAGAAATAAATTAGAGATCGACCGACATGGCTTTTTCTTTGGTTGATACCGATATTTCAAAATTTTGTCAGCCAATATCAATGGCCGACAAAAATGCTGTTGGGGTGAGATAGAATAACCAAATAAAACTTCAACGTAATCTATTAATCACCTTGGTACATGTGCGTCTCTTTCACACAGTGTAATGAGGCTGTATTTTGACCCAGGAAAAAATCCTTTTAAAAGGTCCCGAAAGACATTCATAATGTTCATATTGACAAACAAGCACTTAAAAAAGCTCATAATAAAGACATGTTAATGATAAAACTGCAGAGTTAAGAATGGAGAGAGATAAAAGAAGTTATATTATTTCTTTTCAAATCATCTAGGAGCAGCTTTCTCCAGAGACCACCAGGCGGCGGGGGCGTGGTCAGCCCGGTAGACCATATGGGTCTGTTGGGGTGACCACGCCTGTTAACAGCAGCTCATAAGACACGTCACCATGGCAATGTGCGACGCCTCTGACAAAGACGGAAGTGACCGTCGAAACTAGTCAGGTAATAAACCTCTCTTACTGATACTTGTCTGATATAGAAGAAAACGCTTTCATAACTAGGACTCATTTGATCACTGTGAGTGCAGCTTTCCCACAGAGAAAAAGCTCAAACTGCCAGATCAGACATCGGCCAAAATTTAAGCCGATAGTCAATATGACCAATATACATAACATATACAGTAAATATACAAAACCCCAAAAATATCAGTCGGCCGTTATATCGGTCTATTTCTAAAACAAATGTAACTTGAAGTGCCCATGACATATTGAAGACTCATGCCACTAGTGTTAAGAAATTAATATGTTAATTTTCATCCCAGTTTACCAATTTTAGGGGATTAAAAATGTACCTCCTGATTATAAGTAATGGCATCATAATAAGTAATAAATTGGGCCAAAACTGCAACAAATATTTTTACTTCAACTAAAAAATACACTGAAACACAGGTAATTTGTTAAATGCATGGTAACAGAGTCATAAAAATGTGTTTCTGGTGAGAAAATTGAAAATGTCTTCGTCTCCCTAATGTGGTGTTATCAGTTTAGAACTCTGCTCTACTTCCTGGTATTTTCTACATATTTTTTCTTCACAAACATGTTCTCGAGTCATGTGAAACTATCATTCATATTTACAACAGGTATTATTCTAGTAATTTATGATATAATTAGAAAATGAAAAAATCTGTCATATGCACTTTAAGCAAAGTTATTCAAGTCTTGACAAAGAGCTTTATTAAACCAAGAAAGTCTGAATCAGATTCAGAATTTCTTTTTCAAGTCTGACAATTATCATTACACCTGTACTTTATTCAGACCAGGCTTTCAGACATTTCTCTGTAAATAGAACCAGCAATCATTTATATGGCCATATTTGGAGCCCAGAGGTTATAACTCTGTATTTACTGAAGAACTGAATAAGGAGCTATAGACAGACTGAGAAATTAGTTTTTACAAATCAACAGAATTTAAAATAATTGGACGAGTTCTTTGAAAAATCATTGTGTTTCTAACATGGATTTTCAAGGCAAACTCAAAGGTAGCTGCAAAAACAACAGTCAACATTGATGAATACAGTACACTACTTTGTACCTTCAATAAAAGTCAAGCTTAACTCTTCACTGTGATCTGAAGCTTGTTCTTTACCTGTGGGTTGTCCATGAACCAGACCAGGTTGCCCTGCTGTGTGTCCAGTATGAAGTAGCGACGCAGGAACTTGCCACAGTTCTCATTTTCCTCAATGTCCAGGAAACCACAGATGCGGTTCTGCCGGTCCACGTAAGGCATGGGTGGGTGTGGGGAGCACGGACCACAAACTATTCCTGCAGCCAAAAGAGAGAGAAGTGTAAGTCATGACACAAACAATACAATCAACTGTTGGACTCGTTCAATCACTGACTTGTATAAAGGCTTAGACAGTAGGGCTGTACTGTAGTCCTTTAGTCGATTAATCGGTCAATGGCATCTTAGTCGACCAAAATTTATACTAGTCGACTAACTCTTTAAGGTAGATTATGAGGTTTTATATTGAATAGGGACAAAAAGTACCGAATTAGTTGAAGATTTGGGAACAATCAATGATCTAATCTGCCCTTTATATATAAATACCATGTTTCCTCTTCATTTTGTGTATGTTTCTGCATGGACTCCAATGGATTTTTAGTCTTTTTGTTTTGGGTCAGATAAAAAGAGCAACACAGCCTTTTAATTCAGAGCTTTAGCCACGCCCCCTTTTAAATGATTAATTGATTGATGGAACATACTGTAACTTTAGTCGACCAAGAATTTTTTTCTTTTCAACTTTTTGGCTGTTAAACGGTGTTTAAATTACGGTGTTTAAAAAGTATTGCCGACTGTCATTTTTCGTCATTTTAGTTGATCAAATTATCAAGCTTCGAGTCAAAAAATTCACAAACGTCCTGTGTCTCACTCAAAAGCAGGGCTGCACTATCGACATCCCAGTGGCAGTTGATGCAATTAGTAAAACGCAAAGGCAGCAATTATAGTCTCAGTCTCTTAAATAAGTGACTTTTTGCATTAAACTGTTAATCTTACGAATATCTGTTTTAAAAAAGATTTCATTCATTGTCATTTTATTTTGTCAATTCTTCAAAACACAATAAAAATCGCAATACTGGTCAAAAATATGGCAATTAGAATTTTTTTTCCGAAATCTTGCAGCAGATTTCTAGATTATGTGGCATCTGCATGATTGTGCACTCGAAACACCTGCTGTCAAACCAATCACACTGCTGCTCTTCGCCTTCAGTCCCTCCTTTCACATTCTCCACATGCTTGTCCCGCAGAAAGTTTTGTTTGAAATGTATTTCTGAGAAGAGATTAGTGGGTGAGCTTCACTTTAAAAGAATTATCTATGGGTAGTGTTGAAGCCGCAAAATCAGGACTTCCTAGAAAGAGAGACTTTCCTGGTTAGATAAAAGTTAAATTAATACTAAAACATAGTATTGTGCTACAGACTATAGTATAATTGGTAAAGTTTTACAGTATTTACAGTATGTTTAAGCATTTACAGTAGGTTCAAGCAAGAGTTTCAATTGCATCTAAAGTTCTCTGAATCCTGGATGAAAGCAATGTGCCAAAGAAATTGTAGTGTCTGTCTACATAATATTGCACATTCTACCTTGAACAAAACACATTCTTTGAGGCACAAGAATCTTTCAGTTTTTTTCAGTCCAGTCCTTTGGCAGTTAATATGGAATAGAACGAATTCAATCTACGAAGCAGTTCATGTCAAACTGTAAGACAAAATTGAAACTCCAGACCATGACAGTTTGGATTGTTGTACAAAGAGAATACAACAATCTGGTAAAAAAAATAATTGTTTACAGGTTTACAGATTCATACATAAGTTCCAAAACATGCGTCATGACGTTAGTGGGTTTGATAGGCAAATGTACACCTCCATTATGTCCTCATGTAACAACAAAACATCAGCTTTTCTAGTTCAAATTAGGGCTGTAGTCGACCAAAGAAATTCTTGATCGACTAAAGACCCATGTCCCATCGACCGATTAATCAACTAAAAAAGGGGGCGTGGCAAAAGCTCTGAAGCTAAGTAAAATTGTCAAAAATATTGCAAATCAATGCTAAAACTGGTGTCGAAGATTCTTATTTGAACAAATACAAATAACATTAACAGGACAAAACTTTTGACCAAATTTGATATTTTCTGGAAACATATTTACAAAGTTTTAAAATAATCTTGAGCTTCATCAAAACTGGTTTTAAAATAAATTGTTTGATCATAAACTTGGATTTTGTGCTGAAAATGTCAGTTCATTGTATAAAAATCAGACTTTCTTGAAAGGGCATTCCAATTCTCATTATGGAGTCATCTTTCACACAGCGTCTCATCCTCCTCTCTTCTTTCACCTCCAAAATTGCTGGCTTTGTGTTTCTACCTCTCTCTTCCCCCGTGTACCATCCTTTCTTTCCATCCCTGTCCATCTGTGCTACATCCTCTCTGCTCCTGTGATCCTATTTGGCAAGCCTCTGACCGGCCCCCTCTGTCTCCTCCTCGTGCCCGTCACATCCAAAATGAGCATCTTGTAAATGGCGGAAAATAAAGGTGAAATTATAATCATTGTTATCGGTTCAATACAGACTTTTTGTAAACGTCACCTGTAAAAAATTTTTAAACTATTGGTTTTGCCAAGTATACGTCCAGATCTAAACTATTACTAACCCAAAGTATAACCAGTACATTGGAACAAACATATTTTACAATGATCGGAAGATGGTGTGGGGCCGGATTTATTGGTTAGAGGTTCTGACTGGACCCAGGGCCTTAAGTTGAATAGCCAGCTTGTCTGTCTCCTGCACACTGCATAATAAATAGAACATTTAAAAAAAAGGACTATATTATTATAAGAAACCTCACTTTCACAACTAATTATCTGATCAATTGCCTAACCCTGGTAATTACTGAACCTGTAGTTTAAAAGAGAAAAGCTGCATTTTACAAAGTGTACTCTTCTTGTTGAGGCGAAACACTGTAACAGTTTGTGAGTGAGAAAGTCTTCTTTTTTCTGGTAAGCTAAGATAAAGGCTCTCTTTCTGCTGGCCAGCATGTGGGTGGATTGGGCAAGGATGGGACAAAAGGCCTGCTTGTTGTTTTGTATAGTCTGGGCAGAACACAGCACTGTTCAAAACCGTCCTATATGACACACAGGCACGTGAACACGCAAAAACCACCATCTCACACAATACAACTGTTGGACACGACTAAATTCTAACGGCAAATTGATATGTTTTCCATCTTCAAGGAAAAAGTGCATCATCCACATACATTCATGTGTTTAGATGTGTGTAGATATCAAAGTGAGGTTAAATGCCTTACTTTAACAGTATCAAACTAAAGAAACTGGATTCACACCAAATAAGTAAGGTGAGATGATTAATGTATAGTCCTGTGCCAAATATCAAAAGATTAAAAGATCGTTAGATTGCCATGCACACGGTACAGAGTGGGAGTTACCGCCCACCAGAGTTTATGCTAGACCTATTATATCTGGAAATTAGGAAAACAACCGGTCAGTTATTAACGCCCCTATACAAACAACTGCACATGAATTATGGCAGTAGGTATGAAGTATGGCATCCGAAAGTTATTTTCAATCAGAGTGAAAATGACTTTTGGATGAGAGTCGAAACGTCTCGATCTTTAAATATGCTGTCCAGATGACAACTTTGAAGCCTTTCTATAGTATAAAACGTAATATCAAAGCAAAGTCACAAAAAATATTGTTAAAACCCCGTTGTGCAACTTTTGTCTAAAAAGTTACACCAATGAGTTTTTATTGTGAGTGGACTTGCATCTCCTTAAAATTAAAATATATGCCTTTGAGGAAGGCCTGCTTCTGCTTGTCCCCATGTAAATGCTGTTTCTTTTGCTATAATACTCAATATTATGGTATAAAACAAGAGTGTCTCATAGCACGAGTTAAACTTTAGAAACTAAAATAATGTATTTAACATAAATGAGTATACAGACGTCTATGCTTTGCCATTCAACATAAAAAATATTGAATTTCTTCTTCCAAAGTTTGACTTCCGTTCCAAAGTGCATGATTTATGACAAAGGATTGTCTGAGGAACCAGTGCTGTGTGAAATATGTATAGAGTTTTTCATTTTGTACCATGAAGCTTACACTTTGTCATGGCCCTTACATACTTCATTCAGTTGGTAGAGTACATTGTTACAGTATCAGGTTACTGTCACACAGAACAGTTTTATACCACTAAATCAACCCAGCATTGTCAGCTGTTGACAGTTGTTGACATGGCCTCACTCCCTGGTGTGAATGTAATGGCACAAGTTAGTTTAAGACTTCAGTGATCAGTCATTGTTTACAGTTGTTAAAAAAATGTGTCATAATAACAAAAACCAAGTCCGAGTGTAATGAAGCAGAGAAACTTTCGTTCAGATTGTGCTGCTGTAAATATAAAGCCACACTTTCCATGTGCTTAAGGCACTGCCTGTCATCACTTGCAGACAACTGGCTTCACAGTGGACAGGCCATAAAACAGAAAGGGCCAGCTGCTAATCATGATGGTGTTTAACTCAACTCATCAACAGCTCTTCAATAATAAAAGTCACTAGTCCTAAAAGTCAGCAACAGTGTTAATTTAAGCTCAGAGCCCGTGTGTTCAGTGCTGTAGTGTTGGGGTTAACGTCAGACATGTCACTTGCAGTTTACAAATCTGTGGCACAGAGTTAGCAGCAGCATCAGTGAGCTAGCTCAGTGCCAAATGAGGACAACTAAAGCTGGCAGTGACAGGCTTCTAACTGGACTTACGCTACAATACAGCACAAACTGATCATGGCAAACTTAAAATACAGACACGGGTCATCAACTACTAAAAACTAGCTGCTACAAACTTAAGTACCAAGTGTTGAGCCACAAAAGTGGTGAAGACGCTAAGCTAACAGCGCGCTGATGCTACTCCTGGTGCCACGATATTTAAGATTACACTTTAAACACAAAGCCGTGTGTCATTGTCAAATAAACCCTTTCTAAATGCTCCGATCACACTTACCCAACTCCTGCCTTTTTGGACAAATGTGTGCTTGGAGGTGCGCAGCCCTCAGCCCATCTCCACCATGATCCCGAGCTCACAGCAGCTTGTGCTCTGCGGCGCCCCCTGTGCGTCCCTCTGCGTGCCTGCGTGAAACTGTCAGCGCCAGATTCACGCACTCCATTTAACTTATGTTTTGAAGCTTCACAGCCTTAAACAAAAAACAAAATATTCTTTTAGGAGACCACAGAATGTGTTTTTGTTTTACACAAATAAAGTTTTATGTGGCGAAATGCAAATTAGCAACATCTTTTTCTGTTGTCGTGGCAACAGTGTAGTGCTTCACCAACTTTGCTAACGGCAGTTGGAGATTTAGGGCATTTCAACTTCAAAACTACAATTTATATCCTCATCAAAAAGACTCAACAACATATTTTTAGGAAGAAAAGGATAATTACTTCAACTGTTTTGAACTTCAGTAATAAATGTAAGAGAGAGGTTTTTTTTTTGTTTGTTTGTTTGTCTGCTTTTCTGCCACTGTTAACATGCTTTTGTGAATTTACATGTCCGAGACAATAGACATTTTCTCCTGTAAGAGCTTAAAACAAAGTTAAAATAGGAGAAAGAAGCTAGGCTATATGTGAGAAAAAAATTCAACCCACTAAAGAAAAAAAGAAGAAGAAGAAAAACAGTGGCAGACAAGCAGATAAACAGAAAGACTTTAGCCTTTCTCACATTTACTAAGCTACATTTTGGAATCACACACAGTTGAAATAAATACCCTTTTCTTCCTTAAAAAAGATGTTCTCAAGATAAAAGATATACATTGTAATAGGTATTGCAAATTTAATGTTCATGGTGTTTTGCCGAATGAACCCATGTGTTTTGCGCATTGATTCGGCTCCACGATTCTGCTGCAGAACGTGCTTTTGTTGACGCATCGCCTCTGACCAATTGAGAGTCAGTTTTGCGGGATTTGATATTGGATGAACCAACCAGAGATGGAGGCGGGAGGCGTTTGGCGCACTCATACCCACGCACGTAAAAATCACTGGCGTTTCTCCACAGCGGCACTGGACTAAAATAGCAGGTACTTATCGGAATTTTCCCGGTCATAGCGTTCAATGTTGGAGAAGCGGCGAGGCAGAGCAGATCTATACTGAATTAAATCATATATGACGGTGTGAGCGAGCGAGCGCAGGTTTGGCACGTCAGCATGTCCAAGGTGGATTCAAGTCTTGACTATGAACCCACGGATTATGCCAGGCCCCCAAAACGACTCAAGACCGACCGGTATGACAAACGGGATAAAACAGACGAGGAAAAGGATGGAGAGGATCTGGAGGAGGGAGAGGAATGTGACTGTCCGCCCGCAGCCGGAGACACTGCAGCAGAGGGACGCAGCCGCTGGACAGCCGCTCCTCCTCGTGCAGCAGCGCAGAAGGTGACAGTAAATGCATCACGTTTACATGACATCACACTGTCTGGTCTGTCAGCAGGATACAGGTGTACCCATGTGTGTCCATTTGTATGAGATGTACACGTCAGCTTTGCATTGGAATGAAACAGGCAAGATGGAGTGAGGCATGTTCAGCTCAGAGTCTGTCCAGGAACGATTACTGTTAAATAAGCTATTCTAATTCCACACCAAGATTACATTAGAGGTGCAGGAATGTTTTTTGGTAACACTTTATATTAACTAGGCCTACATCTTGATTAGCTTTAATACACTCTTAATAAAGCATGAATAATAGATTAATTCTTAATGAACAAATGAGAAGTTAATGAACAAAATAGGCTATTAAGGCTTAGTAACGACTTAATTACTACAAGCCCTACCCCTCTACCCAAAATCCTGATCTTAGCTCCTTTATTGAGCAGTTACTAAGCCTTAATAAACACTTCCATTCATTAATTGATGATTTGTCCATTAATTGCTACCTCTTAATTCATGCTTTAATAAGGATTTAGTAAGGCTAAATAAGGTATAATTAATATAAAGTGATACCATGTTTTCGTGTAGGTAAATATTTAAAATCACATACATTCTCATTTATTAAAGGAGGCCTATTGTGTGTTTTTTTTTCAACTAATTTGTATGAAACTAGAACATATGCAGATCAGTAATTTACCTTATGTTCATTGTAAAACACAAAATTGAGCTAAAACGGCTTAAGAATAGAAACAGCTCTATTGACTTCCTGTTCAAAACTGCAGATCTGATAAGCCCCGCCTCCTCATTTTAAAATTTTATCTGTAAGAAGCAACGACTTTTAAATAACTATTATTATTGTTGGAAAGTTGCTATGGGACATTTTGGAACCATATATGCTTCCCTTTGAGTATTAATCTTTTGAATTATAACAAGTAAACACAGACAAGTGGGAGGGGATAGGTGGTAGGTGAGAAAAAAGATTTCTGAGCTCCAGCTGTAGAACAATACAAGATTACTCAAACATGCATGAATCAATTCAAATATAACTTTGAGTAAACTAATGTTGAAGGCCGGTCGTTATAACAAAGTTAAAATCTTTGAATATTACAGTTTGCATAATAGAACCCCTTTAAAAATAAAATCTATTGTGTTTTTTCTGTGTATTTAGTAACAAACAAGAGATCAGTCATTTACATTTTGTTCACTGTACAACTAAAAATTGTTCAAAAACGTCTTGGAAATAGAAACAGATTCATTGACTTCCTGTCGAAAACTGCAGAACTGATAAGCCCCGCCTCTTCACTGAAAAACGTAACTTTAATAGGCTGCAACTTTTTAATTACACACTTTGGAGCATAGAAATGTGTCTAAACAACAATTGTGAACCCCTATGTTGTACTTGGAATCAAATTATTTTAACTAACCATAAATTAATACTGACAAATGGGTGGGGATAGGTGGTAGTTGAAGACAAGGATTTTCTGAGCACCCGACCATCAGCTGCAGGACAATTCAAGATTACTCAAACATACAAGAATCAATTCAGCTACAACTAATTAATGTTGAGAGAACATGGTTAAAAAGTCAGAAAAGTGTGTTTTGCATAATAGTTCTTGCCTGACCAGCCAGTCCCTACACGCTTTGACAGACACTGTCCAAAGACGTAAGGGTCTGGGATCAGAACGCCGGGGATCAATTTCGAGGACGGGCTTTCCGAGCGCGGAATCAACCAATCACAGAAAACCCGGAAATTCCCCCGATGCAGCGACGCGCTAAACAGGTTGTTATAGTAAATATGTAGCGCAAGGATTTTTTTCAATGGAGCATTGATCTATATGAAGGCCCTGAACGCGGTTTGCTGATACGGTTTGATTGATACGTCCCTAATTGTTTAAAACCGAAGCTATAGCCGAAAACAATGATCTATCAGCTACGTCCGCCGTCTTGGTTATTTTGAAACGGTTAGAAAAAAGTTTTGAAATTGCGGAGGGGAGGGGGAGGAGGGGGCGTTTGTGATTGGATCGTCCTAACTTTGGACGACGAAATCGTTGGCTATCTCTTCAGTTTCAGACCCTTCTGCATTAAAACAGAATGTAGGAGGGGCTGACTGGTCAGGCAATAATAGTTCCGCTTTAAGCATTTGCTCATGTGCAAAATAGGTTAAATTTGACATTTACATTTTTATCTCACACGGACATTATAAAAGCATTTAAGTTTAAGTTGGTGTATTTCTCTTTTGTGTAAGATGTTGAATGTTCATCCGTTATCACCTGGATTGATAAATGAGGCCCCTTGTGTTTTAGGATAATGGAGAAGACTTGCACCGCCTCTCGCCCAGTCCTGTTGTCCACGTCAGAGGACTGTGTGAGGCCGTGGTGGAGGCTGACCTTATTGATGCTCTGCAGAAGTTTGGCTCCATATGGTGAGAGTACCACTGATAAATGTTACGTGACAACAGCACTTGGTCATATTGACAAAAGTGCACATTAAAGTTGGGGAATTGTTGTAATTTACTAAACTTTGTATTTTCTACTAAAAAGCATATGATAATTTAACTGTGTTAAAAATTAGACCACTGAGTCCTGTCTGAATAATAAAGCATTTGTTCTAATCAGGAGCTGAATGCTGCGCTCTGATTGGCTGTGCTTGGGTGGTTCTCTCCAGTTTCACTTTGTTGTTTGTGAAAAAGACCATTATTGACCACATTTGCAACCAAAATGAATACGTGTGGATATTAACCAGTTGTCAGATTTAAAACATAAATCGGCTTTGCTACCCCACCTGCAAAAATGCACTTTTTTGAGGTTTTAATCATCAGACAAAAGGGAAACATCTGTAAAATTAGTCACAAAAGAACTAAGCTTTATGTTATGAAAGTTAACAATATATTTTTGCATTCATATGTTAAAAGAACTAATTTTGTTGCAGTTTTTCCTATAAATGATATGCTTCTTTCCATATCTTTAAAACAGGGATGTCTAAACCTTTTTCATCAATGGTCGCATGTTAAAACCCCTTCTCATTCAGGCCTTTTTTCCCTCACACATCTCACTAAAATAGTCTAAATTTCAAACTAAAACTGTTTCTGATTCTTTGGAGCACAAGCGAATGTCTGGAATCTTTGTGAACCTGTATCCCTGAAGTTTGATCTTCTGATGATGAAAAGGGTCTGATCAGAAGTGGGGTAAATCTAAGGATTGGTAAAGCTGGTATTACAGCTGAGACCTGAATGACTCTAGATTTGGAATAGTTTGGGTTTTGACAATTCTTCTGCAAAAGCTGAACGTAATTAAGGTAAAAATTAGTTGTAGGGAACTAAAATTACTTTTTAAAAAATTTAGGCGAAGACACTACAAAAGTCCTATTTTTGGAAAATTGATTCATCTTACAATGGCTGATTTGACTCTAAATAAGAGGGACACAATTATATTTTTATCTTTAACATTTCCAGGTGGTTCATATTTTGTTTTATTCAGATACTGAAGGAAACATCAAGAAAGAGTGGGGCGGCCCTTCGAAGGGACGCTGGAATTAGAAGGGATTTTAAAGCAAAGACTAAATAGAGGCCATACTGTGAAAAATTTAAATTAATTTAGAATAAGTAGAATGAGGAGACAAGACATTTAAAATCATAATAGAACATAGTAAAATAGCTTGGTTTTTGTTCAGCTTAGAATGCATTACTTATTGCGGTTTGGGACAAATCTTTAGGGACATCTTTTGGACATGCACACGTTAAAACAACATTCATAATATAGTGTTAAATTCAGTATATTATGCATAACTATGTGGCAATGAAGTCACAACAAAAACAGTGACATTACTTACATAACTATGGACTTTTAGCCTAGTTTAAATTGGTTTTGTTGTATTTACTTTGCTACTGCTGATTATAAATGTCTTTATCTTAAGCGTTATGGGCTTGTGTCAGTGTTGTGTCTGTGTAAATCATATTGTGTTTTTTTTTGTGTGTGTGTGACAGTTATGTGATGATGATGCCCTTCAAACGCCAGGCCCTGGTGGAATTCTCTGATGTGGAAAGTGCTAACAAATGTGTTTCCTGTGGAGCCAAGAAAACCGTGTACATTGCAGGTGAGTTGTCATTTATAAAAACAAGTCAGTAACCGAAAGTTCAAAAAGATAATAAGCAGCAGAGGTGTGGACTTGCAGGTCATGACTTGGACTTGAGGCAGACTTGTGTCACTATTTGACTTGATAAAATGGATTAAGCCTTTTAACTCGACTTGGACTTGAAGGTGACCCGGGAACCAGAGCATTTATTGTGACCAGAACTTTATTTTACATTGGACAAGTTATAAAAACCATTGACATTGCAAAAACACTAACTGGTTTCTGTAATTTGGTATAAAAGTTTTGGACTTGACTTGGACTTGTGGGTAGGCCTAGGCAATATTGACAAAAATTTATATCTTTATTTTTTCGTGTAATAAGACTCTATACATTTTATGGGCATATTCTGACTACAATATTTAGGCGATATTTTGTCAACCCAACAGGAAAATGTTCCTGCATGTCTTTAAATGTGTTAGTAAAAGTTTATTATCAAAAATGATGTACTGACACTTAGGGATGTCTCGGTATCTGAATGTAAAATTTAATAAGACAATATAATATATATAAGATAATATATTTTTAAATACATTGTTTAGCCATATGGATATTATATTTTGACCTAAGATTCGTTCCATAACAAGCTCACCAAACATGCTTTTCACAATAATAAAAAATAAAAAAAATGCATTTTGTATTAAGCACATCTGCGCCAGTAAACTGAAAATATTGCCCATATAGTTCAAATACAGAGAACTAAATGTACCTTAAATGTGTTTCCAAAATTGGTCACGATTATTTTTCTTTTGTTAAGGTGATTATATTGTCACTTGAATAATCACGATTATAGATTAACCAAATAAATCTTGACCAGCCTATTGACACTATAAGACATCTACTGATTGGTTAATCAGCTAAAAGGAATTAATACGTTTATATTCATCATACTAGTGCCTGGAACACTTCTCAAGTTGTGTATTAAGAAACATAAAAAAATCACAAGTTGAATCTTAAAAGTAGGATTTATTGCCAATATAAACAATAGATCAATGGAACAACTCAATAAACTGCTGGGTCACTAAACACATTTCTCTATTGTGTCAGTAAGCTTTAATGAGCAAGTTTAGCATCTCTGAATCTCCATGTGTTAAATTAATAGGAGTTTTTAGATGCTTAACAGTAAATGTAGAACTCATTAAACATTTTCTGAAACAATCATGTGATATAATTAACAGTATCCAGTACTTTATTGGGTTGTTCAAAGGCAATTTTGTTTTACTGGCATGTCTTGCTGCAGACATTTTGGCCAAAAATAGACTTGATGAAAAGCAAGTTCTTGTCATTTTGATGTTGATCCACTTTATAAATAATTAAAATCAGTTCTGCTCAAAGTACAGTACTTTAAGCAGTCTTGGTCTATGGCCCCAAAATTCCAGAGAATAGATGTTCCTTTGGTTCTATTTACTCACATTTAGGCAGAAGGAATCACGGTTTTGTCTCAAGCCAAAGAGAGACAAGTCCAAGTCAAATCCAAGTCCTCTGCTTTTAGTTTCAAATTTTTTCAATTCTTTAAATCAAAAGACCAAATACATATTTCTACTAGGGATGGGACGACTCTTTTTTTATTTTGCAGGCACACTTTTCAACTTTGTTTGATTTAGTTTGATTTGTTATTTTATCTTTATTAACTTTTTATTTACTTTTGGCTATAAAATAAACCATAATACATTACATTTAAAACAAATCCAATGTTGTTAGTTTTCAGAATTTGCATTTTTTAGGAACATTTGAACAGTAAACAGTAATATTTTGAGATCTACCCATCAGTTGTTATAATGCAACATAATAATGCACTTTCAGTCTGGTCTTGCACAAGTTCAAGCTTTGTTAGTTCATTCTGGCTATTATTGTGCGTATTATGCAACTACAGAGTGTGCGTGTGTAGGTCAGTGGCTGCATCGATTTGATCACTGCATGCATTCTTAGAACAATTGTCAAAGTTTTCAAACAATTTTCAATCCCTAATTTCTACAACTTCATTGATTTTGATAAATTATTCTATTTAAGACTAATTTCTGGTCACAAAAAACAAATGAGGAGAAGCGTCAAGTTGTCTCAACATTCACTGACATTCAAGTTTAGTCCCAAGTCTTTGTCTCTTTTATCAAGTTGAGTCTCAAGTCATCAAAATAGTGACTCAAGTCTGACTCAAGTCCAAGGCATAACACACAATTATTGCTATTAACATTGAACCAAAGTGTGGTTTTAAACTTTGTATTTCTACATCAAAAAGTTACACAATGCACCTTTAAGTTCCTTTAACTCATAAGACAGCTGGTTTTGAATTAATGTACCTAAAAGTGGATAAACTTGCACGCTTTTGCAAACACATACAGTTTTATAACCATAGCTGTACTCTTGTTTCTGCCTCTTTCTACTGT
Organism: Mugilogobius chulae; assembly: GCA_038363315.1. Taxonomy (NCBI): domain Eukaryota; kingdom Metazoa; phylum Chordata; class Actinopteri; order Gobiiformes; family Gobiidae; genus Mugilogobius; species Mugilogobius chulae. Next base: position 188,417 of record JBBPFD010000685.1, read on the forward strand.
CGTTGCTTTTCAGGTCAACAAGCCTATTTTAACTACTCCACATCAAAGAGAATTACCAGGCCAACCAACGCGGACGACCCCAGCAGTGGAAACAAAGTCCTGCTCCTGTCCATCCAGAACCCGCTGTACCCCATCACCACGGTAACCAGGTCACTTACTACACATCATGGCTCCGCAGTGCGAGGCGCAGTGCGAGTGGGTACACGACTGTTTCTTCTTGTATTTTCCAGGACGTTTTGTACAAAGTGTGCAATCCAATAGGAAACGTGCTGCGGATTGTCATTTTTAAAAGGAACGGCATCCAGGCTATGGTGGAGTATCCTTCTGCTGCGGGGACGTGTGCGTGGGTGTAATGCTGAGTACACAGACTTCTCCTTGACTGCAACATTTCAGGTTTGAGTCGGTACAGTGTGCACAGAAAGTCAAAGCAGCGCTGAACGGAGCAGATATATATGCAGGCTGTTGTACTCTGAAGATTGAGTATGCACGGGTGAGTAGTAAAGTAAAGTGTGGCTTTAAGGTGAGACACTGCAGGTGATTAGGAAAAAACAAGACAAAAATTTACTCACATAAGTGTTAGAAAAAATGTTCTGGCCTCATAGCAAAAAAGTCCTGGAGTTTGCATGTTCTCCCAGTGTCTTCATAGGTTTTCTCCATATGATCTGATTTTCCCTACCATCAGTATCGTATCCCTTCTCTCTCCAACAAGACTACAGATGGAAATTAGCTGCCAGGCTAGAATCTGTACAAACATCTCTGCCATTGTTTTTTTTTTCATTCTTAGTCATGATTTCATAAAGAAAAGGCATTTTTAGTATGTAAAAACAGCCAAAAATGCACATAAGAGAGTCAACAAAACAGAAAAATTGACAGAGCCAATTTTAATCTTATTGTTTGATTTTGTTGGCACATTAGATCCAAAAGTCTTTACAAACAGTCTCTTTTAGTTTTTGAGTAAACCAGGTTTGAGTAAAACTGAAAATTAGCATTCATTCTCTACCGCTTGTTCTGGTTAGGGGTCAGCGTGACTGGGGCTTATGACTAGCTGACTTTAGGCCTTTGGCGGGGAAACACCCTGGACAGTGGCCAACTTGTCCAGAGTTACCATACACAGTGCTTTTACATGATCAGGGAAATCAGTCTGGGCAACAAAAAAAAAAAAGGTTTTGCTCCAGTTTACATGCAACAGAGTAAACCGATTACTTGTCCTGCTGTATCGGGTCTATTACTGCATGATTCAGGATGCATTATTTTGAATTATGGTACTTAAATATTGTTATTCTTGTTTATTATGTAAAACTGTCTTTCTAATATTGTCTTTAAAATTACACAGTTGTTTCATCGACATAGGACTGAAATGTATTAGTTGTTAGACGTGTAATGTGGCTGTGGGCACTTTGTTGTTCCAAAATCTTAACTTTATTGCCAGGAGGTGGAGTGAGCAGAAGTTGTGAGCATGCTCAGATACATTTGTCCAGCTGCAAACCGATTGTCTGTTGACATATCGTCTGAAATCGGACTATAGTCGATAATGTGCCAACTGGTTTTCCGAAAACCGGTTTACGGCTCCTCAGTCGTCTGCCCGGGTTTACTTGAGCTTTGGGGAATTGGTTAGTTATCCTGTTTTCATGGTCTCCTTGTAAACGTCCTGACAGAGACAACTGTTCATTCTATAATTTTTTCACTAGAGGAATTTACAGTGATGCCAAATATCCTATAAATTATCTTGCTTGCAGTGTCTCGCTTTAAAAGAAATGTATTAATAATGTTCATATAAATTCCAGATGCAACAAAAATAACTCTCGTCGCTGTTTTTCTTTGGGGTCTATTTTATTTCGCTTCGCAGCCGACACGTTTGAATGTAATCAAGAATGACAATGAGAGCTGGGACTACACTAAACCCTACCTGGTCAGAAGAGGTAAGTAGCCTTTCTGGATAAACAATAATAATCAATAAAACCAAGACTCCTGCACCTTTGTCCTTCTCCAATCAAACACTCTCATCAAGTCAAGCCACAAACACCACTCACCCACCAGCCTGCAACTCGTCGCGCGCGCCGCGTGTCCATTAATNAGTGGTTTTGTGTTATTTGTGATATAGTGAGTTTGCATGGTTAGGTTTGATTTGTTGAGTTTGTGTTGTGATAGGGTGGGTTTATTTGTTTGTTGATATGGGGGGGGTGTTTGTGGTGGTTGTTGTTTTGGAAGAATTAATGTGCGTTTAACGCAGTGCGTTTATTAATTTTTTTCTTGTATCTTCGCGGATCAAAATAAATTAACGCATCGATTAATTTTAACTTTTCACTCCTACTGTCCTGAGGTGCGCAGCTATCTAAGCACAATAACTTCAACAGCCGCCTTCTGCAGTTTTCTTTTCCTTCTGTCACGTGTGGCTGTGAGCATGCGTGCATCCGTGCGTGGCGCGTTTTGAGTCACACTATCGCCCGTGAGTTTCCGCTGGCATTCTCCGGGCCCGTACCGGCGGATCGGCATCTCCCCGCGGACCTTCTCGTTCCCTGCCACTGGGCCGCGCCCGTACTCCAGCGGTGTCCGCCCAGGGCTTTCCGTATTTCCGCGGACGCGTCTCGTTCTCCCCCGCGGACGCGTGCCCTACTCGTCCGTGACGTCTCGTTTCTGCTCTACCGGCCTCTCTCTTCCTGCTTGTGTGTTCTTCCTGCCACTCACCGTCTCATGCCTGCGGCTTCTTCCTAACTGCTTCGTACCACAACATATGCAGTTTGTTGTTTGTATCTGAAACCATCTCTCATTCAATGTATGAATGAGGCTTGTTGTTGAGACACAATGTGGGCCTTTCTTAAAGAAAGGGCAGGGCTTCATTAAAGCTTAGGACTATTGTTTTCATGTATATTAATTTTGGTGTATTTTTAAAAATAAAATTATAACCTTAATCAGAATTTCAAAGGCTTCGAGTATAAAATGTTTGACTCCTATTTAGTTAATATCAGATGAATAGGACCTCATGTCGAAGATTTAAATGTCTAAATTAAACCCTTTAAAACATCAATAACGAAGAAAAAAAAATTTTGAACTAGTTGCATTTAACAGAGGGTAGTGTCAATTATAGCGATTAATTTTTTTAAAGATTTGCGATTAATTAGTAAATTTTTTTTAATCGACACTTTAACAACTCTCACCAGGAAAGGTCCTATACATAGATGTTATCTGTAATTTTATTTTTCGCCACGTTGTGAGCTCTGTTTTTTTTCCCAAATAAGAGGTATAAAACATATTCTCCCCTCAAAAAGCAAAAAGGACAAAGAGCAGTTTTTTTTTGTTTTTTTCTCTAAACAGAATCAACCACTTTATTCTGGTGATAGAGAATATAAAAACATTATTCATAATATTACCATACATAAAGCATTAAACAGTAACAATTGAATATAAACCTAGATTGGAAAATAAAGACATTTGTATTCCTTAGTTAAGCTAAAACATGGTTTGTGTAATGGTCTATTAGCTCTACTTATTGTGTGCAGCCTATGAAGATATAGAGGAGGATGGGCGACTAAAGGGGTCATGCAAAGTAATTATTTCTAGTTGGTAATTCTCATTAATCTAGATCCACGCAATATGAGCAACATTGAAATGCTTAGATAAAGTATAACCAGTCAGAAAATACATATTAGTTTATCAAAAATGCGAAACATCGTGTACACCCAGTAAGGGGTCATGTGCATCTAAGTATAACAATATCATATCATAAGAATTGGGTTTCTTGAAGGTGAAGATTAGGAAGTACATTGCTGCTCAGCTTAAACTTTACAAAAATAATTTGTGGGGTCTTTGGAAAATCCCGTATATCGTAATCTTTATAGTCCCTAATCGTGGTGATATCATCAAAAAAATAATAAGATGTTTTTGACGAAACTCTGCAATCTACGCTACATTTTGTTCCTTGGTGTATATATATATTATTATAATATTTTACATCATATACATTATATTATGTCTTTGTGTGGCTACAGAGTCAGCTCAGGACAAATATATACTTCTGCAACTGGTGAAAGGTTCATCGTAAGATATTAAACTTAAAATCTATTAGCAGATGTAATGATATATACCTAACTTTACGTTACTCTCTAATATTATCGACACTGTTCAAAATGGATGTTTATGATAGATGTATTATTTAAAAGCTTGAATGCAGTTTTGTATCTTAATTAGTTTTATGTTGCGTTTACAAGGGTCAAAAAAGGAACAAATTAGTTTAAGAAAAAAACTAAAATATAGACAGCTTGTTTTTTAGTCTCGTGTCGATATCCCCAATAAGGTGTTGAGCAAATTAGCATGTTTTCATTTCTACAGGTCTCTCATTTGACTTTCATGCAAAGTTAATTCAAGGTCTTGACAAGGCTTTATTTAAAAGGAAAGTTCGGATCAAGATTCGAATTTCTTTTTTCCAAGTCTGACAATTACGCATTACTGACTTCTCCCAACATTAGCTGTGCATATCTCTTTATATACCTATGACCAGGACTTTTCAGACACCAATCTTTGTTACTCTAACTGGCCTTTATAATCTAAAGGCATTTCAAGTGATAGATTACTCTCTCGTATATGAGTACTTGTACAGTGTTACAGGGAGTAGATTGGCATCGAGTGTGAAGGTTCAATGGGTTTAGCCCATTGACACGTTTAGGTGTGTTGTCTCAGTATCATATACACCTCCGGATAAAAGTTTTAAAACATGAAGAGGAGCTGAATAAGGAGCTATTGACAGTGAGAAAGTTAGTTTTGTAGAAGAAATGCCAACAGGCGGATTCAAAAGTGTTAGCTTCAAAAAGGAACGCGAGGACGAGACATTGGATGAAGTACAAGTCAACGTATTTGTGCGCTTCAGATAAAAGTGCATAGACATAATCTTCCGACTGGGGTAGAGACGTGGGCAGCTTTGTGTTCTTTTACGGCTGTCGGGTTGTCCATGGGACCAAGCGCAGGTTGCCATCTGCTGTGGGTGTACCGCAGAGGTATGAAGAGTAGCGACGGGCAGGAACGTATGTTGGCCAGCGTGTCTCAATGTTTCGCTCACAATGCTCCAGTGAAAACCCAGATGCGGATATCATTGCCGGTCCACGAGTAAGGCATGGGTGGGAGTAGATGGGGCGCACGGAGCGCACAACTATTAGAGACCTGCAGCAACAAGAGAGAAGAAGTGTAAGTCATGACACAAATAATAAAATCAACTGTTGGACTCATTCAATCACTGGCTGGTATAAAGGCTTAGATAGACATTTACGTTTTTGTATCTTACTCGTAACCATGTGGGAGTTTCATCTACTTTTTGACTTAATTACATTTTTCCGATTCCTTAAACACCTTTTTTCAGCACTGACAAGCTTTGGAGACTGATCATTCGATAACTGATTAGTAAAAAATTAATTGTTGCAGTCCTTTTCTTACAGTCCTACATGTAAACTGTATCGTTCTCTTTTAAATTTTAATCCATATCTGTAGCTAAAACAGTTAAAAAAAAAATCACAAAATAGTCACAACGTCCTGTGTCTCACTCAAAGCAGGGCTGCACTATCGACATCCCAGTGGCAGTTGATGGCAATTGTGGATCGCATAGGCAGCAATTTTAGTCTCAAAAATATGTAATATGTATGAATGTTTTAGGCCTAGAGGGCACTTCTGCAAACTCCAGTGTCTTGGTCATTTCTGTGCGGCAGGAGATGACCAACACGTGGATATAAACTGGTCTTAAACTAATTTAACTTATTTAATAGATTTAAAACTGCAGCACTTTTAAAATTACCTAATGCACCTTAACCACATTTGCACTTTAGAAATTTGCACTTTAGTACCTTGAGTGAGTGTGGCCTTTATGACTTGTTTGTCTTGTTTGTATTGTCTTGTCTTGTCCTAAATGTAAAGGACTACGATGTAAATTAGCTGCTCGCTAACTTCGGCACATTTACACATGTATTTTCTGTACTGGTGTTCATTAATGTGCATTGTCCCTTTCAAATAAATAAAAGAAATAAATAAATCTCGTGACTTTTTGCATTAAACTGTTAATCTTGTGAATATCTGTTTTAAAAAAGATTTCATTCATTGTCATATTTTATTTTGTCAGTTCAAAACACAATTAAGAATTAACTTTGAACCAAATATAGTAACACATAATTTGCAAATGGAATTGCAATGGCAATACTGGTCAGAAATATGGCAATTAGATTTTTTTTTCCGAAATCTTGCAGCAGATTTCTAGATTATGTGGCATCAGCATGACTGTGCACTCAAAACACCTGCTCTCAAACCAATCACACTGTCTGCTCTTCACCTTCAGTCCCTTCTTTCACATTCTCCACATGCTTGTCCCGCAGAAAGTTTTGTTTGAAACGTGTTTCTGAGAAGAGATTAGTGGGTGAGCTTCACTTTAAAAGAAATATCTATGGGTAGTGCTCAAGCCGCTAGATCAGGACTTCCTAGAAAAAGTTAAATGATGAACACTAAACATAGTATTGTGCTACAGACTATAGTATAATTGGTGAAGTTTTACTGCCATTTACAGTAGGTTCAAGCAAGAGTTTCAATTGCATCTAAAGTTCTATAAATCCTGGATGAAAGCAATGTGCCAAAAGAATTGTAGTGTCTGTCTACATAATATTGCACATTCTACCTTGAACAAAACATATTCTTTGAGGCACAAGAATCTTTCAGTTTTTTTTTCAGTCCAGTCCTTTGGCAGTTAATATGGAATAGAACTAATTTAATCTACGAAGCAGTTCATGTCAAACTGTAAGACAAAATTGAAACTCCAGACCATGACAGTTTGGATTGTTGTACAAAGAGAATACAATCTGGTAAAAAAATAATTGTTTACAGGTTTACAGGTTAATACATAAGTTCCAAAACATGCGTCATGACGTTAGTGGGTTTGATAGGCAAATGTACACCTCCATTATGTCCTCATGTAACAACAAAACATCAGCTTTTCTAGTTCAAATTAGGGCTGTAGTCAAACAAAGAAATTCTTGGTCGACTAAAGACCCATGTCCCATCGACCGATTAATCAACTAAAAAAGGGGGCGTGGCAAAAGCTCTGAAGCCAAGTAAAATTGTCAAAAATATTGCAAATCAACGCTAAAACTGGTGTCGAAGATTCTCATTTGAACAATTACAAATAACATTAACAGGACAAAACTTTTGACCAAATTTGATATTTTCTGGAAACAAAAGTTACAAAGTTTAAAATAATCTTGAGCTTCATCAAAACTGGTTTAAAAATAAAATGTTTGATCATAACTTGGATTTTGTGCTGAAAATGTCAGTCCATTGTATAAAAATCAGACTTTCTTGAGAGAGCATTCTAATTCACATTGTGGAGTCAAAATTGGTATCGAGAATCAAGTCTATTCCTTAATCAAGTTTGAATTTTAGTATTGTGACAAATAAGAAACTTTGCTCAAACAGACTAATATACTTAGTTTATGCAACAACTATAATTTATACAGGAAATGAATAAGAAACAGTGTGTTTATATAAAAAGGCAGATCAGACCAAAGATTCTGTTACTGTTGAATACAAATCCTTATCATCTAAATAAAAGAATTAGTCGATTAATAAAAATTTGGTCGACCAAGACTCTATCAACCGATTAATCGACTAAACGACTACAGCTCTAGTTCTAATTGGTCAAATGTCTTGCCAGATGTCTTTTGAGTTCTAATCAATTCATTGGTTAATCAACAGAAAATCACTCAACTAATCGGTTTGCGCAATGATAGTTAGTTGCAGCCGTAAAGATCTCTAATAATGTCAGCAACACAACAGAGATCATATTAATTAAACGTTCTCCTCTTTCACACAGCGTCTCATCCTCCTCTCTTCTTTCACCTCCAAAATTGCTGGCTTTGTGTTTCTACCTCTCTCTTCCCCCGTGTACCATCCCTTCTTTCCATCCCTGTCCATCTGTGCTACATCCTCTCTGCTCCTGTGATCCTATTTGGCAAGCCTCTGACCGGCCCCCTCTGTCTCCTCCTCGTGCCCGTCACATCCAAAATGAGCATCTTGTAAATGTCGGAAAATAAAGGTGAAATTATAATCATTGTTATCTGTTCAATACAGACTTTTGTAAACGTTACCTGTAAAAAATTTTTAAACTATTGGTTTTGCCAAGTATACGGTCAGATCTAAACTATTACTAACCCAAAGTATAACCAGTACATTGGAACAAACATATTTTACAATGATCGGAAGATGGTGTGGGGCTGGATTTATTGGTTAGAGGTTCTGACTGGACCCAGGGCCTTAAGTTGAATAGCCAGCTTGTCTGTCTCCTGCACACTGCATAATAAATAGAACATTTAAAAAAAAGGACTATAGTATTATAAGAAACCTCACTTTCACAACTAATTATCTGATCAATTGCCTAACCCTGGTAATTACTGAACCTGTAGTTTAAAGAGAAAAGCTGCATTTTACAAAGTGTACTCTTCTTGTTGAGGCGAAACACTGTAACAGTTTGTGAGTGAGAAAGTCTTCTTTTTCTGGTAAGCTAAGATAAAGGCTCTCTTTCTGCTGGCCAGCATGTGGGTGGATTGGGCAAGGATGGGACAAAAGCCTGCTTGTTGTTGTGTATAGTCTGGGCAGAACACAGCACTGTTCAGAACCGTCCTATATGACACACAGGCACGTGAACACGCAAAAACCACCATCTCACACAATACAACTGTTGGACACGACTAAATTCTAACGGCAAATTGATATGTTTTCCATCTTCAAGAAAAAAGTGCATCATCCACATACATTCATGTGTTTAGATGTGTGTAGATATCAAAGTGAGGTTAAATGCCTTACTTGAACAGTATCAAACTAAAGAAACTGGATTCACACCAAATAAGTAAGGTGAGATGATTATTGTATAGTCCTGTGAAAATATCAAAAGATTAAAAGATCGTTAGATTGCCATGCACACGATACAGAGTGGGAGTTACCGCCCACCAGAGTTTTATGCTACACCTATTATATCTGGAAATTAGGAAAACAACCGGTCAGTTATTAACGCCCCTATACAAACAACTGCACATGAATTATGGCAGTAGGTATGAAGAATGGCATCCGAAAGTTATGTTCAATCAGAGTGAAATGACTTTCGGATGAGAGTCGAAACGTCTCGATCTTTAAATATGTTGTCCAGATGACAACTTTGAAGCCTTTCTATAATAAACAACGTAATATCAAAGCAAAGTCACAAAAAATATTGTTAAAACCCCGTTGTGCAACTTTTTGTCTAAAAAGTTACACCAATGAGTTTTTATTATGAGTGAACTTGCATCTCCTTAAAATTAAATTATATGCCTTTGAGGAAGGCCTGCTTCTGCTTGTCCCCATGTAAATGCTGTTTCTTTTGCTATAATACTCAATATTATGGTATAAAACAAGTGTCTCATAGCACGAGTTAAACTTTAGAAACTAAAATAATGTATTTAACATAAATGAGTATACAGACGTCTACGCTTTGCCATTCAACATAAAAAATATTGAATTTCTTCCTCCAAAGTTTGACTTCCGTTCCAAAGTGCATGATTTATGACAAAGGATTGTCTGAGGAAGCAGTGCTGTGTGAAATATGTATGTAAAGTTTTTCATTTTGTACCATGAAGCTTACACTTTGTCATGGCCCTTACATACTTCATTCAGTTGGTAGAGTACATTGTTACAGTATCAGGTTACTGTCACACAGAACAGTTTTATACCACTAAATCAACCCAGCATTGTCAGCTGTTGACAGTTGTTGACATGGCCTCACTCCCTGGTGTGAATGTAATGGCACAAGTTAGTTTAAGACTTCAGTGATCAGTCATTGTTTACAGTTGTTTAAAAATAATGTGTCATAATAACAAAAACCAAGTCCGAGTGTAATGAAGCAGAGAAACTTTCGTTCAGATTGTGCTGCTGTAAATATAAGCCACACTTTCCATGTGCTTAAGGCACTGCCTGTCATCACTTGCAGACAACTGGCTTCACAGTGGACAGGCCATAAAACAGAAAGGGCCAGCTGCTAATCATGATGGTGTTTAACTCAACTCATCAACAGCTCTTCAATTATAAAAGTCACTAGTCCTGAAAGTCTTAGTAACAGTGTTAATTTAAGCTCAGAGCCCGTGTGTTCAGTGCTGTAGTGTTGGGGTTAACATCAGACATGTCACTTGCAGTTTACAAATCTGTGGCACAGAGTTAGCAGCAGCATCAGTGTGAGCTAGCTCAGTGCCAAATGAGGACAACTAAAGCTGGCACTGACAGGCTTCCAACTGGACTTACGCTACAATACAGCACAAACTGATCATGGCAAACTTAAAATACAGACACGGGTCATCAACTACTAAAAACTAGCCGCTACAAACTTAAGTACCAAGTGTTGAGCCACAAAAGTGGTGAAGACGCTAAGCTAACAGCGCGCTGATGCTACTCCTGGTGCCACGATATTTAAGATTACACTTTAAACACAAAGCCGTGTGTCATTGTCGAATAAACCCTTTCTAAACGCTCCGATCACACTTACCCAACTCCTGCCTTTTTGGACAAATGTGTGCTTGGAGGTGCGCAGCCCTCAGCCCATCTCCACCATGATCCGAGCTCACAGCAGCTTGTGCTCTGCGGCGCCCCCTGTGCGTCCCTCTGCGTGCCTGCGTGAAACTGTCAGCGCCAGATTGACGCACTCCATTTAACTTATGTTTTTGAAGCTTCACAGCCTTAAACAAAAAACAAAATATTCTTTTAGGAGACCACAGAATGTGTTTTTGTTTTACACAAATAAAGTTTTATGTGGCGAAATGCAAATTAGCAACATCTTTTTCTGTTGTCGTGGCAACAGTGTAGTGCTTCACCAACTTTGCTAACGGCAGTTGGAGATTTAGGGCATTTCAACTTCAAAACTACAATTTATATCCTCATCAAAAAGACTCAACAACATATTTTTAGGAAGAAAAGGATAATTACTTCAACTGTTTTGAACTTCAGTAATAAATGTAAGAGAGAGTTTTTTTTTGTTTGTTTGTTTGTCTGCTTTTCTGCCACTGTTAACATGCTTTTGTGAATTTACATGTCCGAGACAATAGACATTTTCTCCTGTAAGAGCTTAAAACAAAGTTAAAATAGGAGAAAGAAGCTAGGCTATATGTGAGAAAAAAATTCAACCCACTAAAGAAAAAAAGAAGAAGAAGAAAAACAGTGGCAGACAAGAAGATAAACAGAAAGACTTGAGCCTTTCTCACATTTACTAGGCTACATTTTGGAATCACACACAGTTGAAGTAAATACCCTTTTCTTCCTTAAAAAAAGATGTTCTTAAGATAAAAGATATAGGCCTACATTGTAGTAGGCTAGGTATTGCAAATTTAATGTTCATGGTGTTTTGCCGACTGAACCCATGCGTTTTGCGCATTGATTCTGCTCCACGATTCTGCTGCAGAACGTGCTTTTGTTGACGCATCGCCTCGGACCAATTGAGAGTCAGTTTTGCGGGATTTGATATTGGATGAACCAACCAGAGCTGGAGGCGGGAGGCGTTTGGCGCACTCATACCCACGCACGTAAAAATCACTGGCGTTTCTCCACAGCGGCACTGGACTAAAATAGCAGGTACTTATCGGAATTTTCCCGGTCATAGCGTTCAATGTTGGAGAAGCGGCGAGGCAGAGCAGATCTATACTGAATTAAATCATATATGACGGTGTGAGTGAGCGCAGGTTTGGCACGTCAGCATGTCCAAGGTGGATTCAAGTCTGGACTATGAACCCACGGATTATGCCAGGCCCCCAAAACGACTCAAGACCGACCGGTATGACAAACGGGATAAAACAGACGAGGAAAAGGATGGAGAGGATCTGGAGGAGGGAGACGAATGTGACTGTCCGCCCGCAGCCGGAGACACTGCAGCAGAGGGACGCAGCCGCTGGACAGCCGCTCCTCGTGCAGCAGCGCAGAAGGTGACAGTAAATGCATCACGTTTACATGACATCACACTGTCTGGTCTGTCAGCGGGATACAGGTGTACCCATGTGTGTCCATTTGTATGAGATGTACACGTCAGCTTTGCATTGGAATGAAAGAGGCAAGACGGAGTGAGGCATGCTCAGCTCAGAGTCTGTCCAGGAACGAAATCTGTTAAATAAGCTATTCTAATTCCACACCAAGATTACATTAGAGATTCAGGAATGTTTATGGTAACACTTTATATTAACTACATCTTGATTAGCCTTAATACACTCTTAATAAAGCATGAATAATAAATTCATTCTTAATGAACAAATGAGAAGTTAATGAACAAAATAGGCTATTAAGGCTTAGTAACGACTTAATTACTACAAGCCCTACCCCTCAACGAAAAACCCTAATCTTAGCTCCTTTATTGAGCAGTTACTAAGTCTTAATAAACACTTCCATTCATTAATTGTTGATTATTTGTCTATTAATTATTAACTCTTTATTAATGCTTTAATAAGGCTTTAGTAAGGCTAAATAAGGTATAATTAATATAAAGTGATACCATGTTTTCGTGTAGGTAAATATTTAAAATCACATACATTCTCATTTATTAAAGGAGGCCTATTGTGGGGTTTTTTTTTTTCAACTAATTTGTATGAAACTAGAACATATGCAGATCAGTAATTTACCTTTTGTTTATTGTAAAACACAAAATTGAGCTAAAACGGCTTAAGAATAGAAACAGCTCTATTGACTTCCTGTTCAAAACTGCAGAACTGATAAGCCCATTTTAAAGCTCTTCATTTTAAAATGTAACTGTGAGAAGCAACAGATTTTAAATAACTACTTTTTATTGTTGGAAAGTGGCTATGGGACATTTCTCAAAGCTTCACTTTGAGTATCACCGTAATCCTTTGAATTATAACAAGTAAATACAGACAAGTGGGAGAGGATAGGTGGTAGGTGAGAACGGTTATTTTCTGAGCACTTGAGCTCCAACTGAAGAGCAAAACAAGATTACTCCAACATGCAGGAATCAATACAAATATAACTTTGAGTAAACTAATGATGAAGGAAGGCCATTATAACAAGGTTAAAATCTTTACTACAAAATACTACATTTTACATAATAGGACCCGTTTAAAAGTGACCTATTGTGTTTTTTCTGTGTATTTAGTAATAAACTAGAACATACTAGATCAGTAATTTACATTTTGTCCACTGTGCAATTAAAAATGGTTCTAAAACGTCTTGGAAATAGAAACAGATTCACTGACTTCCTGTTCAAAACTGCAGAACTGATAAGCTTCTTAACTGGAAAACTTAACTTTAATAAGCTGCAAATTTTGAATGACACATTTTGGAGCATAGAAATGTGTCTAAACGACAATTGTGAACCCCTATGTTGTACTTGGAATCGGATTATTTTAACTAAATAAATACTGACAAATGGGTGGGGATAGGTGTTAGGTGAAGGCAGGGATCTTCAGCTGCAGGACAATTCAACTTCAAGATTACTCAAACATGCAGGAATCAATTCAGCTACAACTAAATTAATGTCGAGAGAACATGGTTAAAAAGTCAGAAAAGTGTGTTTTGCATAATAGTTCCGCTTTAAGCATTTGCTCATGTGCAAAATAGGTTAAGTTGAGCAAAATTTGACATTTACATTTTTATCTCACACGGACATTATAAAAGCATTTAAGTTTAAGTTGGTGTATTTCTCTTTTGTGTAAGATGTTGAATGTTCATCCGTTATCACCTGGATTGATAAATGAGGCCCCTTGTGTTTTAGGATAATGGAGAAGACTTGCACCGCCTCTCTCCCAGTCCTGTGGTCCACGTCAGAGGACTGTGTGAGGCCGTGGTGGAGGCTGACCTTATTGATGCTCTGCAGAAGTTTGGCTCCATATGGTGAGAGTACCACTAATAAATGCTACGTGACAACAGCACTTGGTCATATTGACAAAAGTGTACATTAAAGTTGGGGAATTGTTGTAATTTACTAAACTTTGTATTTTCTACTAAAAAGCATATGATAATTGCAGCACTGTGTTAAAAATTAGACCACTGAGTCCTGTCTGAATAATAAAAGCATTTGAGTTCTAATCAGGAGCTGAATGCTGCGCTCTGATTGGCTGTGCTTGGGTGGTTCTCTCCAGTTTCACTTTGTTGTTTGTAAAAAAGACCATTATTGACCATATTTGCAACCAAAATGAATACATGTGGATATTAACCAGTTGTCAGATTTAAAACATAAATCGGCTTTGCTACCCCACCTGCAAAAATGCACTTTTTTGAGGTTTTAATCATCAGACAAAAGGGAAACATCTGTAAAATTAGTCACAAACGAACTAAGGTTTATGTTGTGAAAGTTTACAATATATTTTGCATTATTATGTTAAAAGAACTAATTTTGTTGCAGTTTTTCCTATAAATGATATGCTTCTTTCCATATCTTTAAAACAGGGATGTCTAAACTTTTTTTCATCAATGGTCGCATGTTAAAACCCCTTTTTTCCCTCACACATCTCACTAAAATAGTCTAAATTTCAAACTAAAACTGTTTCTGATCCTTTGGAGCACAAGCAAATGTCTGGAGTCTTTGTGAAGCTGTATCCCTGAAGTTTGATCTTCTGATGATGAAAAGGGTCTGATCAGAAGTGGGGTAAATCTAAGGCTTGGTAAAGCTGGTATTACAGCTGAGACCTGAATGACTCTAGATTTGGCATATTTTGGGTTTTGACAATTCTTCTGCAAAAGCTGAACGTAATTAAGGTAAAAATTAGTTGTAGGGAACTAAAATTACTTTTTAAAAATTTAGGCGAAGACACTACAAAAGTCCTATTTTTGGAAAATTGATTCATCTTACAATGGCTGATTTGACTCTAAATAAGAGGGACACAATTATATTTTTATCTTTAACATTTCCAGGTTGTTCATATTGTGTTTTATTCAGATACCGAAGGAAACATCAAGAAAAAATGGAACGGTCCTTAGAAGGGATGCTGGAGTTATAAGGGGTTTTAAAGCAAAGACTAAATGAAGGCCATACTGTTCACATGGATGCATTTAGAATTAAGAGACAAGACATTTAAAATCATAATAGCACATAGTAAAATAACTTGATTTTGGTTAAGCTTATTATACATCACTATGTGGTAATGAAGTCACAACAAAAACAGTGACATTACTTACATAACTATGAACTTTTAGCCTAGTCTGAATTGGTCTTGTAGTGTATTTTCTTTGCTACTGCTGATTATAAATGTCTTTATCTTCAGCGTTATGGGCTTGTGTCAGTGTTGTGTCTGTGTAAATCATATTGTTTTTGTTTTTTTGTGTGACAGTTATGTGATGATGATGCCCTTCAAACGCCAGGCCCTGGTGGAATTCTCCGATGTGGAAAGTGCTAACAAATGCGTTTCCTGTGGAGCCAAGAAAACGGTGTACATTGCAGGTGAGCCGTCATTTATAAAAACAAGTCAGTAACCGAAAGTTCAAAAAGATAATAAGCTGCAGAGGTGTGGACTTGCAGGTCATGACTTGGACTTGAGGCAGACTTGTGTCACTATTTGACTTAATAAAATGGATTAAGCCTTTTAACTCGACTTGGACTTGAAGGTGACCTGGGAACCAGAGCATGATCATCTTCACTTCTTTATTGTGACCAGAACTTTATTTTACATTGGACGAGTTATAAAAACCATTGACATTGCAAAAACACTAACTGGTTTCTGTAATTTGGTATAAAAGTTTTGGACTTGACTTGGACTTGTGGGTAGGCCTAGGCAATATTGACAAAAATGTATATCTTTATTTTTTCGTGTAATAAGACTCTATACATTTTATGGGCATATTCTGACTACAATATTTAGGCGATATTTTGTCAACCCAACAGGAAAATGTTCCTGCATGTCTTTAAATGTGTTAGTAAAAGTTTATTATCAAAAATGATGTACTGACACTTAGGGATGTCTCGGTATCTGAATGTAAAATTTAATAAGACAATATAACATATATAAGATAATATACTGTATTTTTAAATACATTGTTTAGCCATATTATGGATATTATATTTTGACCTAAGATTCGTTCCATAACAAGCTCACCAGACCTGCTTTTCACAATAATAAAAAATAAAAAACTGCATTTTGTATTAAGCACATCTGCGCCAGTAAACTGAAATTATTGCCCATCAATAATTCCAATACAGAGAACTAAATGTACCTTAAATGTGTTTCCAAAATTGGTCACGATTATTTTTCTTTTGTTAAGGTGATTATATTGTCACTTGAATAATCACGATTATCGATTAACCTAATAATCTTGACATCCCTATTGACACTATAAGACATCTACTGATCGGTTAATCAGCTAAAAGGAATTAATACGTTCATATTCATCATACTAGTGCCTGGAACACTCCTGAAGTTGTGTATTAAGAAACATAAAAAAATCACAAGTTGAATCTTAAAAGTAGGATTTATAGCCAATAGACTATAAACAATAGCTCAATGGAACAACCCAATAAACTGCTGGGTCACTAAACACATCTCTCTATTGTGTCAGTAAACTTTAAGGAGCAAGTTTAGCATCTCTGAATCTCCATGTGTTAAATTAATAGGAGTTTTTAGATGCTTAACAGTAAACGTAGAACTCATTAAACATTTTCTGAAACAATCGTGTGATATAATTAACAGTATCCAGCACTTTATTGGGTTGTTCAAAGGCAATTTTCTTTACTGGCATGTCTTGCTGCAGACATTTTGGCCAAAAATAGACTTGATGAAAAGCAAGTTCTTGTCATTTTGATGTTGATTCACTTTATAAAAAATCAGTTCTGCTCAAAGTACAGTGCTTTGAGCAGTCTTGGCCTATGGACCCAAAATGAACTATTAGGAAGAGCCTCATTCTGTGTGTTTCCAGAGAATAGATGTTTATTTAAATAGATTTTTTCACATTATGGCAGAGGTGGGACCAAGTCACTGTTTTGTCTCAAGTCTCAAGTCAAAGAGTGACAAGTATTTAAATCAAACTAGGAAATACATGTTATTTTTCTACTAAGGATGGGACACTTTACTTAAGTCATAATTGATTCAGTTTTTGATTTTGCAACCACGATTTTCAATTTTGTTTCTTTCACACCATAAAACAAATCCACTGTTGTTAGTGTTCAGAACTTGTATTTTTATATGAACATTTGAACAGTAAACAATCATATTTAGTGTTCATTATTGGAGGTCCGCTCATCTTTTTTTAACGCAACATAATAATGCACTTTCAGTCAGGTCCTTCACAAGTTCAAGCTTTGTTTCTTCATAAATCCTGGCTATTATTGAGTGTCTTATACAGCTACAGAGTGTGTGTGTAGGTCAGTGGCTGCTTGAGCAAAACGATTCGATTTGACCACTCCATGCATACTTCAAACAATTTTCAAAGTTTTCAAACAATTTTCAATCCCTAATTTCTACAACTTCTTTGATTTTTATAAATTATTCTATTTGAAACTAATTTCTGGTCACAAAAAAAAAAAAAAAAAAAAATGAGGAGAAGCGTCATTGACATTAAAGTCCAAATTGAGTCCCAAATCTTTGTCTATTTTATCAAGTCGAATCTCAAGTCACTGAAATAGTGACTCAAGTCTGACTCAAGTCCAAGGCATAACACGCAATTATTACTATTACATTGAACCAAAATGTGGTTTTAAACTTTGTATTTCTACATCAAAAAGTTACACAATGCACCTTTAAGTTCCTTTAACTCATAAGACAGCTGGTTTTGAATTAATGTACCTAAAAGTGGATAAACTTGCACGCTTTTGCAAACACATACAGTTTTATAACCATAGCTGTACTCTTGTTTCTGCCTCTTTCTACTGTCGTTGCTTTTCAGGTCAACAAGCCTATTTTAACTACTCCACATCAAAGAGAATTACCAGGCCAACCAACGCGGACGACCCCAGCAGTGGAAACAAAGTCCTGCTCCTGTCCATCCAGAACCCGCTGTACCCCATCACCACGGTAACCAGACTACCACACATGCTCCGCAGTGCGAGGCGTGGGTACACGACTGTTTCTTCTTGTATTTTCCAGGACGTTTTGTACAAAGTGTGCAATCCAATAGGAAACGTGCTGCGGATTGTCATTTTTAAAAGGAACGGCATCCAGGCTATGGTGGAGTATCCTTCTGCTGCGGGGACGTGTGCGTGGGTGTAATGCTGAGTACACAGACTTCTCCTTGACTGCAACATTTCAGGTTTGAGTCGGTACAGTGTGCACAGAAAGTCAAAGCAGCGCTGAACGGAGCAGATATATATGCAGGCTGTTGTACTCTGAAGATTGAGTATGCACGGGTGAGTAGTAAGTAAAGTGTGGCTTTAAGGTGAGACACTGCAGGTGATGAGGAAAAAACAAGACAAGAAATTTACTCACATAAGTGTTAGAAAAAATGTTCTGGCCTCATAGCAAAAAAGTCCTGGGAGTTTGCATGTTCTCCCAGTGTCTTCATAGGTTTTCTCTGATGATCTGTTTTCCCTACATAAGAACAGTCAGTATGTATCCCTTCTCTCTCCAACAAGACTACAGATGGAAATTAGCTGCCAGGCTAGAATCTGATACAAACATCTCTGCCATTGTTTTTTTTTTCATTCTTAGTCATGATTTCATAAAGAAAAGCGCATTTTTAGTATGTAAAAACAGCCAAAATGCACATAAGAGAGTCAACAAAAACAGAAAAATTGACAGAGCCAATTTTAATCTTATTGTTTAATTTTGTTGGCACATTAGATCCAAAAGTCTTTACAAACAGTCTCTTTTAGTTTTTGAGTAAACCAGGTTTGAGTAAAACTGAAAATTAGCATTCATTCTCTACCGCTTGTTCTGGTTAGGGGTCAGCGTGACTGGGGCTTATGACTAGCTGACTTTAGGCCTTTGGCGGGGAAACACCCTGGACAGTGGCCAACTTGTCCATACCACACAGTGCTTTTACATGATCAGGGAAATCAGTCTGGGCAACAAAAAAAAAAAAGGTTTTGCTCCAGTTTACATGCAACAGAGTAAACCGATTACTTTGTCCTGCTGTATCGGGTCTATTACTGCATGATTCAGGATGCATTATTTTGAATTATGGTACTTAAATATTGTTATTCTTGTTTATTATGTAAAACTGTCTTTCTAATATGTCTTTAAAATTACACAGTTGTTTCATCGACATAGGACTGAAATGTATTAGTGTGTTAGACGTGTAATGTGGCTGTGGGCACTTTGTTGTTCCAAAATCTTAACTTTATTGCCAGGAGGTGGAGTGAGCAGAAGTTGTGAGCATGCTCAGATACATTTGTCCAGCTGCAAACCGATTGTCTGTTGACATATCGTCTGAAATCGGACTATAGTCGATAATGTGCCAACTGGTTTTCCGAAAACCGGTTTACGGCTCCTCAGTCGGTCTGCCCGGGTTTACTTGAGCTTTGGGGAATTGGTTAGTTATCCTGTTTTCATGGTCTCCTTGTAAACGTCCTGACAGAGACAACTGTTCATTCTATAATTTTTTCACTAGAGGAATTTACAGTGATGCCAAATTATCCTATAAATTATCTTGCTTGCAGTGTCTCGCTTTAAAAGAAATGTATTAATAATGTTCATATAAATTCCAGATGCAACAAAAATAACTCTCGTCGCTGTTTTTCTTTGGGGTCTATTTTATTTCGCTTCGCAGCCGACACGTTTGAATGTAATCAAGAATGACAATGAGAGCTGGGACTACACTAAACCCTACCTGGTCAGAAGAGGTAAGTAGCCTTTCTGGATAAACAATAATAATCAATAAAACCAAGACTCCTGCACCTTTGTCCTTCTCCAATCAAACACTCTCATCAGTCAGCCACAAAACCACTCACCACCAGCCTGCACTCGGTCCCCGCCGCTGTCCTATAAGATCCTCAAACTGTCCCACCCACAACTCTGTCCCAACACCCCGGGCATCTGTGATCTGTTAGGTGCCAAGTTTCAAAACATCTGACTCAAGTCTACAACTCTCGCTCACTAAGTAAAATCCGTTTTAACGACTCCTCGGTCTCCACTTTGTCAGGACTTGGAACAGTAAAGCGCAGTTTGAGTGACAGCAGCTGAAAAATGGCTGCAGTTCAGTGGAGTATGCGTCAAAAGGGTTTCAGGTAATGTCTGTTTCTTTGTTGCCACTGCCATAAACATTTATTACAGTATAAGTTTGAGATTTTAACACACAAACATGTTTTATTTTGACATCACATCTCTGCTCTTCTTCCATAACCTGATGTCATTAAGCACATACTGTAGGGCCTCATTTATCAAGCGTTAGCTTAGGTGCAAAATGGTTTGGAGGAATAGAAACCTGACACAGCTTATTTGTGCATATTATTATTAAATTGAGCACAAAATGCTCACAAATAACACATTTTTCAGTTTGCACCCGCAATTAGCACTGGCTTGATAAATGAGACCCATAGTCCCTTTTGGTTATTTTATGAACAATATGGAGCTGAAATGAGACAATAACCGCTATTAATGTGATGTGTGGGCCTTTTTGGTTATCATTTAGGTGTCTCACATCACAAATGATCAGTAGTCTGAAGCTGTGGGTGCCTGTCCTATTACACAGATCTTATCTCTGTACGCTTCTTGCGTTGGCCTGATCATGGCTGTGTTCTACTAAATTTTTCACAGTAAAGTCGAAGCAATGTATGTAAATAAGTCCATTAGTTATGCTAAGCATTATAAAAATCACGTTATTGTAGTCTTTGTAGTATATTTCATACTTCCGATTTTTTTTTTCATGTTTATATGAACATTAGATGTATATAAATGGGGTTAGACTTCACCTATTATTTATCTTTGGGACTCCTGAGCATTAATGTCTAATTATTCTTTGAATTACCATACAAGCCCCTATGGCTAGCTAAAAAAATTAAAATGTCTCTTTTTGTAAGCAGGCATCCATTTAACCACAAAGTACTTATCAAGGATGTTGTCATGAAACTAACTTTTTTAAACTCAAATGATATTTTGCTAATCCATTTGTTCAGTCATTATACTTTAATTTATTCATTAGTTGTTGAGAATGCAAAAATCACTTAAATACAGGATTTTAGAAAAAATTGAGCTGAGGTATTGTCACCTGATGATGTTTTGGACGTTTTACAGACAAACTAATGTTTGAATCAAAACTCTAAAAATACACAATTTCCATTCCTCATCATCATAGTTTCTCAGCTCAGGGCATGTTTTGAAGCCAGTTAACAGTTATTAAATTTCTAAATTAGTTGAGAATTATTTAGTTGATTAGTTGCAAATAATCATTTAACTTGTTGCAGCCCTTCTCTGTTTCAAAACTAAAGAGTTTACTTCAGTACCATGATAAATGCAAAGTGATATGCCAAGGTTTTAGACAAAAGATTGCCATTTTACCATAAATAAAGCAGTTCTTTCTCTGTTAAACCCAGTGGCAATGGGGCTTGTGTTGATAAAAAGCAAATCAGACAAGCCCCTGGGTCCTCTGGGCAGTCACAGTAGTTGACATTGGAAGTTTACTGTTTGAATCCAGATTGGTACATTGCTGCACTTGCTAAAACACAAACACTTTCGAAGTTTATAGCACAAAAACAGTGTTACTGTTCATCAAGAAAGCTTTGACCAAATGATGAGAGTGTTTGTGGACACTGAAAATATTCAAATTACCAAAGGGGCCGTAAAAAAAGGGCTCCAACTATTTTGAGAGAATCTCCCAGTCTCTTTCGAATGCTGTGTTTACTGACGTGTTGTTGTGTTTTACAGAACGTGGTAAAGGTCGACAGCGCCAGGCCATTTTAGGAGAACACCCTTTGTCCTACAGTGACAGTAGCTATGGTAAATATTGTACATTAGATCATATATTCTACACAAACCTAGTATTGTGACAAACCTTCTGGTGCAGGTCCGCTCAGCTCTCTCCTGCCTCTGCCTGGTAACGGCAGATACAAGCTAACGTCTGTGGATGTGCCAGACATGGTGTCTTACCCTCTGCCCCAGTCCTCCAGCCTGTTCTATGGCCAGCCCCCCAGTTCGGTTGCCATGGTGAGCGGCCTGCACCCGACTAAAATGAACTGTACACGTATCTTCAACCTCTTCTGCCTTTATGGAAACATTGAAAAGGTAAGCATACGAAAAACATGTGAATTAAAGTTTAGCTATTACTTAAAGGTACACTTTGTAACTTTCTTTCCAAAAAATGAGCTTAAATAAAACCATGTTTTTGTGTTTAGATGACTTTGTGACGCTAAATAAATAATTAAAAAAGCGTGACTTTACTGTAACCTGGCTTGTGTGGCGACAAAATTAACTATTATTTAGCCAAGAGGAGGGCCTTTTCCCGTTTGTTTCCATGGAAAAGCAGCTCTTTTAGCTATATATTTTCACCCTATGGCAGAACTTATTTATCCTCATAAGAATGTTCTAGGGAATGATTTTCTTCCTATTTGTATTGAATTGTGAAGTTGACTTTTCACCTCCAGAAAATTAAACAGACTTTAATAGTCTGGTTTCTGAAGTTAGGGCTTGGCATTGCGGCAAGAAATAGTAATGAAAGTGTTCCCTAATCCTTTGATCAGTAGAGGAAAGTATTTAAGTACAAAAGTAGAAGTACTGTACTTGAAAAAAAAAAAAGTTATCTGTACTTTATTAGTAGTACTTCAAGTATATTTAACAGTGAATAATTTTACTTCCTTAGATTTGAGAGCAGATATCTGTACTTTCTAATAAAATAACAAATATTATTACTTAAAGTTCAGGTTTTGACAAAACATTAAATTGTCTCTTCACCAATTATCAACACTAGATTTTTTAGGAAAAGATCACTATTTCTGATGCTTTTACAGTCCTCAAAATATGTGGGAATTATTTTTACTTTCATCTGATGCTTCAGTACTTTTGCTTCAGTTGATTATTAATGTAATACTTTTCCTGGAGTAAGTTTTGCAGTTTTAGTTAAGTATTAAACTAGAGTACTTCATCTACTACTTTGATAATTTGCGCATTTTTGAGACATCCAAATTACTAAAGACAAAAGGTTAGTAATTGTGATCTTCGCTCTAAAAATGACAGTTGTTTTTTTTGGCTCACTCCTATCTAAACTGAATATGTTTTGCTTGTCTGATCATCAGGTGAAGTTCATGAAGAGTGTGCCTGGAACTGCGCTGGTCGAGATGGGAGACGAGTACGCCGTCGACAGAGCTATTACTCACCTCAACAGCATCAAAGTGTTTGGCAAAAGGCTTAATGTCTGGTAATAATGTCTCTGTCTATCTCTGTGTGTGTTTGAGAAGATGGGAAAGCTAACGTGGCGTGATGTGGTTGTTGTCAGTGTGTCGAAGCAGCATGCAGTGATCCCCAGTCAGGTCTTTGAGCTGGAGGACAGCAGCAGCAGCTACAAGGATTTTGCAATGACTCGGAACAATCGCTTCAGTAGTGTGGGACAAGCCTCCAAGAACATCATCCAGCCTCCATCTGCTGTGCTGCACTTCTACAACGTTCCCCCCTGCATCTCCCAAGACTATCTACTTAAGGTAAACTGGTACAGGTTTATTTTGGACACATTTTAGTAGATCTATCTGTTATCATTTCCTGTGCCTCTTCTGTTGTTATTATTTCAGCTCTGTTCTGAACACAATGTCCCAGGCTTTGTCAAATTCAAGGTCTTCGATGCCAAACGTAAGTAGATAAAGAACTGGTCTGTGGATGTTTAAATCTATTATCTTACAGTTTACTCTTGCTAACTCTTGTGTATGTACTAATATACATATTTTTTCAACTTTATCATTTTATGTTATAAAACAGGCCCACTTAAAGTCGGGGTAACTAACTTTTTTTTGTTTTAAATGTATGATTTTTTTATTTCCACTTAAAAGTATATGATAAATGCAGCACTTTGTGAAAAAATTTGACTACTGAGTACTGTCTGAGTAGAATCATAAAGAATTTTAGTTCTAATCAGGAGCCGAAAGCAGCTCTCTGATTGGCTGTGCTTGAGTGGTCCTCTCCACTTTCACTTTGTTGGTTGTAAAAATAAGTTTATTGAGCATAACTGCAGCTAAAATGAATACATATTGATATTAACCATGTGTCGAAGCATTTAGGAGAGAAAGTAGTCAGATTTAAAACCTAAATTGTGTTTGCAATGTGAAAATCAGCTTTAAAGTACTGCGACTCAGTCACCCAGCAATAGAAAATAATTTTGTTTTTTAATAACTGGTTTGATTCTGATTATTCTTGTCTTGTTCTAGTTTTAATATACAGTAGCTAGGCTGGTGCCACCTAGTGCCTCTGCTCAATACCATTTCAACTACTAGGTCAGGTATCACAGACAGAGCTGCAGATGGTTCCCAAAAAACAAGAAGTACAATTGGTCAGTCAGTGAACACGAATGAAATGATGTGTTTATCAGATCTAACCCAAGTGAGCAGACTGTATTCTCCGTATAAACTTAAAAGCACTATAAAGACACTTTTTTTTTTCATTTAAATAACTTAAAATTAGTTTTACCCCAGCACAGATATCTTGTAAATGAATCTATTCAGGTGAAAATGTGTCCGCAATGTAGTATATGTTTAATATTGTTCTGTTTGTTCACCAAAATCCACTGAGTTAGTCTGTTGTTGTTGCTAGCATTGTGGTTAACTCCCTTTAGCACACCTGCACAATCTGTTCCTAGCACCAGTGAAAAAAGCTTAAAACACTTTGTGGTGAACAGTTCAGAGGATCAGAATGCTTTAGGTAAGTGAGCAAAACGTGTAGACTTGCTGTTATTTCAGTTTGTTTACATTTTTAAGGAAGCAAGAATCGGGTATTGTACCTTTAACTTAGAATATGATATTGTACCTTACACTTTGTAAGTTTTATTGCACAGACACGGCAACAATCACTAATTGCTGACTCACATGGATCTCAAAACGAATGACTAAAGCCTTAAAGGTGGGGTAGCTGATTTTTACACCGCAAACACGATTTAGATTTTAAATATGACAACTTCCGATCATAAATCCTTCACACACGGTTAGTATCGAAATGTTTTCATTTTGGTTGTATTTATGGCATATAAACTTCTTTTTACAAACAACAAAGTGAAACTGGAGAGGACCACCCAAGTTCAGCCAATCAGAGCGCACCATTCAGCCCTTGATTAAAACTAAAATTCTTTATTATTCAGTTCAGACAGTACTCAGAGGTCTCATACTTTTGAGTGGAAAGCACAAAGTTTACAAATTTACAACTAACAAAATTAGCTTCTCCACCTTTAAAAGGTGGACTGTGCAACATTTTGGCCAAAAATAGACTTGAAAAAAAGCATGTTTTTGCCATTTATATTTCTTTATTGCACTAAATTACTAGTAAAAATCTGCGTCTTTAATTTGAACTGGCTTGTATGACTACAAAATGGACTGTTATTTGCCCTGGAATAGGGCCCGATATAGAAAAGTGGTTGTTGTAGCTGTATTTTAACATTATGGCATAAAATGTATTAAGATCCATGCAGAATGTCCCAAAGTCTGGTTTTAGCCTTCTAATTTGAGTGAATTGTGTAGTTGACTTTTCACCTCCAGAAAGTTATACAGTACACCTTTAAAGATCTTGCCTACAAGGTCAGACGGTTTCTACAAAGTGAAAAGAAACTAGTTCTAGTGCAGTGTCCAAATGTCCTACAACAAAAATTATTTAACATGTTAAGCACAAGCTTGTCATGCACCTGCTGCCCAAAAGTCACTGCCTGCCGAAAATTCTGATGAAGTGGAATAGCCCTGCCATAGATTCTAAAACAAGCTTCTTTGTTTCAGCTTCTTCTAAAACCATCTCTGGGCTGCTGGAGTTTGACAGTAAAACAGACGCAGTGGAGGCTCTGACCGTGCTCAACCATTATCAGATCAGGATTCCCAGTGAGTTACACAGACACACAAACATAGCTGCATCTCGTTACAACACTTTCTTGCCATGTAATAATAAACTCAATGTGTTTCAGATGGCTCCAACCCTTACACTCTAAAGTTGTGTTTCTCCACTTCCTCTCACCTGTAATGAGCAGACGGTGTCACGGGTTCATGGATCACACTTATGCAAGCAGCCGAGTGGAGGAAGATCAAACTAAGTACAAAGAAGAGACGTTTTATTAATGTTTTCATGTATACAAGTTTCTACAAAGTCATAAGCCACTGAGTTAAATCACTTAATCTTTATTTGATATAACTTGACAGTGTGAGTGAGAGAGGAAAAAGATGGAGAGAGAAAAGAAAGGTGAAGAGAGAAAGATAGAGAGGAGCAAGGAGAGAAGAGGAGAAAAAGATGGATAGAGAAAGATGGAGAGAGAAAGCAAAGACAGAGGAGAAAAAAGATGAAGATAGATACTGGTGTGTCTAATCAATTCCGGTTGGTAAATAGATAGTTGGGTCTGAAGGGACGGTGATTACATTTAGGAGAACGGATAAGTTTAGGAAAAGGTGAAGATCAAAAATATAACAGTTTAGACCCGTTTAGCATCAGAAATAAACTCGTCACCATGGCAACCAGCGCACTTCTGTCCCTCCGAACCAAACCACTTTGATTTTAGGTTCAAATGTCCCATCATGCCTCTGTGTTCTCATGTAGATGCAGCAAGGAAAGGGTTGATCTCGCAGTCAGAAGTAAACATCTTATTGCTGAGTTTTGTCGCTATTTAATGACTGGAATATTAACTTTTAAAAATATTAACTTGAACCTAGGGCTTATGATGAAAATAATAATCACGATTATTTAAAGAATAATTGAAACTAGGTCTGTAGTTGACCAAAGAAATTCTTGATCGACTAAAAACATGTCCATCGACCGATCAATCGACTAAAAGGGGGTGTGGCAAAAGCTCGGAAGTTAAAAATATTATCGCGTTCATACAAAATCTATAATTTGCGCAGACATCCAATTGTTTGTTTTAAAAAAAAAAAGACACGATAAAAGGAACCGTATGTAAGATTTTGATGTCAGATTTCATAAACATGAATTATATGTGTCCAAAGATACAAGGTCAACAAGTCCAAATATGCTATTATATTTACTGAAAGTCAATGCAATTCTGAGTTATTCTTAATTAAAAAAGCAATGGACATGATGTCCTTTGTTGATGTTTACATTAATTATCCAATCAGAAAGCAGAATGAGCCTAACAAGACTCTCTCATTTGGGTTGCCAGTTTGGTTTCTTGGTCAGGAACATGTTTGAGTTTGAACTGATGTTGCTACAGGACACAGACACAACTGTCTGTGATAGGCTCATGCACTTGTTTCTACACAGTTCTCATTAGGCTCCTCCCACAATGTGTTAAAAAGCAATATTTGGGAACAAACCATGACAAGAGTCAGGTGTCTGGGAAAGTGACATTCTGGCTATTAAACATGATTCATAGCAAGTCTTGTTCCTGATTGGTCAGTAGCTTCCTATCTTCAATGTATGGGCCATTTGAAACTCTGGCAACCCATGTTCATTTGTGATTGTAATACCTTTTTAAAACCACTAGTTGTGCATCTTACATACGGTTCCTTTAAACCAATGATTTGGTCCGGAATCTTCAGCTAATTCACTTCTTTTTGTTACTGTTCAATACAAATCCTTTTAATCTAAATACAATTATAGTCGACTAATAGAAATTTTGGTCGACTGGACTCCACGACGATTAATCGACTAAATGACTAAAGCACTACAGCCATAATTGAAAGTTTATTTGATTAGAAAGATTGCAGAGCATTAGCGCTCCTTAGATACAGAATGAAGAGATCAAATGAAATGGGTGAGATATTTTATGAAAATGGACTGCTGTAAATGTTTTCTACAATTGTAAAGAAAGAATCTAGACCTACTTGTGAAAGATTATACCAATATCATACCAATACCAATCATAATTGAAATTGAAATCGATTACAGTTTTTCTCAACCGCTTTGACACATTCTAAGAGTCAATTTACAAAACAGCTCACACAGAATCCTAACTGAACTCAGGCTAATTTAGTTTACATTCAAAACTGTTCAACGTTCTTGTAAAAAGCAAGTTTTATCATCAAAACTCTCACACATTTCCAGTGTTTTATGTGTTTTCTCATTTGACTTTACAGCTCAGAAGCTTTAGTTCTGATTCAAAAAAGGTGTGGATGCTGAGAATGGATGTTTTCTCTTTAAAAACTCAAAACAACCTAAGTGTTAAAAATCTGCTACAGTTTACAAGTATTGTTATTCATTGAATGCATCACCTCTATTATTAGCCTAAGTGAACACTGTCCAAACAAGAAAAAATACAACTATCAAATCAATGCATTCCAACAAAAGACTTATGTTCCTCTATGTGCTGCTGGGACTAGATCACCACTGAAGATAGAGTGTACACGAATAATATTAAATATTTCAAGAAACTAATCTATTTCGGTACAGGTTCTGTCAGTCAGTGAGACTTTTTTTTTCCTACAGTCTATATTTTCTGCTCAGACATTGTCCTGTTTAATTCTTTGTTGTTTGATCTTTTTGCTCATGTGATTTTAGATTTTGCTGTGATGTGTGAGTTTGTTATGACAAAGTCCTTTATCATGTGTGAACAGGTTGTAGTGTTGGAGAACGAATGAAATTTGGCAAATGTTCTGACTACTCAGCGTTGTTCAGATAAATGTTGTAAACAAGTGATCAAACTTTTCTAAAGCGAATGAGAAAAACTGTAATGTACAGCCCTGCTTGACATAAAGAGTCTACAGAGCTGCTTTAATAAAAAGAAACATAAAGAGCAACACTTGTTTGTGCAGGGGGGCCGATTAAAACAGACTGAAGGCCGCATCTGGCCCTCGGGCTGCGGTTTGACCAGGTATAAGATATAAGAGAAACTTATTTATGAAATGTTCAGCCAGTTTTGTTGTTTTGGCCTTGCTTTTTTCAGGTCAAGGTCGGAGGTCGTCCCAGTTTTTTAAGAGGAATGAATTTGGGAACATTGTGATTAGATTGGATTGTTTTTTATATTTTCACCTAAAAGCTTCTTACTGTTCTTCTGCTTTGCAACATGAATCTGTAATGATTCTTATATAATTTTCTTTGCCCTAAGGATGTGTTGACAGCTTTACTTATTACAGACCGAAAAAACTTTACAGTTGCCCCATTATTCAGCGATATTTGTCATATTTATTTAACAATGTTTGCTTCTGTACTATTCTGTAAAAATATCTGTAAATGCTGTAAAAACATGTTTAGTCCAGCTTTGGCTCCAGTTAAACACATTTTAAAGTTAGAACAAAAAATATATATATAGACATATTTATTTATACACAAAAGAAAGTTTTCACTTAAATGACAATCCAACATCTCAGTAGATACAAGATATTTAGTCCAAGTTTATTTCAAGCAAATGTTTTAGGATTTTTGGTTTATAATGTTTTAATACAATGCATTACAAATAATGCAAATTCAGACAATCATATTTGTTTCTTATATTTTTTATTGTTTCTTATGTTAACTGCAAAAGTATAATCTGTTGTAACTTCAGTGCAATGTTGATATTTTGACTTGTGAATGTGTAAAGTGGAACAATAAAGCTCATTCTAGAAGTTTTGCAGGCGACGTCACAACATTTAGCAGTGAGTGGAAAAAAAAGGTGTGGGTGGTGAGAATGGATGTTTTCTCCTTTAAAAACTCAAAACACAACTTAGCTGTGAAAAATCTGCTACAGTTTACAAGTATTGTTATTCATTGAATGCATCACCTCTATTATTAGCCTAAGTGAACACTGTCCAAACAAGAATAAAAATTGCAGTGATCAAAATCAATGCATTCCAACAAAAGACTTATGTTCCTCTCATGTGCTGCTGGGACTAGATCACCACTGAAGATAAGAGTGTACACAAATAATATTAAATATTTCAAGAAAACTAGTCAATTTCGGTACAGGTTCTGTCAGTCAGTGAGACATTTCATATTAGCAGGCTTGGTTTATGAAAAGAAAAAAACATTATTCAAAACATTTCTAAATTTGTTAAAAGAAAAGCTGTGGGTAGCGCATCATGGCTCTTGTAAAACAAGAGATACTCAGTTAGGTGCTCATTGGAGAGATTGGGTGATGATTTCTTTAACAAGTAAAAATAGAAAATGCCAAAAAGATTTCTAAATTTGTATTGCAAATATAAAGACCACAAGCAGAAAATGATATGAACATGCTCAGTGTTGGAATAACTTATTACAAAAGTAACTAATATAGGCCTATTCTTCTTTATCTTAAGTAGCAAAAATAATGCAACTTACAGGTATTACTTCTTTAAGGAACCAAGGGGACACTCGTCCCCTGTCCCGGGAATGTAACTGTTTCAGATCGTTGCTGTCCCAGTGACGTGGGCCGGACCACTGATGCCTGGACCTCCGCCCCACCTTCCTCTCCAGGATTGGCCTGTCCTGATCCTGCTAGACGAGTCGTTTCCCTCTGCTTATGGACTCTGGCTCTACAAACATAAACTCTATAACTTTAGTCTTAGTTACATCTACAGCCTGTCCGTCCATGGAGTGGATCCCTTCTTCACTGTGGTTCTCCTCCAGGTTTCTCTTTTCCCTGAGGGTTTTTTTGAGTTTTTCCTTGCCGAGAAGGAGGGTCTAAGGACAGGGGATGCTCTGGACAATCATTCATCTGCTCTACTAATAATCTGCTTTGACATGCTTGATCAAATCTTTCATTGAATATGTATTGTTTTATTTTGATTTCCTATTATTCATATTTGCTAAAATTAATAATCTTGGGAAGTCCTCAGAGACGACTGTTGTTGTGATTTTCGGCTATACAAAAATAAATTGATTTGATTTGACATGTGCAGTACCTCCCACTTTTCCCCTAATTTTTCAATGTTGTTAATTTTCTCATAAAATTTGTCTATTTACTTTCTATAAATTTAGAAGAAAAAAAGTAGATGTAACCCTCTTAGTTACAGTCAAATCAGCCATTCTAAAATGGCTCATTGTTTGTTCAAATACTCTTATGACAAACAAAATTTTTTAAAACGTTTTCTAAAAATTGATTAGGAATTTTTAATGAGCTCCGCCTAAACTTTTTAAACTTATTTTAAGTCCCTAAAACTCATTTTTAGTTAAATTACATTCACCTTTTGAAGAGGAATTGTTATAATTCCAAAATTTGCTCAAACTTGTGTCATTCTGGCCTCTAGTGCCACCAGTTTTGTCCCGCCACTTGGCTTGGATAATGACGTTATTCCATGATTTACAAAAAATGTTTTAGGCGGAATAGTCTACTGTTTTTTTTCTGTTTAGCATTTTCTATTTCTTTTGTACTGGTATAGTTCTCTTACAACTAGAGTCAATTAGACATTAGAAGGAAAAACTGTAGAGCCTCAGTTTCACAAAGACCCCAACCATTTGTTTGTGCTACAAAGGGTTCAGTCATAAATTCTCTTTGAACTTTAGACAGTTTTTGTCAGGCGTTTTAGTGAAAAAATGCTGGTTCCTGATAGGCCTATTACCAGTACTTACTGTATATTACTGGATGAACTCTGGTTATCTGGCAAGTTACATTGTATATTTGAATTGTATTTATATAATTCTAATGAGCACTTCAGTACCAAAACTTTGATGAAACTGCAGCATAGAAGACTTTCTGTGGTGTCTGTGACTTGAATCAAAGATCATCAAACATTAACTACAATGTAAATAAACTTTTGTGACTCCACATTTATTAATCAGTCAGTGTAATAAAAGTATTATGATTGCACAATATTTTCTTAGCACAACAATGCGTGATGAGCTAAAAGTAACCCAAAGCAGTGTAAGTCAGCTACATTTTAGAGCCATTAATATTTTGTATTGCATTTTCATATCTGGAACTAGTAATATATCATGTTTACATTTTAACAACTGCTGCTTTGTATCACTGTTCTCCATACGAGCAGCAGATGTCGCACTTTTGCTTTAGTGTAAGTTAAATTAGACCATAAAAAAAACAAATTCCACCAGTGCTACTTGTGTGACCTTTGATTCTTGTACGAAATGGTATCAAAATAGTAGTTTACCGTAAATACCGAAGCGTAGACAGGGTCAAACTTGTCTAGATTGTGAGATTTTGTCACGTAGAAATGTTGTACTGCTGGGCTATGTTTTTGTAAGATCTGACTTGTGTGTGGTGCATAATGAATGTGTGACAAAGTTCAAGAGGCAGTAAATATGCTTTATATTATTCTATGTGTATTCTAGTTAGTGTATACAGTATAACACCTGGCAATACTCACAACGGTACTGTTTAATGTAAATATGGGTGGAAGGTAAAACTAAAACCTCACTGTGAAATCCAGAATAACCAGCATCTGTCAAACATTTAAACCAAACGCGTGAGTTTGGTTTTAAAATCTTGTTTCCGGGCGCTGTTTCTCCCGCTCAGTCCACGTGACCTCGTACCGCGCTCTGATTGGACCGTTTTCAAATCACGGAGGGCCTGATTGGTCCGTTTTGAACCACTGCTGTAATGCGGTGCTTTCAAAACGTTCGGCTGCGTTTTCCTCTCGCTGTGACAGACCGACACAGACATCGACCCGACTGAGCTCTAAAAACACTACAGGACCGTTTAGTCTTACCGTAAGTGTGCTGATGAAATATGCTATGCTTACGATTAGCCTGTATCGTTTGATTAGCAGAGTGATCGAAGGATTGGTGTAAATTAGCCTTAAAGAGCTAGCTTATGTCTCTGGGATTAGCAAGCTAAGGCTAACGTTATGTGCTACTTTTTGCTCTTGCTTTCTCAGCTTCAACTTTTACTGTCAACGTGAACGATCTGTGTTTTATTTCAGACAAAGATGGAGGATTACTTAAAAATAGAGAAAATTGGTGAAGGTATGTGTAATATTTGTACTTTTTTCTTGTTTGTTGTTGCTTTGTGACATTCCCAAAGTCACCCCAAACTGTACTACTATCAGCTACTTACTATTACTAGTCACTATTGTTGAGAGGTTGAACATAATGATCAAAATATTAGTCACATGTTTTTTTTTCTGAATGTTTATTTGTATTAACAGTTTTCTTTTACGTTTGTTGCCCAAAAGTGATTAAAATTATTAATATCTCTGCTCTATTGTCGTGGTTTTCCAAAGGTACATATGGTGTAGTGTACAAGGGAAAACATAAGGGGACAGGACAGGTTGTGGCCATGAAGAAGATCCGCCTGGAGAGTGAGGACGAGGGTGTCCCAAGCACTGCTATCAGAGAGGTGGCCCTGCTGCAGGAGTTAAAGCATCCCAATGTGGTCAGGTATGTCGCTAAAGTAGATCCAACCACAGCCTAACCTAACCCATTCATATGAAATATTAAGAACATTATTGAATTGTTAATTCTATTGTGAGATGGTGACATCCTGAAAGACACCTATGAACAAATGTTATTTATTTTATTAGAATAAATATACACTTATATGCAAATATGTGTACATTATGGGTGCATAATGCTGGGCTATGTTCTTGTGAGGTCTGTTTGTAATGTGTGGTACATAATGATAGAGTAACTAAACCTTTATACAATGCTTTATTTTATTCTTTGCATATTCTATCTGAAGTTTACACCCTCTAACCTTTGGCAATACTCACAACTGATAAAATAATAAATAAACATGCACTTTACAGGCTGCTGGATGTTCTAATGCAGGAGTCCCGTCTTTACCTCATCTTTGAGTTTCTTTCTATGGATCTAAAGAAGTACCTTGACTCGATACCATCAGGACAATACATGGACCGCATGCTTGTTAAGGTAAGGTTTTAGTGCGCAAACAACCTTTTGTTTTCTTTTGTTACATCTTAGAATCACAGTTTTATTAATGAGTTTAATGTTGTTTTATATACAGAATGGGCTGTATAAAATTGGCTTTGCATTATTATTATACATATATACCCCTTCTTGTATTGTCCTTGTTTTTTGCTTGTCAATAAAGTAAACAATATAATTTCTTGTTTTTTTGCTACAGAGCTATCTTTACCAAATTTTGGAGGGAATTTACTTTTGTCACTGTCGGCGAGTTCTTCATCGTGACCTAAAACCACAAAATCTTCTGATCGACAACAAGGGAGTTATCAAACTGGCAGACTTTGGACTGGCACGGGCGTTTGGGGTTCCTGTTAGAGTTTACACACATGAGGTCAGAAAGGTTTTAGCACTTCTCATTTGGAATATGAAGTGAAGTGCTCTTTCTTAACCAGTATCTTTCCAGGTGGTCACGTTGTGGTACAGGGCACCTGAGGTTCTCTTAGGTTCTCCTCGATACTCAACTCCTGTGGATGTGTGGAGCACAGGGACCATTTTTGCAGAACTTGCAACAAAGAAACCTCTTTTCCATGGAGACTCTGAAATCGACCAGCTCTTCAGAATCTTCAGGTGAGTTTAGTACAAGTGAAGCTGTTGGTCATGAACACTCTATAACACCTTTGTTTTGGGGTTTTCACAGAACATTGGGGACCCCAACAATGAAGTGTGGCCTGAGGTGGAGAGTCTGCCTGATTACAAAAATACATTTCCTAAATGGAAACCAGGCAGTCTTGCTTCAATGGTGAAAAACCTGGATCAGAATGGCTTAGATCTGCTCTCAGTAAGTATTAATAAATAATACCATTACCTGATCACAACTTTACTTCCATAGTGTTTGAAGACAAATGGCTCTTCAGCTGGAACTCACTGCTCTCACATTTAAGTGGCAAACAAACCATTATCTGGACAAGCTGGCTTGTTTAATATTTTAGTTCATCTATCAGATACAATGGTGTATTTTCCTGAGATTTTTCAATATCTTATTTGTATAGATGACAAAACTACTTTCTACTGGAAGATTAGGGTTTGTATGCTGTGGGCAAAACAACTGCATGTCCTTTGATTTAACTTGCCACTGTCTCAAGGCTGACTCTGAAGTCAAAATGCTGTGAACGTACTATAATAATACATTTTAGTTCAATAGCGCTTTTCTGTCTGGACGCTCAAAGACGCTTTACAGACAAAGGCAGATAAACAAAGATACAACAATAAAAACAGTTAGTAATTAAAACATTAATCAAACATTAAAAGCAGATTTAAACAGATGGGTCTTCAGATTTTTCTTCAGCCTCATTTATCATTCCAAGTAAGAACTAAAAAATATGCATCTTCTATTTGTGTTTCGCACCGCCTCAAATTCTGCAGTTTTAGCGTCTTAAGTCAGGTTTTTACTTCTCCTAATGGAGTAAAACTGTAGTTTTTGATACATGAGTCCCTTAGTGTCCTTTATTGATGGCTACATTGGTCTCATTTTTACCACAGCCTGTAATTGAGCATAGATCATGTGGAGATGTGGGTGTTTCCCCCATTTCACAGGATTCTTCCTCCAAAAACTCTGTAGCACTCCTCCAAAGCCGAGAAAACAAAATAGTGCTTATGCAAATACAATTAACCAAATGTGTTTGTATGTCCCAAATTATAAAGGTTTTGTGAGTTTGGCTGATAAAGTCAGAGCCTATTGACATCTTCAGCTGCTCATTTTATGCTCCGTAAACTCACTGGTGACACAAACACAATTATGTGCAACAACAAGCATGTCATTTCAAAAATCTAATTTGCTTCCTAACTTGACATGGAAATGATCTGTTGCTCATATCATTTATGCTGGCTTATAAACTCTGGTATTTAGTTATTTGATCAAGGCTATTTTGCAGTTAAAGGTCATCCAAAAATATTAAAGATGCAATGCATTGTGGGCACCGGTAATTTAAATAGCCGCCAGGTGACCAAAGATCCATACGTGTATTCTTGGTAAATTAGCCAAACTCAAGTATTGAGCTGCAGAGGACGTAGATTATGTTAACAGCAGCTGGCAGAACTTTGAGGTGGATTCCTGCAAAGTGCTTTAAAAGAAGAGCATCCTGGCAATTTTGAAACACCTATGTATGCATCCAACATGTTCAACGTGAAGTTTTGGTTCAAAAGACCTCTGCTTTTTGTAGATGAGGCTACATGATGTTCTTTTATAAAGAATGTCCTGTAGGATCTGCTCATGTGATATTCTACATGTGCATATTTATCAGATGTAAGATATATTAAATACAGTTAATTTAAAACAGTTCAAATACAGTAAATGTATTAATGCAAAAGGCTAGGGCTGTTACTTGTTCTCATGACACATTTTAGAGGTGAAATCAACCTATTTAAACCACTGCTGAAGTTCTATGATTAGTGTATTGACTATACAATGTTTGACAGAAAATGCTGATCTACAATCCACCAAAGAGGATTTCTGCTCGGGAAGCCATGACACACCCATATTTTGATGACTTGGACAAGTCCACTCTGCCCGCTGCCAGTATCAACAAAATTTAAATACTGTCATTGCATCTTTTTGTTTTGTGCAATTTAATCCTGTAAATATGTGTGTGTACCTTTGAGATGTTTCTTTACGTTGTCTTTAATAAAAATGACACATTGTGACAGATGAATTTTATTTCATAATAAAATAATTATTCCTCCATGTAGTCCACAACATTCTGACAATAACTGTTGAATAAACTGATGTTTATTCAAGTAAAAAATCACTGATCTCGCTTTCATCTGAGACCTAAAGAAAAAAGATTTTTTTTAACAATATTATTTATGACCAAATTTTATCTTGTCAGGCCTTACCTTCGCAATCTCCTCTGGGCATCTGAGATAATATAACTAGGCAGATGTTCTAATGATGACTGTAGGTGGAAAAAATATCAGAAGGGCGTGAAATAGAATTGTTTTTGGCAGAATGTGCAAATGATTACACCACTTACCATGTCTTTAATGGTTAACTGACAGCTGTAGCACAGTAAAGTCTTGAGCTCTGCTGGTTCCAGTTTGTTACTGCAACAGAAATGTATTTTATGTAAAGAAAAAGTAAAGATCTGAGTAACATTTCATCGGTTTTACCTGGAAGAGGAGGAAGAGCAGCAGCTTCCTTCTCCGTGGCACTGGCTGGAGCAACTAGCAGCTGACTTTGTATCTGCACAAAAAAGCAACATAATAGAACCTGATGTTGCTCCGTCGTGGACCAAACTCACCACAATCACCGAATCATGACAACTGGTTAACAACAGTAATTAATTGAAATGCTTAAAGATCATAATGCAATTTTGACTATTGTTAGCTTTAGTTGTTTTAATATAGTTACTTCACCAAAAACATCCCCAAAATTGTGTTAAGTTTCATTTACAATGTTTGAGTATCTTGCATTATTTGTCTGTCTACATCTCTAAAGCTTTTATAATTACAATTACAAATTTAATCTATTTTTAGCCTATTGTAAAGAGTATTATTTTGTGACTCAATCAATAACCTTGTTTTTGGCAGTATGTGTTTTACTTGTTTAGTTTTTTGTTCAGATGAGATTTTCCACAGAAGTGTCAAATTTGTTGCAGTGAGAAGTGAAGTACTTTAGACCAGTGATTCTTAACCAAGAACCCAAAGTTGGGCTGCGAGCACCTCCTTGAGGGCCACAAAATCAGTCAATACAATACATTTAATATGAGATTGGGCCCAGGATACTTTCTACATGAATATTCGGGCCCCGAGGTCAAAAGGTTAAGAACCCTGCTTTAGACCTTCTCAGACAAAAGATTACACAAATCAAAGACTCAAATGATTCAAATGAGTCTACTGAAGGTGTATGGAGTTTCAAAAACAATGGACAGGGTTTGTACAAATTTTAACTTCAGCTTTTCCAGGATTTTTCCATGACTTCTCCAAAACAATTCCCAACTTTTCCATGACCTTGTTTAACATACAGTACTTTTCAGTCAACAACCGTCTTTCATTAACTGGTTAAGACCAAAACAATTTTTTTTAAATGGATTTTTGGACATAAAATGTTCCAAATAATTTGGATTATGAAATACTTTCAAATTTACTGAATTTTATTCCAGCAATATCTTTCGGTTTAAGAAAAGGAATGTATTTTTATTTAATTTTATTCTGCTTTTCCAAAAAACAAAATAAAAACCGCGTTAAGTAGTGATTTTATAAATAATTTTCCATTTAACTGAGAAAATAATATATATCATTATTCTGCGTCAAAGTTTAGCTTTTTGATCCAAACCACATGACTGAATTGGATTAATTGCCCGCCCAACCAGCGAGACAGAACACATTATCTACAATTTATTTTTAATTCAAAATAATTGAGATTTTAACAAACCTTTTTCAAAACCTATGGATTTCCAAAACTTTTTCAGGGGATAGAAATTAGAATAGAATCTTCCATGACTTTTCAAGGTTTTCTATGACTGTACGAGCCCTGAATGGAGCACTCGCTGTTTTGCCATTAGTTTTTAGTGCCTAAATATGAAGCATTTTGTGTCAATGAAACAACAAACAACTTCTACTACTGTTTTGATAAGAAATCAGCGTTCTTATATTATCTAGGCCCCATATGTCAAAGTCAAGGCCCGGGGGCCAGATGCGCCCCTCCACTATATTTCATGCGGCCCTCAAGGTCTTATAAAGTTTACTTTCGTTTTATATTAGTGCCAAGTGTGTTTTAACCTAATGACAAATTTAACTGAAACTTAAAGAGCAAGTAATTTTTCAGACTAATGCAGATATATTCAGTATTTGTCACTTTATTAAATATACAATAATCAAATACAGCTATTATTTGTAGTATGTCCAAAATGAGTGAGGTTAATTTCAGTTACAACCGGCCTTCGTGGATAATCCCGATGTCAATATAGCCCTTTGTTAAGATGAGTTTGACACCCCTGATCTAGGCCTTAAATGAATTGTGTCCTTTTCTGAAAGATAGCTATGATTCAAAAACTTCTTGATCTTAATGAGCTCAAAATCCTACACTATGCAAGTATTATTAGTTTAAAGTTGTTACATTTTTTGTAGTTTTTTTATGCGTCTTAATTTCCAGTACAGTGATTTTTAAATGTAACTGTACCGTGTTGAAGAGTTGGACGATGTCACTTTGTGGACATTTGTTCTGGGAAAGTTGCTCTGAGATCAGCGTGGCCTGGAAAGCAGAAGCATTTTCTGATGGAGGGAAAACAGAAAGTCACATCATTAGATAAGGTAATACCACTGATACTTCTTAGTACATAGTTTAAAGATTAACACAGCAGTAAAGACATATATATATATAAACAACATTATTTA
Organism: Mugilogobius chulae; assembly: GCA_038363315.1. Classification (NCBI taxonomy): domain Eukaryota; kingdom Metazoa; phylum Chordata; class Actinopteri; order Gobiiformes; family Gobiidae; genus Mugilogobius; species Mugilogobius chulae. Next base: position 227,536 of record JBBPFD010000685.1, read on the forward strand.
ATCACATTACAAAAGCCTTATGTGTCATCAGGAGAAAGTAGAAAATGTAGAGAAGATGGATCCACACATCTTGTAAGCTCCCCAAAAAATAATAAAACAAAAAATATTACATCTTTGGTAGCACATAGAGGCTTTTTTTGGGGAGCATAAGACTTATGTGGATACATTTTTCGTCCAAGCAACATTTATACCAGTAATGCGCCAAAGTTTTTTGCTTGTACATTCAAAAATATTTGTGGCATTAATCCCAGATATCAAGAGTATTCTTTGTCGTGGGCTCTGGATCCCTGGCAAGATCTATTAATACTCAAATCAAATCATAAAATGTATTAGACAGGCTTTATGTCCTGTAAAGTAAGTGTATACATCATTCACTGTCCAACAAAACTGCACCAATCCAGTAATTTAGTTGTAATAAATGTATACATCTTGAAATTGACATTAAAAACATTGATTTTGATTTGCTGAAACCAGTTTTATAGCAGAGACCCAAACAGACTTAAGTAAATCAATCTGTGAACACAATAAAACTTTACTGTCAGATGTGTAATGAGACTTCACCTGCAGAAGTGTCCAGTTCACACAGACACAGCTCACACCTGGGACTGTCCACAGCAGACGGGGCTTTACAGGCGGTTTGCAGCTTCTCACTGGTCCTGTTAGATCAAAGCTCATCAGATCAATGTGATGTGGAACGTTGGTAAAATGTTATTTATTCAGCAAGAGACAATTGTAGGTAACACATGATTTGATGATGAACTTCCAACCTTGTCACACATGATCTGTATTATTTGCCATTATTTTAAGCTAACCACGTTACACCAACCAGTCAACACTATTTTTTTTTTAGTTAAAGGTCCCATATTATGCAAAATTCACTTTTGTAGCTCTTACCCATTTTAGAATGTTATTACTTCACCAAAAACATTCCCAACGTAGCATTTAGTTTCATTCACAAATGTTTAAGTAATCTAGGAAGAGGTAGTTTATTGTTAGCTGCTATTTTAACCTCAATTTAACTCTTACTTTATGATAGAAATCCAGAAGAACTTTAAACTAAACGCCTTTTTTGGCAATTATTTTGATTTTCTGTTTTTAAGATTATGTTAAACTATGAAGGAAGCAATTTCAGACAAGGTTAATGCAATAACTACAGCTTAAGTTTTGCAAATCCAGGGTTAAAAAAGTAATCAGGTGGCTCTAGTGAAGTTGTCTAGATTTAAAACACAGTGGAGCACTTCCTGTATTTTAAATTCATGACATTATGAGGAGAAACCGCATGTTTTGAGTTTAAGGGAAGAATAGATAAGCTTTAACATGCAGGATTTAGGGGCTAAATTGATGAAGATGAAGCAGAACACCACATCAGGCATGTTTTTGATAATGAAACAACATTTTAAAGGGTGGAAAATTAGTGTAATATAGGACCTTTAAGTTTTAGGGCTATAATCAACTGAAGATGTGCCATGTGTGTCAATTAACCAGAGAGGCACTGGTTCTCAGTAAAAAAAAATGTACAAATCCAAGTTTGCTCACACTTCGTTTAACAACATAAATAAAGCAGATGCAAGTATAATAGTCCACTGTGGCTCGTATTTACCCAAAGCCACATGGATTCTCCTGAGAATGCTCGTATTATGACTTGAAAGCAGTATCAGCGGCTGCAGTCTCCGGTAAAATACATTCTTTATGGATTCTTTCTGCACACCTGCACAAGTATCGAAACTGCGTCCAGACTGTTCCGAGGTCAGTGTACCAGGGAGCATTGGTTTTAAGTCTTGCATGACTCACACCGAACTCACATGATGTCAGGGGTAATTATGTGTATATGTGGTTAGTTTGTACTGACCTGTAGATGGTACTGACTGTGGAGGGGAACTCTGTCTGAAGTTTGGTCACAAAGTCTCTGTTAGTCTTTGAATACTGTCCTTCTCTGAGGCCTGTTCATAGATAAAACAATAAATATATAGGTCTTAATTATCTAACTAGACATTACATTTGCTGTAAATTGTACCTTAAAGTCTAGGCCTGAGATGAAGACAGAAGGAACTTTAAATAAGTGGTTATAGTAGGCATTTCCTTTGCTGAATAATCCCTCATCGGCCTCACTGCTATGACATCACCGTAACGCGAGTCTGAAAAACCCTGTTTGAACAAGACAACATGATGTGTTTAAAGTTATTCTTGGTGTATTTTCACAGACGTCGTTCTGACCGTGTCAAGCGCTGCCTGTGCTCCTCGGCCCAACGAGATGCTGCTCAACAACTTTACAGCCAGTCTGGTGCAGTTGTCCCCCAGCATCAGTTTACTGTAGCCCTCCGTACGAGCCGTGTGCAGCAACAAGTGCTGCCTGTGGACACAACAAAAGCAGGGAGTCTTCAGACTGATTTATTCTGTTTTCTAAAAGGATTTATAGCCATTTAAAGGGTAAAACCATAAGAATACAATGATAAAATATATGAAGGACTATAGTTAAAATGGTCAAAAGTGCAATTAACCGGTACAAATATATAGGTTCAGTTCACGTGACGTCACAACATTCTCCTGGCCAATAAAAGTCATCAAATTAGTTACGTATTTCAAGGCAATGTATAATGTTAATACCGTCATTTTGTGTGCCAGTGTGTGCCGCTGTAGCTGGACCACACAGAGGCCGCAGAAGCGAGGCTTTAATGACAAAAAGCGTAAATACACGCACATCACTCAAAGTGTGCTCAGAATCAGAACACAGGACACAAGACTCCGAGGAACAATCCTGTGTGCATCGAAGCGTTATCTTTCTGTTTGGGTTTGCAGATCACATTTGGGAGTTGAGCTAAGTAAGAAGTCCACAGATTTTCAACTTGTTATAGTAGAGTTTGGGAATTGTTTGACTAATTTTTTAGTGAGAAAATCTTGTATATTGCAAGCTCATTGTGTTAAAACTGCACAGTGTAGCTTTTTGACAAAACGTGATCTTGAATAAAAGAATGTTTTTGTAACTTCGATATTAATAAATAAATAATATTAATCTTTTCTTTTGCTACAAGCCTCTTCCTGTCTATTTCTACTAAAATTAAGTAATTGACTTCACCTCAAGAAAGTTACACAGTGTTCCTTTAAAGCTAAGAAATTCCTTTATTACAGACAGATTGACATGTGGTTTGAAGAGTATTGCTTCGTACCTTAACATGTGAAGCAGCTCTTCTCTGGCTGTGAGCGTCTTCACTGAAGCCAGGAGCTGCTGCAGTTGGACAGTTTGGGTCTTTAACACGTCGGCTGGTTCTTGTTGTTGTGACGAAGGCGGCGCTGCACAGCTCTGCTTCTGATCAAACTTCCCCACGGCCTCTTTGTACGAACTTCCACCGTCTGAGCTGGACACGTCTGGTCGTATTAAGACTGAGGTGGGCAGCTCTAAAACCTACAAAATACAACATAATTATCCATTCCTTTTTGCTTTTTTTGACTTCCATCATCTTCTGAAACTTTACTGTCAGTGTGAGAATTGCTTTCACATAATTACTACACTAATAGAAAGTTAAATGTTGTAACTATTAGGGCTGTATACCTTTCGTCGTTTAGTCGATCAATCAGTCGATGAAGTCTTAGTTGATTTGTATTAGACAAATTCTTTTTGTTATATTATAGATCAGCAACAAAAGGGAGTGAATTTGGAGATTTGGGACCGAATCATTGGTCTAAAGCACATTTTTAAACTTAGTACACTGTTTTTTATTCATATTTTGTTAGAGTTTTAGTTTTTGCTTGAATGATTGGATTTTTTTGTTTTTTTTCAGCACAGTTTTAGTCAGATAAATGGTCAGAATAAAGAAAAAAATATTTTTAGCTTCAGAACTTCAGCCACACTTCGATGGGACACATCTTTAGTCGACCAAGAATTTCTTTGGTCAAGGGCAACGATACAGACATAGGAGGAATCAGCTTTGAATGAATTTTAAACATGATTTTAATATCAAGTAACTGACCCGATTCCCCTAACCATAACCAAAAAGATAACTAAAATGCTCTTTTATCAACACCAGTTTAAGAATTGATTAGTATTGATTTTTTTTTTAAAGGGATCCCTGACTATAAAGATAAATATGGCTTAAATGGTAGTACAGGTCATGCTTACTAAAATAAATTGCAAACAAATAATAACGCTTACTATTTTTTATAAAATTGTCATTGTTTTGGAGACACTGGCAGCCGCCATATTGTCCAGACGCAATGCATTCTGGGTTGATGATGTCAAATGGTTGCTTTTGGTTGTTGCCATGGTTGCTCCTGCCATAGTTGCTCCCTAGGCTGTTACCTTGACAACCACCAGAAGAGACAGACAACTATTTGATGTTAAAATCACAGTAAAATAGCAGCCTCCGTGTAATTTCTTTAAAATACTATTTTAATTAAACTACAAATACTTCCAAGGTTTTTGTCCTGTGTTTATATAAGTGAAGATATTAGAAGTTTTTTAGGGTAAACATGTGATTATAGCCAGGGTTCACTTTAAATAATTTTGACACCCTCATTTTTTAGCTTTAGAGTATTTGCCACACCCCTTTTTAATAAATTAATCGATCAATGGGACATGCTTTTACTAAACCAAGAATTAATTATTCGACTACAGCTCTAGTCATCTACACATCATGTTAGTGTCATAAAATGAAGTTGCATTTATAAGCTCTTACCCTCTCCAAAGGAATGATGTGAAAAGGAAAACCAGTGGATTCGAACAGAGTCTTTAGCTCTGCGTTTGTCTTCTGTCGATCGTCTGAAGAGCGTCCAGTCACTGCACCTTCTGAACAAACAATCTACAATCACGACACATTCAACAACATCTGAACACTATTAGAATACAATCTGTCTTTACCATCAATAAAAACAATCCCCGGAGTGAACCTGAGCTTCTTATGAGCGTTTACACTTAGACCCTGGAAAACAGAAATAATGTATCATGTTTAAGCTGCACAAAACCAAATTGCAATATGAAAAGGTGCACAAAATAGATTTAAATAAAAGCACTTTTTTATACTTTAGATTTTGAAATAAATAATACAAAACGGCATCTTTAGTTTGAAAAGGCTTGTATGATCACAAAATCGAACTACTACTTTGGCCTCTTCCTGTTTGTTCTCATGGGAAAAGTGGTTCCTTTAATTTCTATCTTTTCATATTATAACATACATATAACACATAACATTTATCCTTATTCAAATTGTATCAAAGTATGGATTTAAAGTATGGTGTCAATTATTTTGAACACAATCTGACTTTAAAGTAGGGCTGGCAATATCATGATAAAAATCGAATCGTGACCTTATCTCTGTGATATCTCCTTTTTTGATAAATCGTCGTATCGTGATTATCTGTCCGTTCAAATACAGCGTATCTTTTGCGAACCAACTTCTCTTACCCTCCAGTGTTGTTAAGTGGGCTTCTTTTTTACAGTCTCTTATGAATTTAGTGTCGTAAAATAGATGAATTTGAGCAAAGTTTTCAGGTGTGATTTACAAAATAAATACATTTATGACTGAAACGTGGATTTTTCATGTCTAAAAGTCGTTATGATCGTTAGAAACTATGAAAATATGGCAAAAACAAATAAACATTTGTTTAAAAATGGTATTGAAGTGCTGAGGTTGTTTGTTTGGGAGTTTTTTTAAAAGCTTGGTTGCTTGTTTCTCTCTGAAAATCTGGCAACACTTTTGAGTGACAGCTGTAGCCATTCATAGTGAAGTAGAAACTTTTTGCAAAGCAGATGATTTATTTCCCTCAAGGAACAGAAAATAGTCTAGAATTGTGATAAAACCAAACCATAATCTGGCTTTAAGAAAATCGTGATTTAAATGTTTTGCCAACCCTATTTAAAGCATAAATTGTGGGAAACTCTGCAGGATAAAGTTATTCATTCATTCATTTTCTACCGCTTAATCCCATTAGGGGTCGCGGGTGACTGGAGCCTATCCCAGTGACTTTGGCCTTAGGTGGGGGAAACACCCTGGACAGTGGCCAACTTGCCGCAGGGTTAGACAGACAACCATTCATTCTCTCATTCACTCACTGAGGGAATTACAGTGATGCCCAATTAACCTAAACATGCATGTTTTGGAGGTGGAGGAAACCGGGTACCGGAGAAAACCCACGGTGACACGGGGAGAACATGCAAACTCCACCCAGAGAGATCGTGAGATGTTGACATGGTCGACCGGGAGTCGAACCCACGACCTCCTTATTGGGAAGCCAGAGCTCTAACCACTTGGCTACCGTGCACCCCCGGATAAATTTATTATTTTGAAAATAAAAACCTAATGGCGTAGTATTAGCAGAGGTGGTAGAGAAGCCAAAGAAATTGTACTAAACAAGGTTACTTCACATAATATATTACTCAAGTAAAACTAAGCTTATTTCAGTGTTTTCATAATTATTCTGGACATTTTTTAATTGTAATTGCAATACTTCACAATTACTATCTATCTATATACCAAGGCTGTGTCCCATGTACGAGGGGTAGCCTAGACAGGGCACCTTTCTCTTTCCCCCCTTCCTCCCTCTGGTCCCATGTTCTGAGTGCGTGTTTGTGTGTGTGTGACTTGTGTGTTTTGTGTATGTTTGTGTTGTACAGCCTTTTTATTATGTCACTGTTCCAGAATCCTTTAAAGTTTTTGTTTATTATTTGCCATCTCGGCTAAGGAGACCACGCTCGCCCCGGCATTCATCCACCCGCCCGCCCATGAGCAAGAGAACTCAGAAAAGGCAGCGAGAGAACCCAAACGAAAGCCACCAGGAACACGTCTGAGGAGCCACAAGGGACGACCAACCAGACCCAGAGAGCGACCCAGACCACCATCCACCCCCAGGACTCCCTCCCAGCTATACCACAGGGCAAACCGCATGTCCCCCCCCGGCCGCCCCCCCTCAGGCACACCTTTTATCACAATTACACATTGTCTTTTCCCAAATTGTGAAGCCCTAATCTTATTCAATGAGCAGTTAATAACAGGTGTAGTTTACTCAGGAATTGTAAGAAACAAATAAAAATTGTTGCATGTACCTGCTGGACTTGATGAAGCATTGAGCACGATGAAGGTCCGCCCGACACCGCCAAGAGCACCTGACAAAGAACAAAACATAAGTGCCTTTTCCTACGTTACTGTAACAATAACAAATAACACATACCTTTTCACCGGGAAAAATTATTCTGTTTTTGCCCAACATGGCTCTGAATTTGTGAATGAAGTATTCGTGGAAACAATCCCTAACAAAGTAAAATTATGAACATTTTAAGTAAATATAGTTAACAACAAACAGATGAGGGTTTCCGTAAGTTTTGGCCTCACCTACAGTACGGATCTCCAACTCTGAGAAGAACAGCTGGAGGGTGGGTTTGCATTCACACACACCTTTGAAACACTAGGCAGAAATATATAGATTATTAGTAAACAGACATTACAATTCCACAGGTGCACTCAGATCATTGCCAAAAAAATATTGTATTAAATTCTTGCAAAGAATATAATTAAAACAGTTTCTTTACAGGTCCCACAATACGTAAATATGACTTCTGTTTGCTCTCAGCCATGAGTGTTGTTACTAAGCCTAAATTTTGTACTAAGGTATAAAAGAGATCATTTGTAGTAACGATATAGTTGACCTAAGGCTAGTGTTTATCATTGTTATATTTCTGTGTTTCAGGCTTTTTTAGTTACAGTGTAAGTTCCCCTTTCAAACGCCATTTTTACTTTTTTTTTATTATTTGGTTTTTAGCCTCTGCAGAGCCTCCACAGTCTGGGCATAAATTACTTTTGTTTAAGGTTTTAGAGAATCAGATAAGAGTTGCCAAGTCTGCATCTTTATAGGAACTTTGGGCTTTTTATTTGGAAAGTTGCTTATGGATTTTGACAATTTTTGACAGGTTTTTCATGCTTGATCTATGAAAATATCCCCACTCATGACTGAAATATGAAATATTCTGTTGAACTGAAAAGTGAAGCAGTTTAAACCAGGTTGTAGCTTCAAAGTTTGACAAATCTAAAGTAATCAAAAGACTCCAGTGAAGGTGAAGTTCAAAAATATACTGGAGCTTTTCCTGTATTATCACTTAATGTCATCACAAGGAGGAACTGAATGTTTTTAGTCTTTTCTTTATTTTCAATGTGTAATTACATACTTTAACCATAAACAAAACAAAATACATTTTATCATCAACCTTTATTTGATTCATTAAATTTCACATTAAGCAAGATACTCCAACAATAAACCACATTTTAAGATATTACTAATTGAAATAAATAGATATTTGGATTCTAACTGGACTAACAAATAAGAAGTCTAAAAACTGTTGACATTATTCCAGAGTACCACCTGGAGTAAGGAAACACATTTTGTTATACAGTATGTTGTTGTCATATACATGTTTAACAGTTCTTTTTGCCGCAATGAATGTGTGATTACGTTGTTTGTAGTATTCTTTGTATTATTTTTGTATAATTAATCTTTCGTTCCATAAAAAAAAAGTCTGAGGAAAAAACACAGCCTAAACATCCTGAACTTGTGTAAAACGAATCTGGAAACTCGAGAAGTACCTGGGTGCCTGTGCAGACTTCATGGGTCCGCTGTAGTCCTCGTTCACCTCGCACATTATGAATAGTTTACTTAAATAACACAGCAAAAAAAAAAAACAATCTGATGAATTTAACACCAAACTATCCACGAGCAGCCACACTGCAGGCGACCATGACAGTTTCGCACTTCTTCTATGAACAACACAGTGCGTAATGCTGCCCCCTGTGGTATGTTAGATTTTGTAGATTTTAACATTTTACAGAGGGAACTTTAAATCAAATTCTCAGCCTGATTAAAGTTTTATGTCTAAAAATGTGCCAAATTTATTTTATTTCGCTAGTTTTCAGTCAGTTCTGGTTTTCTCAAAAGCTAAGCAAGATTAAAAATTCCCTCTGTAAACATTTTAAGTATCTAATGTTAATAAAAATTTAACCCATTTAAACTTGGCCAGCACTGCCAATCTCTACTTTATATTTTTTTCAACCGTATTACGAAATTTCATGATAACTAATAACCCACGTAGCAGTCGTGTGTCAGCCAAATCTGGCTTTCATCCGGCACTGCTGGCTGAATGACGACTCGATTGTCAGATACTACGCCGCTTTCGAACTGTACACATGACAACGTGTGCCTGTAATCGTTGGTCAAACCGCTAGTGGGCCAGTCGAGTGAACGCAGCGCTTGGCTCTCAAACATCACAACGAGTGTGGCTCACGTACTTGCTTATCGCCGCCCGCCCGGTTGTCGCTGGTAACTACTGGCAACACGCATTTTCCTTACGTTGTTTACGTCTACGTTGATTTACGTCGAGCATCTCGATTTGCAGCTGCAACCGCGGGTTACCCACTGGATCGCTCCTAAAGTGGTAAGTGTGCAAATATAACGTTAAATATCTTCTGTAAGCAAATATATTGCAAATCAAATGTATTTCTTAAAAGATCTTATTTGCTTTGCTCTAATAATGAACGTTAACTGTTTTGTTGTTAATGGCAACGTTAAAACAAAACAGGCATCATAAGGTAGTGTGTTAAAGTTAGTTTTGTGTGTCCAAGGTTGAAAGATAGCGTTGGCAACAAACAAACACACTTTAATATTATTATAATGTTGACAATCAGTTGTAAACAAAACGTTTCCATTTTGCTTGTTCCTAGCAGAAACTGCATGTTGCCTTGGTAACGGTACTTCCTAGTGATAATTTCCGGGTCAATTGAAAATAGGCCTACTTTCTAGTTTGCAGTGACAGGCATTAAAATAACTCATCTAGTTGAAATAATAATTCAAACCCATTCAATTGTCCCTAAAAACTAGACCACTGTATGATAAAGTTACAGATTTAAAGAGAAATAATTCAAATTAATTCAAATCTAACACAGTTGACACTGATATGCAAAATATTATTTGAGTGAAAATTGAGGAGATGATTCAGCCTGGCAATAAGCAGTTATTAGTCTTCCAGGCTGAATATTTGCTGATTGCTTAGCTCCAATTTTCCAAACAAGCTTGTTTTCATCTATTCTGGCTTTATTCATGAGGTTTACAATAGTCTTGAATATAACAGAAGTAATTCCAGAATTCCTATCAACAATATTGTGAACAAGGGTAAAAAAAATTAAAAATACTTAAATGACACACTTACAATTTGACAATTGATACTTGGTAACACATTTTATTTATGATTGCTCACGCCCCAAGATAGTTGTTTCAATTGTGTGCACTGTGAAACAATAATTTTAAGTTGAAACTAATGTGTGTTTATTAAATCATTTCAGATCAATCAACTGATGTGATGTGAAAGACACCGTTTGGAGGCTGCTGAGAGGACTGATGGACCACAGTCAAGCCACACGTACAAACTGGAGAAAGCTGAATGAAAAAGCAAGATTCTCCACTTTGCATCTTAAAAATGCTATTATCGGTAATTAACTTTGTAAATTATGTCATGTGAGCTTCACAAATGTAAAGACGACGAAAACCACCATTCATTTTCACCTTTACAATGTGTTTGGGTTCAGATAACCAAAGTGGAAACTGTGTGAGTGTCTTCAAAAAGACTGTTATATCATGTTATAAAAAGTTGATTTAATAGATATTTGTGAGGCTAACTGTGTACTGATACAACTGGTATGATATACACATTTTTTTTGTTTACTAAAATGCAATGAACATTTCTAATTTTACTAAACATGTCTTGCTGTTCTGCAGGTATGACATTTGTAGAGATTAACAATAAATCAAACAAGGGCAAAAAGCATAGACTGTATCAAAAACACCTAAGTTTATTCAGAAACATAGACTTACTATAAGTGAACACTGAAGGAACTTTAAAGATATCATTATATATTATTACATTAGTTGTCATAATTTAAACTGAATTTTTATTAACTGCACAGCCATATGTGAAGAAGTACAAAGAGGGGAGCAAGTACAGTATAAAAGAAAACAGGATTTTTCTGAGCACTCAACTTTAGCTGCAGAATCTGTGATGAAGTATGACATATTTGTAGCTTAAGGACTTTGTTAAAATAGAAAAGATGAAAAAACTTCTTAATTTGATGTATAAACTGGCCTTTAGAAAACCTTGCCACATAAAAAGTGTGCCTCTGCTACACTAAGTGATTGTAGCTGACGCAGAAAATAGTTTTTGTTTAAGAAATAATATTGTATTTTATTTGGTAAAAATGTAAGCCTTCAAGTTTGTGTTTTGCCGCTGACCTCTACTGGTAGAGGAAGGTAATAACACCTGCATGCGCAGTTCACGTGCGCTGTGCCCAGACATGTTCGTCCGGTGAGAGAAAGCGAGGAGAACAGACGCGTGGACACAGAAATATCTGCAGAAAAAGACTGGAATACACGGCGAATACGGACTAACCACTCCTGAATGTAGGGTCAGAAGGCGCAAACGGAATTTATATTTTGATTTATTGTATTTTTGAGTTGTTTTTGTGTTTATTTTATTGAAATATATATTTGTCTTTTCTTTAGTTTTTCACGGTGGTTTGTTGGTGTTGTCCAATGAAGAAAAAATACACCTTGTGAAATAAATATGCTAATTTAACATCAGTCGGAGCGTGGCTCTCTGATTCTCACTGAAAACCTTGGGAGCAGTTAGTGATTTTAAGACTTTTTTTTTTTTTTTTTTTTTTTTTTTTTTTTACTAGGTTCAGTCAGAAAGAACTGTGTTACAATAACAGCTTGTGATGTGGAAAAGTAAAGTTACATTTAGCAAACGACCGGGAAGAAGAAGAGCCTTGAGAAATAATAATTCATAAAGTTTTAATATGTTTGTTTTTGTTGTTGTGCAAAAATTACTTTTATTATCATGCAAAAAAGGTGAATTGGTCTTGTCCCTAACTAGAGGATTTGTGTGATAGCCTTGTTTTCTGTTACCAAGTCTAATTTCTTGTGATAAGTTAAATATTGTGTGTTCATTTTTTATATGTTTTGTCTTAACCTTCTGACACATTAAATATTGTAAATTATTTTTTAATACTAAACTTTGTCTATGCTTTTATTGTTTAGTTGTTGTTGGTACGAGTACCCATGGGAAACACAGTAGCATCAATGAACCAGATCCGGGGTAGATCCAGATTTGCATTTTATTAGATTTAAAGTAGCCTATATGAACCGGATCTGGGCTAGAATTTTCACTCGATGCGCAGGATAATAACCACCTCTGCGCCACCAGATGCATTTCTTTTCACTCGACTCGCAGTGTGTTAACCAGATGCGAATTAGTATACTGTTTAAGTGACGTAATTATTTTGAGTCGATGCGCGGTGTATGAACCGCTCTCGAATTAGTTAGAGACAGTTGTCAGAAAGTGTCGAGCGCCTGTGTGTTGCCCAGATGCGTGCCGAGGAACCGGGCGTATAGTCAGCCGGATGAAACGTCGTATGTGGGTCGTCAACGAGCCAGATAAACTTTGCTACGTGGGAACATGATAAAAAAAATGTTTTGGGGAAAAATTATTAGGTAATAACGTGATAGCATCAGGTAATTACTTTTTTTTAACTTGATACTATCAGGTAATAACGTGATAACGTTATAGTATCACGTTATTACCTGATAGTGATACAACTGGAAAAAAAATAAAGTAAAGATTGGCAGTACTGAACTTCCGTAAAAAGCAGAGAAAAAAATGTATTTATTTATGAGTGTATGAATGATAATGATAATGCTAGTGCTAATGCTAATAATAATAATAATAAAAATAAATAAATAAATATTAATAATAATAATAATCATAATCATAATCATAATCATAATCATAATAATGTGTTTATTTATTTTTATTTTTTTCTGGCGTTTTCTCGAGTCGAACACGGTAAGCATGGGTTTGTAGTTCTCAAAACGCAAAACGTAGCTAACCGACACGTTCGACGTCAAGATGGCGGACTCCAGTACCCAGAAGGCAGTGCGCGCACATTTGTCATCCGTCGACAGCCTCCGATATAACATGTATCTGGATGTAGGCAGGCCTTAGTGAGACGTTCATCCATATGGTTTATAGCTGGGGGACGATTTTCGCACGGACTGACTCTGGGCTGATGTTTACTTCTCCGGCGCGGCTTTGTTCGCCAACGCGGAGTGATGCTGTGGCTTTCGGAGACTAATTTTCACCTCGTCTACCGCGTTAGCTCGACTGTCACGGAACGGAATGAGCTTTAGCTTTGACAATTGAGCTAAAAAAGAAGGACAGCTCTCATCGTTTGGTTCACTGTACGCTGGCTTCTTCTTCTTCTCCTTCTTCTTCTTCATGATGGCGATGTTTAGGAGCTTTGTTTCCGCCAGCAGCCAGCTCCGCCGTCCTCCGCCGCAGTCTGGACCCGGACCGGGACAAGGGCCAGGACCAGGGCCAGGTCTGGGGCCGGCTCCGTGCTCTGGGTCAGTGGTCCCTGCCGAGAACATTGAGAGTCAGTTTTCTTGTCCCATCTGCCTGGAAGTCTACCACAAACCTGTCAGCATCGCCAACTGTTCCCACACGTACGTAGCCCTTAGTTTACGTACACTCTTTTGTTCTTATTTTTTATGTGTTTTGTTTCTGTGTTGACACCAAGAGCATCGTAATTACAGGCTAATAAACGTCAGTGAATGTTAAAGGCTCCTACAAAGGTTTGCATTTGGGCCTCTGTGTAGCGAGATGGTAAACAACACAGACTTATTATTATTATTATTATTATTATTATTATTATTATTATTATTATTATTATTATTATTATTATTATTATTATTATGTTTTTTTTATTCGGTGAAGACATACTGTACATATTCACACCAATCAATCAAGTGTCAGCCTGTGAAGAAACAAAAAATTTAGTCTGTTTATATATATATTGGACGTAAAAACAAGACATTACATCAGGAGTGTGGCTAAATTGACACAAAACAAACACTTTCTTCTGACCATATAACCACACATTCAACAAAATACTGATGTTTATTTATATTTTCATTTCATTTCTATTGGAACTTAGGTAATTTCCCAATGTGAGGTCATCATTTACAGTCAGGAAGTAAATTATATTTATAAATCTTTAAAAAACGACCAACAAAGTACTAAATCAATGTTTCTGTATGGTCTTAGTCTTAAATAGAAAAGTTTAAATGTAAGGGCTTATAAAGTCTCATTTATTTGCGCAGGTTTTAATCTTTTACTGAAGCAATTTTTATCAGGTTTCTCAATCTGATAAAGCATAACTGACTATTTATTGAACTGTTATTGTTGTTTTATTGTGCTCTGAATTATGCAAATAAGTTTCACTCTGCTGTAGCTTTGGAAAATTCTCAATAATATTCTCAATATTATAACGCATTTGGTGAGTTTCTTCTACTGTTGTTTACTTAATGAAACTGATATAATGCTCATTTACTGTATAAATGGCATTCTTTTAGTTAATTCTATAGATTTTTCATAATTGTAGCAAAATATATAAAAAGTATATCTTATGAAGCTGTTTGGAAAAGAAGCAGTATTGTGAATTACAATAGGTCACGACTCACTAATAGGCCTTAATTTGTATGTTTTGTGGTCTTATAATGGTCTTAAATTTGATCTTTCCATCTCTGCAGAATCGCTGTTGAATATACTCGGGGCGTTTACATGGAGGCCAGGAAAACTGGATAACTAGCGTAGTCTGATTTAAACCAGTTTTCCAAAGTGCATGTAAACCCGGGCAGACCTATTCAGGAGCTGTAAACCGGTTTTCGGAAAACCAGTTGGCACACGTGGTCCCGACCGATTGTAGTCTGATTTCAGACTCATGTAAACAGACAATCGGTCTGCAGCTGGACAAATGCAACTGAGCAGCTCACAACTCCTGTCCACTGCACATCCCAGCAATAAATTAAGAATTTTAGAACTATAATGTGCCTTGCACAAAGTGGCTCACTTAATCTGACATTTATCTACATGTTTAACACTGTTCTACATGTTTAAAACAGTCCTACATGGTCCAGAAAAAACTGTGTGTCTTTTAACAAACAGTATAACAAACAGTTAATAAAAATAAACAACATTAACAATGTTAAAGCCACAAATTACAGCCTAAATCCTGCAGTAGTGAATCTGACACAGCAGGACATGTCTCTCCAGGGTAATCGGTTTACTCTTGTGCATGTAAACAAGACCAAAACTGGTCCGACCGGTTTGAGGGGAAAACTAAGTAGAGTCCGGTTTTCTTGCCTAGTCTGATTTCCCTGATCATGTAACCGCAGTGAATAACACATTGTCTTTTATAATTTGGTCTAATCAAAGTTTATCTGATTTTGCTGTTATCTTACTGCTACATAATAAGATATCTAAATCAGAGTTGTCAGATTTTCAGAGAACAACAAGTGGGGGAAAAAAAGCCTAAAACAAGCAACCTCAAAAAAGTTATTAACATAATCAAATATTTAAACATTATTCGTCACAGCTGAGTGTTGGTTGTTGCTTTTGACATTTTTTTATATAGTTTTTATGAATAATAAAGACTTTAAGACTTGAAAATATGCTGAAAGTCTATATTCTGGTCATTAGTGGGGACATTTTTGTGACTCAAACCTTGAAAAACAGCTACAAATCATCTTGTTTATGACGTCAAAGTGGCATTTACGAGCTAGTGAATGTCAAAATTCACAAGCCCAAATCTGCTACAAAGAAGTGGACTTGGCAACTCTGATCTAAATATTTATGTTGAGTTCAGTATTAAAAGTAACTAAGCCTGTTTCTGCTGTTGTGTCAGCAAAAACATAACTGGCCCTGCTATTTATTGAACTGTTATTATTGTATTATTGTGCTCTGAAATATGCAAATAAGTTCATTGTGAATGCTATAAATAAAGTATTCTGATTAGAGCTGCAACTAACGATTATTTTGGTAATCGATTTGTTGGTATTTTGGTAATCTCTCTTTGGGCGAGAGTTTCTAAATTTCAAAATGTTGTCAGCCGATGGCGATATCAATGACTGCTTTTCAAGGCCGAGGTCTTTTATTCACCACAGTACATGTGCCTCTCTTTCAGAATCAGAAAAGATTTATTGTCATTGTCAGTGAACAAAACTAAATTCACAAACTAGAAACTTGCTTCGATGCTTGTGCAACATTTAACACTGAAGATACAAAAATAAATAAATGTATCAACTATAATAAATAAAAAAAAATATATAAAACCAAGTGTAAAAGCCAATAAAATGAGGCAAAAAAAAACACAGTCGAGATTGGCAGTTATATCTGCCAGCCGACATTTTGAATTTTTGCAAATCAGCCACATTGGCCCTATTTTAGCCGATGTTTGATCAGGCAGTTGTTTGAACAGTCGCTGCACTCACAGTGATCAGCTGAAGTTTGTTTTGGACAAAAATTATACAGTTTGTTTTTATACATCTCCATTTTGCTGTGTTTTGAAAAGGAGCACTTTCTTGAATTACTTTTTAAAAGGTTCTATAATGTGCATAAACAAAATAATAGTTTAGATTGAACTTTTTTTTTTTGATAGACTCTCTAATCTCAGCTATGTTTTTTAAAAACTGAAATAAGAAAATCGGTCTCAGAAATTGTCCATTGATATTGGCCTCGGCCGACAACATTTTAAAAACTGCCATCAGTATCGGCCCAAGAAAAACTCATATCAGTCAATCTTAAATACACAGTAATCACAACTATAGTGTAATCTGGATGTACTAGTTCACACAATGTAATGACACTCGACTGTGTTTTGGCCCAAGAAACAATAATTATAGCTTCATTATTGTTCACATTGACAAACAAACAAACACTCATTAAATCTTGTGCTGCAGCCAAAGTCACAGAACAAAAATAAAACTTAAAGTTATGTTAATGATAAAATCAAAACCGCAGACTTAGGAATGCAGAGAGTTAAAAGTCGCTCTCTAAACAAACTCAGACTCAGCTGATCACAGTGAGAGCGGCTGCACCACAGCACCAAACAACTGCCTAATCAGAAATCAGACAAAATTGAGACTAGGGCTGGGTGATGTGGCAAAAATTATTATCACGATTTTCCTGGAAACAGATCACGATTTCAGTTTTATCACAATTCTTGTAGAATATTATCTTTTGCCTTTGAGGTAAATACAATCATCTGCTTTTTCTGAAAGTTCCTACTTTACTGTGATTGGTTAAATCCAGCTGTCACTCACTCAGAGCAGAACAACGACTGACCAGTGTTGACAGATTTTCAGAAAACCAAGCCTTTGAAAAAAATCCCAAGACAAGCAACCTCAATCCCATAAATAGTTATTCAAATAATCAATTAATTAGAACATTGTGTGATAATTCACTTATAGCATTTCTAACACTATAGCAGCTTTTATAAATTTGCTAAAAAAAAAAAATCCATGTTTCATTTATAAATAGATAAATAAATGGAAAATTTGCTAAAATTCGCCTGGAACTTGACTTGAAACTGCAACACAAAAGACCTCAACACATGACTTTTAAAATTCATAAAACTATTAAAAACAAACAACCAAATTTGTTATAAAGTAACAAACTTGGCAACTGGGCTGGAAATAATTGTCTGTATTTTTACAAACAGATGCATTAAATAGAGAAATGGGAAATCATGATTTGATGCTTTCACCAAAAAAGTAGATTGTCACAACAGTGAGCTCACGATTAGATTTTTATCCTGATATTCCCCAGCTCTAATCACACAAAAAAATTCTAAATATCGGTCCCAAAATATCGGTCCAGCTAGGATATTGGTCTATCTCTATTGACAGTTATTTACGTAATCGATTAATTGAGATTAACTTGCTGCAGCCCTAATTCTGATCTAGTATTCTAAAAAGTCAAGCTTCTTTTCACTAAAATCTAAATCCCCTTCTTGACTAGTCTGACCTGTTTTTACATTTCCTGTTTCTTTGTGAATGATTGTGAAATAATGTATTTTTTTCTGGCGTTCCTCTTTTCCTGCAGATGTCATATTTTGAAGTCTACTCTATAAATATGTTGTGTTCTTGTGCAGTTTCTGTGGCGAGTGTCTGCAGCCCTGCCTCCAGGTCACGTCTCCCCTCTGCCCTCTCTGTCGCGTGCCCTTTGACCCCAAGAAGGTCGACCGTTCTTCTGTCGTGGAGAAGCAGCTGTCCAACTACAAAGCGCCGTGTCGCGGTTGCAGGAAGAAGGTACTGGCTTTGGAAATCACCTTATCAACAGTTTATCATCAGCTTTGGGTTTACTGTCAGTGAAGTTCCTGTAGAGTTAAAAATAGAATCAAGAAAGAGATTTTTATCTTTTTGCTTAACTACCATAATTTCTGAATTATAAACAGCTCGTTTTTTCACGAGCTTTGAACTATGCGGCTTATAAGGCAATGCAGCAAAATTATAGATTCTCATAGATTTACTATTAACAAGTGCGGCCTATGTATGTACTTTATCATTTTTCTTACTTAAATCTAGTGGGTGCGGCTTATATTCAGGTGCGCTCAATAGTGCAGAAATTACAGTAATCATTTGTCACAAACTGTTTGTCTGTGAGTAAGATTTGGGTTCACTGTAAAACACAAAAATGATCTAAAACGGCTTAGACATAGTAAAAGGTTCATTTGCTTTCTGTGCAAAACTGCAGAACTGATAAACCCCGCCTCTTCATTAGAAAGTGTAACTGTAACAAGCAGTTTAATAGTTAAAGGTTGTATGGAGGATTTTTCAAATCCAACAACTTTTTGCTGTTTTCAAATGATCCTCCCAGGGTCACGCCCTTCACTGTAACTGAACCAGTGAGTTACTTAGGAACACTGAGGGTTTGCCTGACAGGTTCACGGGCCAATAGATAACGAGGTACCTCGTTTTCTATTGGTCAACGTTTTACTGGCCTCATTATGTCCACCGTTTATATATTTTTATAATAATTTTTTTGTTGAGCATAATACAAGGTTGTTACAAATCTATGCAACTGTTCTGACCAAGACTAACAACAAACTGTTTTTGAAAATCCACCATACAACCTTTAAATTTGCTTGTTTTTATTGTTAAAATGTATTGTTAGACTATTTTGAACCCTTGACAAGTTTATGAGAGTAAATGTGTTTTTGATTAACAGACCAAAAGTTTGGACACACCTTCTTATTCAAAGAGTTTTCTTTATTTTATCACTATGAACATTGTAGATTCACACTGAAGGCATCCAAACTATGAATTAACACATGTGGAAGTATAGCAGGCTACAGAACCAAAAAGTACTGTCTTTTTCTTGTGTGTGGCAGCCTGTATGTCCAAGACAAATTTCCTTCGAGACAAAATAAAGAAATCTTGAATCTTGAATGTTGAAGTGAAAATATATATTATTCTAGGTTCTTCAAAAAAGCCACATTTTCTTTGATTACTGCTTTGCACACTCTTGGCATTCTCTTGATGAGCTTCAAGAGTTAGTCATCTGAAATGCTTTTCCAACAGTCTTGAAGGAGTTCCCAGAGATGCTTAGCCTTTGGTGAACCTTTTGCCTTCACTCTGCGGTCCAACTCACCCCAAAACATCTGGATTGGGTTCAGGTCTGGTGACTGTGGAGGCCAGCTCATCACTCTCTTCTGGTCGATCATGGTTTGGATGCCTTCATTGTAGTCATGAAAAGACTCTTTGAATGACAAAGTGTGTCCAAACTTCTAGTCTGTACTGAATGTGTCTGTAGTTGTGTTAAGAGCCCATTAATTCTACAAAAAAGTAGTAAAACAATACATTTCAAGACAAGCTAAAACTGCTTGAGTCGAGGATATGAACCTAAATTTCAGAAATGTTGACAAATTTATGATCTATTTAGATTTTTTTTTTCTGCAAACTTTTTTGGACTTGTTTTTGTCTGCATTACGACTAAATAAGCAGGGTAAATGTTTTGCAGTCTTGTAGAATTCTGACTGAATTGTTGCACCACTGATCACTTGTCCCACTTGTCTTGATTTGAGGGAATTTTAGTTGCCCACCCCTCTAAATTTTGTGAGCAATTGCAAATAAATACAGACAAGTGGGTGGGAATAGGTGGTAAGTGAAATAGGGCTTTTCTCAGCACTTAAGCATCAGTTGCAGGACACCAAGATTACTCAAATGGGCAAGAATCAATCCCAATAGACTAATCAAATGACAAGAGACACTGTTATAACATGGTTAAAAACTCAGAAAAGTGGATTACAGCACGTTACTGTGACTTCAAATGTCCTCACTTAACATAATGTGTGTATTTTTAGGTGGCTCTGGTCAAGATGAAGTCCCACATTGCATCGTGTTCTAAAGTTCAAGAACAGATTGCCAACTGCCCCAAGTTTGTTCCTGTTCTTCCCACTTCACAGCCCATACCAAGGTGAATACACACATCTATAGTTATTAATAAAGAGAGATATGCATTTTTAAGCCATTACAACAAAATATGTCATGATTACATGAATAATTTGTGTAACAGTAGATAGTTTTTAGTTGTACATAGTTGATTTTAAGAAGAATTAGTACTAGTGTAGTAGTAGTGTAGTGAAGTTTTGGTTTTATGACTGTTCTCCAGACTGCTTTTTTAAGGTCTTTGTCTCAACTTTGACTCAAGCACATTTGGACTTGGTCTTGTCTTGGATTCGGTCTTATCTTGGACTTGGACTTGGTCTTGTTTTGGACACCAGAGCACATTTTATTACCACCACGCTTTGCTAAACTTGCACCAGGAGCAGTGATCTGTCCCAGACACAGTTTGTAATAAACTCTGCACTATAAGGTCATGTAGACACTGATAATTGTATAAAATTACAAAGATGTTCTTGATTTGCCCTCAGTGGACCAATCAGTGGTATCGATCTCGACCTATGAAAGTCTCTGTCTTGACCTATAAAAGTTTCGGTCTCGACCTATAAAAGTCTTGGCCTTGTCTCATCTTCAATGGTCTTGTCTTGTCTCGTTCTCGACCAATAAAAGTCTTGGTCTTCTTTGTTTCGGTTTGGTCTTGTCTCAACCTCAACTATAAAGCTCGCTTTCGGCATATAATCTCGGTCTCGACCTATAAAAGTCTTGCAGTCTATTTGCTTTGTCTTGCTTGTCTTAATTATTCTCTGTTCCTAGTGGCTCTCCAGGCGCTATACTCTGTCATGTAGAAGTGCAGCTTCGCCAGATTGGGGTGCATTTCTTCAGTGAACCTGAGTGTCAAAGGGCAAATAGACCTGTTGGTCTTGTCTCAGTCTCGGTCTTGTCTTGGTCTCGATCTATAAAAGTCTTGGTCTTGTCTCTGTTTCGACTAATAAAAATCTCAGTCTTGTCTTAGTCTTAGCCTTCAATGGTCTTGGTCTCGTCTCGGTTTGGGATTCTGTGGTCTTGGAAAGGCCACAGAATGATACTACTACTGCTCCAACATCTTGGTCCTTTCTCGTTCTCAACCTATAAAAGTCTTGGTCTTTTCTCAGTCTCGGCCTTCAGTGGTCTTAGTCTTGTCTCGGTCTAGACCTATAAAAGCCTCTGTCTCGACCTATAAAAGTCTTTGTCTCAACCTATAAAAGTGTCAGTCTTGTAAGTAAGTAAGTAAATTTTATTTATAGAGCGCCTTTCACAGAGTGAAACTCACAAAGCGCTTCACAGAAATACAGCAATTACCATTCAATAAAACAATAACAATAGACAGCAATAATATAACATTTAAAACAAATTAAAACAGTAGGAGTTAATAAGATCTTATCGTATAAATACCTGTAAAAGCAGTTCTAAAAAGGTGAGTTTTCAAGTCCTTTTTAAAGGAGGCAACAGAGTCAGATGCCCTTAGCTCAGGTGGGAGTGCATTCCAGAGTCTTGGTGCAGCAGCCTCGAAGGCACGGTCACCCCTGGATTTACATTTTGTCCGTGGAATCACTAAAAGGTTCTGCTTGTCTGATCTTAATGTACGTGAAGATTCATGGCAATGAATAAGCAAATATACTCAGGTGCATGGCCATGCAGTGATTTAAAAGTAAGCTGTAAGAGTTTGAACTGGCACCTGTACTCAACAGGGAGTCAATGTAGATTCCTAAGAACAGGGGTCATATGGCAGTACTTACTAGACCGTGTCAGGAGTCTGGCTGCTGAATTTTGAACAAATTGTAGGCGAGCTGTGAGAGATTTATTAATTCCATAAAACAAGGAGTTGCAGTAATCTAATCTTGATGAAACAAAGGCATTAATTAACATTTCGAGTCATTAGGTGATAGCATACTCCTAAGTTTTGCAATGTTTTGTCTTAGTCCTGACCTTCAATGGTCTTGGGATTCTGTGGTCTTGGAAAGGCCACAGAATGATACTGCTACTGCTCTAACATATTTGTTACTGCAAGAAATTATAAATGTACTTTTGTAATAAAACTGCATCATCAATTTTTTAAAAGAATGTATATTTTGGAGTCTATATCAGTATTTGTCCTGACTATTTCATCCTTAAAACTGAATCACACATGAATAATCTGGTAACACACCTAGATTTTAGATTTTCTGTTTGGTTTTATTGCAGCAAAGTAAATGTTGTTTTACAATATCAATTTGCCAGTATATGACGCTTGTTTATGTGTGAACATTTTGCAGCAATATTCCAAACCGCTCTACGTTCGTGTGTCCGTTCTGTGGAACTCGGAACTGGACCAGCAGGAGTTGGTGAAACATTGCATGGAGAACCATCGAATGACCCCAACAAAGTGGTAAGAGCTGGGTTTGACATTCTCCTTTTTTATACATAAAAAGCATTGATGCCCCTTTAACCTTCACTCCAAGTAGAATTTGACTTTTAGACCATTTTCACCTCAGTGCTTTGTTTTCGAACATAATTACAACACTGTCTTACATTCAAAGTTTCTGCACAGTCTTAAAAAGTCTAAAGAAGTCTTACATTTTATTAGATTTTTTTTTTATTTCAATGGGACAGTGTACATTAATAACATTTGACAATATAAATGTTCTCAAATTAGTCCCCTTGCCAGATGGCCATAGGCACCCTCATTACTGCAGCTTTGAAAATATTCTCAATACTATTACACAGTTGTGTGTTTCTGCTACTTTTTTTTTTATGGAATAGATGGCTCGGTTGTTGTATAGTGTGTGTTACTTTTTTAAAATTATAGAGTCTCATTGATTTATTGCAAATAAGTGCTGTCTACATATGTACTTATTACATTTTTCTTTTTCTTTTTTTAAACAAATTTTATTAAGGTTTTTTACATTTTTATACAACAAAAACAGACACAACATTGAGCAGTCTGAGCTTAATTAATACCAAACATGCATATAGTAGCTAAGACTTTGAAAGGAAGAAAAACAGGAAAAAAAGAATGAAATAAAATATAAATAATTAAACTGGTCAAGTCAAATATTCATGCCAATAGCTGCCAACATTTTTCTTTATTAAATCTAGTTGGTGCAGCTTTTCTTCAGGTGTTAATTGACCTTTATTTAACCAGGTGTGCTTATAACGCCAAAATACAGTATTTAAAGCGAACCCTGGATATATCACATGTTTATCCTAAAACACTTATAATATCATCACTTATATAAATACAGGACAAATACTGGAAGTATTTGTAGTTTTATTAAAATAGTGTTTTGAAGAAATTACATGGAGGCTGCCATTTTGCTGCGTTATGACATAAATAGTGTTGTCATGGTAACAGGCAGTACAGGTAACTAAGCAACATGAATCCTCAGTTATACCTTGTCAGTTGAGCCGGAGAAAGCAAATACAGAACGATTGGATTTAGTGAAACTGAAGATAATCAGAGGAGCAGGAAGAACTGGAACTGTCAGTGGTGTTTTGTTTCAACTGTTCCAGATGAAATTGTGGAGTACCATGGAACACTATTTTATGTCATCAACCAAATGGCGGCTCCCAGTGCTTAAAAACAACACCAACAATGACAATTTATAAAATTAGTAAGCAGTTTATATTTGTTTGTAATTTATTTAATAAACATGACAGTACAGTGTTTAGCATATTTGTCTCATTCAGGGTTCCTTTAACCCACTTTGGAAGATCTTGGATTGGATGGTGCCTAAACAAAAAAGCTTAGAGCTTGTTTCTTCGGGGTAAAGACCCAACCACATGTGTAAATGTGTCCTGTGCACAGGTGTGTCCTGTCTGCTCGGCGATGCCATGGGGAGATCCCACTTACAAAAGCTCAAACTTCCTTCAGCATCTGCTTCACAGACACAAGTTTTCCTACGACACTTTTGTTGTAAGTATTCTTGTCTCATGTTTGTAAAGCCGGCTGCACACTAGAGGAGTTTAAGATCTTTTGCGATTATTGGACGTGTCAAAAAAAGGCCACAGACATAGGGACATTTACAACGATTATTTGTCTCACAGTTGCTCATGTGGCAGGAAAAACAAAGCGCAGATGTTTTCTTTCATGTGCGCGGTTATAAAAAGTGAAACAATAACAACAATGATAAAACACCAGTGGATTTAAGCAGGTTTAGAAAGGTCACAGGAGAGCGAAGGGTCATTAGAGATAAGGAGCTGTTACACTGACGCATTGTGGGCGTGAAATGAACAAGTTTAAACAAACAGTGTTCGCCATGTTCTAGTCTAGTAAGTTGCTTCTCACATCATTTAAGGAGCAGTGCGTTGGAATCACGTGTGGATGCTCCAATAAAGAACCCGCACTTTGACTACGTGCACAAAGCGTCACATTTACTTACAGATGATGAGGCAATGTTTCTTCTTTATTTTACATTTTAAGAGACGCCATCACAAGGCAGATGCACCAAATGCTTTTGTTGTAAAGGTTCTCGCTCGTGCAGAACCTCACCATAATGTTCCTGACAAAAGTCACAGTGACGCACAGGCAAAAAGAGAAAAATGACCAAAAAATCTTGCTGTAGTGAAGCCCAGTAGAGCGAGAAGATGCGCAAATCAACAAGGAAGTGGGTGGGGACAGCTGCCGTGAAATATATTTATCTAACCAAGTCAATGCTTGCCGTGTAAGCGATCATGGTCAAGAGAACTCATCCTGTTTGGATCAGCCCAAAACACCACTGTCTTCTTGTTTCCTTGGCCAAGTGAAGACCTGTGCTCTCCATTCGCGTCGCTCCAAAAATCCATCTGGAGCAAACACAGCAGCCTATCACAAAGCTGTCATTTCTTTGGACTGATTGGTGGCACATCAGGTCCTCCGCTGACTGAAACATACATATGAATGGGATTTCAAGTGATCTTATGTGCACGGGCCATTATTTACGCCACGTCTTCCTAAACTCGCAGAGAGGCACATCGAGCTAAAAATCAGGCCATAACTCCTGTAGTGTGCATAAGGCTTAAGACACCCTCATAAGATTTTGTATTTACTGTTGTGTCACTGTGCAGGACTACAGCATCGACGAAGAGTCAGCTCTGCAGGCGGCTTTGGCTTTGTCCCTGGCAGAAAACTGAGTCTCCGTCAGTCTCTCATCACGGAGCTGAGCTGCTGCTTTTGTGCAAGACAGAACTCGGCGGATGTTTTCCAAAGTTTTGTCTTGTCGGACTTCATCGTTCACCAATTGGCCTCTTCACTGCCGAAGGTCCAGATCACGTCACTGTTTGTCCGAAGTCGCCCACAAGCATGCAAATGAACCAACATCTCACATAAAAAGGACCCACATTCTTATTCTTCTGTTTGGGTTTAGTCAAAAGCCATTCGACAAAAGATTAAAGAGTTATTTCTCTGTAAAAGATGTGTAAACAAGTGAATATGCAACATGAACAATACTAACTTTCAAGTGCTTACTTATCACACTTTGGCAATACACGCTGAAGCTACACTAAGAGAATTTCTGAAATAATTCATTGTCCTAGCCCACGAGTAAAGCAGTAGGAGTTATTACCACCGACTGCAAATAATCTCATCAGACTCTCTGTGAACGCAATAACATACATTGCCACGTTGCTCTTCACTTAACCAACTTTTTATCCTTGTGAATATTTGCACTTTTTATATTAGACTGATATCATTGTGACAACCCTTGATGTTGAGTGTTCGCCATTATTCTCCCTTTGTCTCCAGTTCCTTAAACAAGTATTTTTATGATACATCCATCTTACTAAAATGGGTACAAGATATCTATTTTTTGAAAAGGATTACTTTGCAACTTTCTGAGGACATTTCTGTGTTTCTGTAAATACTTGAATCGTCATCACACATCACACGTGAGCGGACTGAAGGCACCTCGGAGTGAAGAAAGGACATGTTTGCACTTTTGTTTGTTGCTTCGTTTAGAGGTTTATGGAAGTATTGTAAATTAAGGCACCAGTATTTGTCCTGTATGTTTGTTCTTTTTTTATATAAGGAATGCTTGTGTCATTCCTGTCATAGCTTTTTGTTATTTGAAAAAAAACATGTGGATGTGTTTTCTCCCCTTTGTGACAGTCTGGGTTGTGTGTTTATACATTTTTTGCCACGAAAATGTACAGGTTTACAATCATAAATCCTGTTTTGCATTACAAGCACTCAATTTTATATTTATACAGTATATATATAAATACTTCTTGCTTGTTTTGTTTAAGAAAATGCTTTTCTTAGTTAGTATAGCACATTTTAAAGGGGACCTATTGCGTTTTTTCTATGTATTTAGGAACAAAACTATGATATATGTAGACTAGTAATTGATGTAAAACAGCTTAGAAATAGAAAAAGGTTAATTTACTTACTGAGCAAAAAAACTGCAGAACTGAAAAGCCCCGCCTCTTCATTCTAAGATTTTAATACAAGATTACCCAAACAAGCATTAATCATTCTTAATAAACTAATGATGAGAGAAGCCAGTTATAAGAAAGTTAAAAGCTTAGAAAAATAGATTTTACACAATAGGTCTCTTTTAATTACTGTCCCAGGCTATTGAACTACTTGCTGCTGTTTTTTATTCCATTTCTTTTATCTACGAGGTTTCTGCAGGGTCTAAAAAAGTCTTAACTAGAAAACTTTTTGGAATTTAAGGTCTTAAAGCAGGGGTCTCCAATCTTTTTGCCAGGAGAGCCACTTTTGCAAAAGAAAACTGGCGGCGAGCTATACCTTTAGTGTTGACCAAACTGTGACATAGTTAAAAGACCTGTATGAAAATTGAGTCAATATATATTTAGAAGTGGACACAATTAGGCATCTAAAGATACTTTTACAATAGAAATAGGCATGTAATGAATACAAAATTGAGTAATAAAGCATCATTTGTATGTTCTAATATCCTTTGGCGAGTTACATTTTGGAGGTCCCTGCCTTAAAAGAACCGTATGTAAGATGCAAATGTATTATAATTAGGGATCCACCAATCCAGCTTTTTCAGTTCCGATACCGATTCCGACACTTTGGCTTTAAGTATCTGCAGCTCAGAATCAATCGATACAAGTGTAAGGATGGAAAATGCTTTTGATTCTTATTAAAACATGAGACATTTTGTCATATAGTGTCTTGTAACTGTTTGTAATAGTGCAAGCCACAACTTAACTACTTCATTTGCATAAAATGTCCAACAATATGAGACGTTCTTGATCAACTCCAGCCAATAAATTAGTCTCATTATGCCCAATTAAAGGCACGAATATGACATCGAGTGAACCGATATCATAGAGTCGATACCTGATCCAGGAACATTTCCTAGATCGACACCGATATCCGATCCCAGCATCGGATCGGTGCAGCCTAATTATAATCACAGGTGATCTTGGGTTGTCAAATTGTGAAATGGCCCACACATTGAAGATAAGAAGTTACTGACAACATGAGATAAAACTCAAACACTTTCCTGAATCTAAAAAACCAAACTAGCAACGCAAATGAGGGAGTCATGTGAGGCTCATTCTGCGTTCTGATTGGATAATCCTCTTCAGAACTAAAACACCAAATGAAAATATCAACAAATTAACATCTTCATTGCTTTTTCAATTAAGAATAAGTCAGATTTAGAATTACTTTGATCAAAAATAAGATTACATGTTTCATTTGTATCTTTGGACACAAATTCTGTAATCAAATTCTTACATACGGTCCCTTTAAAAGTCCTAAATTGCTGTTGGTCTTAAAAATGTTTGCACAGGTCAATATATGTCAGATTTTTGGATCTATTTCAAGCTGCTGCAGCTTTATCCGAAAATTCTCAATAATATAACACAATTGGTGAGTTTCTTCCACTGTTGTTTGATCGATGGAATAGATGGAATACTCAGTTGGTAATTTATTCGACCTTTCATAATTGTAACAAAATATAAAATTATATCTTAAGCCACCTAGAAACAAAGCAGCATTGAGAAATACTATAGGTCACGAATAGGTCTTAATTTGTATGTTTGTGGTCTGTAAAAGATATTAAATTTGACCTCTTGATCCCTGCAGAAACCTTGTATCTAATCCAGTTCACTCACACAAACTGAAAGTGCATGTTATAACAACATGTGTGGCGACAGTTACAGAAGGAGTTGATTTAGTCTGTTCTATTGAATTGTAGCACAACCTTTTATGTTTATTCTTGTTAAATAATGTAAACATACTAAACTTATGAAACAATTACTGAATGATTGTTTTTTTCAGAAGTGCCTCTTGTCTCTTTGTGCTGCAGTATTTTACGTGCCAGTCATGATATTGTATTGTCGGAATTATTCATGATGGGATATGACTGGACACTGCACTTTCCATGCATACTGTATTGGGCCTCATTATCAAGCATTTGCTCAGGTGCAAAATAGGTTAAAAGGAGCAAAAACACAGCTGAAATTTCTGTCACAAAAAATGCTCCTTTAGAGGTGGTACATTTCTGTTTTGGGTAATGTTTTCCAATAGTAAATGTAGTGCAAACCTCTCAGTTTTTCAGTTTATACTCACAGATTAGCATCTAGATTGACAAATGAGGCACATAATGTAACACAAAGGGCTTCACAGTGCATTAAAAACAAACTCATGCACACACATGCAAACACTAAAATCAGACATTTCACTATATTCAGATACATTAGGCTAGTATGTTCAGATAGACCAGCTGAGAAATCACCATCAGAGGAGCTATCTGCAAAAGGAGTAGAAAATTACAGCCACAGGATACGACCCAGAGTCCAGAGAAGAGATGAGACCAAGACCAAACTATTTTTTTTTTTTTTTTTTTGGCGCCCTAGGCAAGACCTCTTCCTTTTTAAAAAAATTAATAGGCCTGTATGATGCTTCTGCTGCGGTAGTTTGTGCGATTAAATATGCAGTCGTATATGTTTTTGTCAGTTGGCCCAAAAGGGGGTCGGGACGACTCGCAAAACAAAGTCTGTTGGTTGCAATATTATTTCAGTGTGTAATTTTACAAATAATTCTCTGCATTCCATCAATCATTTACATTCAAACAGAATGTAGTGATTTTCAGTCAAAAACACAGCAAAGTGCTAAAATAAATACATTAATCCAATTTTTGATTAGATTTTACAAACTGTAATCATTACAAGTGTATTTAATTTTACTGCGAGGGTCAGGCATGATGATATTAATGTCCTGGATTGAAAAGTTTGAAAACACCTGCCATAGGCAACTGCCTAGTTCACCTATGCTCAAAGCCGCCCCTGCTCATGAGCCAGACTCCAGCAGCCACAGCCAACCAGAGCTCCTGGTGAAGAGGTTTCTCCAGAGAAAACACTGGAGACTCTAAAAGTGATAAAAGAATTACAGTAAGTAAGTAAAAAGCTAAACACAAGCATACTAAAACCTGAAGTGTAAAATCTAAAGGTTAAAAAACAAATAAATGCAAACTAGCCAGAGATATGCGACAGCGTTATGGTCAAATAGTGTTTTATAAACTGCCATTTCTTTTTTTTTTTCTTTCTCTTATTTATTAATAAGCAATATAATGTTTGTCCAGAGACCATGGGGCACTCCTTAATACAATTTCTTTCTTTCTTTCTTTCTTTCTTTATTATTTATTTATTTGCACAGATGTTGGGAGACGTATTTAGAATAGGTGATTATTAAGCAGGCTATCAAATCAAACTACAATTGAACCAGCATTTTTAAAGCAGCGTAATACAGAGTTCAAGTCCTCTACTTTTAGTTTTAGGTCTATTCAAGTCTATATATCAAATACATCTTGTATTTTAATATATAAATCCAATTTAAAACACATTTTTGGTCACAAAAATTCAATTTGTAAATGTAAAATTACACAACTTATTTATTGAGGAGAAGCGTCAAGTCGTCTCAAGTCACCGACGTTCAAGTTTAAGTCAAGCCTCAAGTTTTAGTCCATTTTATCAGGCCTCAAAATGCAGAAGTCTGAAGTTTGACCAATCACAGAGCTCTCTCTGCCTCCAGACTCCGCCCCTTCAGTCCTCCAGGCTCTGCCCAGTTTAGCGGCTCTGTTTGAAACGTGACTATCTGCAGGTTTGAGACTGTTGTGTTCCTCCAGCTCTTTAGGGGGCGCTAAAGTGATTTTGTTTCCTTGTTGCAAAAGTGCTAAAGCAGCAGAAATCTGAGCTCCTCTTCAGATCATGTCAACATCGTCCGGAGAGCGAAATTAGGAACAAAACCAAGCCGTCTTTGTGTTAAAAAAGGAGCAGCACAAGACAGACTGCGGAGGAGCGGCGTCAAAGTGAGTAACAATACAATACTTGAGCTGCAAAGAGCGGCCTGTTGTTGTGTCCATAACAAACATAATGCTGCATAACACGACACTGGACTGCACTGGCCTCATGCTTCTGCTCTGCTCACGTCAATCACTGAAAACGCTCATGTTCACTGCTAACAAATGAATTGCTATTATGCATTTAGGGCTTGAATGTTCCAAAAATGCCTTAATTTAGATCTTCCATGTCAGCGAAAAGTTAAATTCATTTAGTTAGAGTGAGCACAGCCAACACATTGTCCTTCCCTGACCCCTGTTTGGAGCAGCTGTCAGTGTTGGGGTGGGAAAGTACTATAAAACTAACGTTAAGTTAATTAATTACGCGTTGCTTATTGCTTTTTAAAAATGTAATGAGTTACACTACTTAGTTACTGCCCCAAGAAAGTAACTAACTTTGTGTGTAATATAGAGGTTATGCACGGACATCATTTTATTCCAAAAATGCTTAGCAACATTTAGAATGAGTAGCTTTTCTTCAATGTATTTCATTGTTGTCATGGCAACGGCTTGTCTGTTAGCAACAGTTGATGAGTTTGGACATTTTAACGGCAACAAACTGACTCAAAAACATCTTGTTAAAGAAGAAAAAGGTAAAAAGTTCAACTGTGTGTGATTTCAATGCCTGAGAAGCTAAAGTCTTGTCGTTTATTAACTAACTGTTAACTGTTGACTTGATTTTCTCTTTTTACATGTCAGATACAAACCCAGTGCTCAGTAGACTTGTTGTGAGTTGAATTTGTTATCAAACTGTAGTTTATTTTTCCTGTTTTAGCTGTTTATTTGAACTCTTACAAGAGAAAATGTCCTTTCTCCTCGGGCTGGTCAATATCGTGATAAAAATCGAATCGTGAGCTCATCAATCTTCTTTTTTGATTAAATCGAGATTTCCCATTTCTCTATTTAATCCATCTGTTCAAATACAGCCTTATTTTTTCAACCTACTTTTCTCAGCCTCAGAGTTGCCAGGTTTTCTTCTTGTTAGCAAGATTAGGCTGTTTTTTTGTTTTGTTTTGTTTTTTTCCAAAGTCTTTTATGAATTTTGAAGTTTTTTTTTTTTGGGGGGGGGGGGGTTTTAGCTATTTTTTTCGGTCTGATTTAAAAATATAATGGACTTTTAGCATTCTTGCATATCTAAAAGTTGTTATAAATTAATTTTAATTGACCTTTATTTAACCAGGGAAGTCCCACTGAGATTCAGAATCTCTTTTGCAGGGGAGCCCTGGGGGAAGGGTCAGGGGAGGCATTAATGGACATGTTTTTAGCTGTAGGAGGAAACCGGAGTACCCGGAGGAAACCTACGCAGACACGGGGAGAACATGCAAACTCCACATAGAAAGGCCCTGGCCGGCCCGGGAGTCGAACCCAGGACCTTCTTGCTATGAGGCCAGAGTGCTAACCGCTTGCGCCACCGTAAATGTTGAAAATTGCTAGAAACTGCTAGAGATACACAACGTTCTAATTAAATTATTATTTTTTAATATTTATATATATTTTTCTAATTGAAGGGTTGAGGTCACTTGTTTGAGGATTGGTCTCTTGTTTTCCTCTGAAAATCTGGTAACACTGATCAGCCTATGACGAATGGATCTAGACACTGACCATGAAGAAGGAACTTGCTAACAAGGCAGATGATTACATTTACACAAAAGCAATTCATAAAGAGACAGTTTACCAAAATTGTGATAAAATTGAAATTATGATCTGGCTCCAAGAAAATTGTGATATTAATTTTTTGCCATATCGCCCTACCCTACTTTCTCCCCATTAACTCTCTCAGCGCTCACATTTAGAATGCTGTCATGTCACCTGCATAACCTCTATAGCAAACACAGATCAAAAATAGAATTTTATATTTATTATTGGCATTTAAACAAGGCAAACAACAAATGAGTCTGAGTGGCAAGGCATGCATGACAGTCAATGGAGACAAATGACATTTTCTCCTGTAAAAGCACAAAATAAAGTTAAAATAGGGAAAAGAAGCTATAAGTGAGAAAAAAAATCAACCCACAACAACTCTGCAGAACAATGGGTTTGTAACTGACATGTAAAAGCAAAAAATCAAGTTAACAGTGGCAGAAAAGCAGATAAACAGCCAGACTTTAGCTTCTCTCTCATGTATCACAGATTTTGCAATCACACACAGTTGAAGTAATTACCTTTTTCTTCCTAAAAAGATGCTCTTAAGTCTTTGTGATGAGGATATAAATTGTAGTTAAAATGTCATAAATCTCTAGTAAACAAGTTGGTGAAGCGCTGCACTGTTACCACGACAACAAAACATGATTAGGTAATTAGGTTCCAGTAAGTTACACCCAACACTGGTCTTAAATGGGCCCAGGTATTTTTATCTATAGACATCTCTGACTTTACCAGGTCAAGTAGACACTAAAATAACTGACAGAGGTGGGAGACTGACTTGACTTGACTCGACTCAGACTCCAGTCACACTTTTCATGACTTGTGAGTTGTGACTTACTTGGCTCATGATCTACTTGACTTGTGACTTGTTCTTTTATGTGACGTGAAACTTGACTTGAGACAAATTACTTGGAATAACTTTACATGACTTGATACGGCTCAGTTAAGTGTTATTTTATGGCATTTTTGCTTGGTTCAAAAACATATTCATAACATCAGATATGAACCAACTGTATCAATAAAAAACAACGACAATAAACAGTAAATTATAATTTAGTTTTGCATTGCTCACTGAATCTGAATCTAAATCTGACATTTCATGAGCAGACTACTGTATAATACAAATGTGCACATCTGATTTAGTGATGTACAGCAGTGTATAGGCATTGGCTTCTGTTGTGATTCTTTATGTTGTGGCATTTTATATTGTAACTGTTTCTGTTGCTGCTGGTCTTAAAAAAAACACACATTTCAAATTAGAAAATACCTTTAAAGAAAAGTGACTTGCCATGATGTCTTGATGCTCTCGCGTTGACTTGACTTGATTTACTTGACCCTGTTGACCCTCTCACTTGGACTTATTTGTGACTTGGATGTTTTGACTTGAGACTTACTTGCAACTTGAGCTTAGCTGACTAATGCCGCTTTCACGACTTGTCACCTAAACCGTGTAAACCTGTAAAAAAGTTTCCGATTTGCAGTCAGAGATGGCAAAAGTACTGAAGTTCACAACTCAAGTAAAAGTACAGTTACTTGTGTAAAAACGACTCTGATAAAATTGAAAGTTCTGCTGAAATTTTTTTACTTGAGTAAAAGTATAAAAGTAAATGTGTGTAAATTTACTTGAGTAAAAAAAGTAAAATCACACTGACAAAAGTTATTATCTAGTCTCAGTTAAACTACTAGAATACTAGATTTTTGTCAGCTTATTTCACTTGTTTCAAGAGATTTGAGCTTGAATCAAATTTGCCACTTAGGAGAGAAAAAATGTTTGACTTCATTAGCAAGTAATTTGGCTTGAAATAAGAAGAAATTTATTAAAACAAGACAGAAAACACACCAAAACAAGTCATATAATCTAGGTACATTAAATAAAACCATTTGAACCAGAAAAAAAACACTAACACACTTTTTAAGACATCTCGAAATGCATTTTTTGCAGAGCATAAAGTTAGTATGTGATGTTGTGGTGTGTGAGGTGGGCTTTCAGTGAATCAATTATAATTCATCTGACTTTTACCATGTGATAAGCATGTAATTTTTGTTAGGAATTTATAATGTTTTTGGCAATTTTCACTTGCTACTTTGTTCACAAAGCTCTGACACACAGCAGCAGCAGGTTTGATCTGGTATTTAAAAGAAAAAACACATGTTTATGGGCTTACAAAGTAACTAACCTGATTATAAAATGTAGGGAGTAAGTACACATACTTCTTGAAAAATGTAAGAAGTAAAAGTAAAAAGTCACCAGATTTTTTTAATTCTCATGTAAAGAACAGATACTTAACAAAACAACTTAAAGGGGCACTATGTAAGAAAAACAAACAAACAAGGTGATTTCCACTTTTGAACACTAGAGGGAGCCATTCACATGCATTTTGCCTATTAAGCATGCCTCCATCTAGCGTCAATGATCCATATTCCGGCCCGTAATAAAACATTTCGAATACATATAAATGTATCACAATTGATGTGGATTGGTTAACAGTGCTCTCTTAAGTATTCATGTTGTAAAGAATAAATATGATTTAAATGTTTGTGGACTATATGTGATAATTAAAATTCCTCTCAATCTTACACAGTGCCCCTTTAAGTACAGTACTTGAGTAAAAATACTTCGTTACTTACCATCTCTGTCTGCAGTTGCTCATGAACACTAACAAAGTGCAACACGCACAAGTCGAGTGACTGACCTCCACTCTCGGAGAAATCTCCATCTGAACTGCCCGACTTGATTGTGTCATTACTCACACATCATCACCTAAAAGCCCCATTGGAGGAAAGTTTCAGAGAAATAGAGACACAACCAGACCAAGTAAAGCTGATAAAAATGTTCATTATTTTCTAGAAACTGTTCAAAAATGACGACATCATGGAGCGACCGCTTGCAGAAATACGCCGACCTGCCCGCTAACATGGATGGAGTGGCTCTGAAGAAGTACACACGCGAGGCCCATCACAGGTCTGTACAGCTGCTTTAGTCACTGCGCTTCACTTATCACTTCTTCACTTACAGTAGCTTTTTATACAAGGTAACTCTATATCAAAAGTGACTCTGCGTTGTGGAAATGTTAAGTTAAACACACAATTAATAATAATAAACAGTTTAAATATGCTTGGAAGCTTTCTTAATTTAGATAAACATGTTTTATCCCTCCTATTAATAGTTTAAATTACTTTTGCATGGACACACTAATCCATTATGTGGCCATGCCAGCAAACCCGCTCAAAAGAATGACAAAGATTTTTATTTGTCATTCAGACTAGACCTTCACTTTGCTAGTAAATGTTAACGTTTGCCCCTTTATGTTTCACCGAATTGTAAATGTTGTTTCACTTCTACTGTTTTTGTTGTTGTAGCTACTTTCCAACTCTATTTACTGTGTTAAACTCTATACATTGTGCAGGTAGTGAACTCTGAGAAAGCTTTACAATAAAAAAAAGCAGAATAACAAAAAAAACAACAACAAAAGAAGCCTGTGTTATATTACAGGACTATTCATACCTTCATAATCTTTTAAATATGTCCTGCGTCTCTGTCTACATTATTAATTGTTTAACTGCTTGGTAGTTTTGTGATCTTTAGCAAACCCAGTTGTTTGTCGTGATACTGAAACAGGAACAGGAAGTGTGGTGCCACAGGAAACCCTGCTCACTAAATGTCTTCACGGTTGCGTTTTATGCTCCATAAAAACACATAAATTCAAATTGCTTACATAATATAACTCATGATGATAACTGATTATATACAGTGTCGCTCTGTGTGGCTCTCCTTCCTCTTAATCCCACTTTGCTAAAATACGTGTTGTAGTTAACGCAGCTGTGTATTCTGTGTTAAAAAGCTTTCCACGGGAGCTGGCTCATCCAGCCATGAGGTATGCGAGTCTTTCTTTTATTTCTCTTGAAGCTCTTGTACGTTTTGTGAATGCGGACCTCACCTACATGGATCCTCTGACACATGGACACAGACATCTCTGCCCTTCATAAACCTCTTACCTGTTCATCTCATCCCTAAAACTGGTGTGGATGGACCATGTTTTTGACCTGTTAATCTTACTACTGGAACTCTGGCTTTGACTTCATTTATTTTTGTATTTATTTATTCACATTATGTTATCCGTTTCTTTCTAGAGTCTTTGTGAACAGAAGCTTGGCCATGGAGAAAATCAAGTGCTTTGGTTTTGACATGGACTATACTCTTGCAGGTACGTAACAACTCTGGGCGATTTGGCAAAAATATCACTATTTTACGTGAAGCCAGAATACTATTTCGATTTTATCACAATTCTTGTAGCTTTAGAGGTAAATAAAATCATGTGTTTTTTCAGAAAGTTCTTGCCTCTCTGTGCTTGGCTAAATCCAACTGTCATTCACTCAGAGCAGGACATAGGCTGCCAGTGTTGCCAGATTTTCAGAGAGAAAAAGGCGACCAAAACAACTGACTACAGCCCTTTTATAAAAAGTTTCGGACAATTTTTAACATTGTTAATAACTTTGAGACATGAAAATACGCTAAAAATTCATGTTTCAGTTAGAAATTGATTTATTTTTGTTTATCATATCTGAAAAATGGCCAAAAATTAATCTCTTTTATGACCTGGAAGTGCAGCCCAAAAAACATAACCTTCAAAATTCATAAGAGAATTTAAAAAAAAAACTTCGTCGCTGTAAAGAAGTGAATTCTGAGGCCAATAAGATTAGTAGACTGCATTTATACAAACAGATGTCACAATATTGCCCAGCCCAAGCAACTCTACCGATATGTGTCATGTGACCTGAAATCTTAAATGTGTTGATGTAGATTGGAAGCTAATAAACCATAATATACCATACACAGGTCTTCTTTGAGTCAGTCATGTCTGTTGTTTTATGTTTGAGGAGGACAATGTTTAACTAAGAATGGTTCCTTCTGTTCTGTGTACAGTATACAAGTCTCCAGAGTACGAGTCGCTGGGTTTTGACCTGACAGTGGAGCGTCTCGTGTCCATTGGATATCCTCAAGAATTACTCAACTTTGTCTATGACCCCACTTTTCCCACCAGGTGAGACTGTAATGTGGAGTATTTTTGTAGAACTCCATCTTCCCACCACATTACTCTCGCAAAAACAAAGAGTCACAATATTACCACCTTCAAAGCTGTTTATCTGACTCCACCTCACATTTCTGATCTCTTTCTCCCTCTCTCTCTCTCTCTTCCCCTTCCTCACTCCCTCACTCTCTCCATCTCTCTCTTTCTCTCCCTTCTCTCTTTCTTCTCTTTTTTTCTCTCTCACTCTCTGTCGCTCTCTCTCTTTCTCTCTCTCTCCCATCTCTTTCTCTCTCACTCTCTCTCTGTCTCTCTTCTCTCTCTCATTCTCCCCCCTCCCCTCTCTCTCTTCTCTCTCTCTTTCTCTCTCTCTCCCTTCTCTTTCTCTCTCACTCTCTCTCTGTCTCTCTTCTCTCTCTAATTCTCCCTCCCCTCTCTCTCTTCTTTCTCTCTTTCTCTCTCTCTCTCTTTTCTCTCTCTCTTTCTCTCTCTCTCTGTCTATTCTCTCTCATTCTCTCCCTCCCTCCTCTCTCTCCTTTCTCTCTTTCTCTTTCTTTCTCTTTCCCTCTCTTTCTCTTTTTCTTCTCTTTCTCTCTCTTTTCTCTCTCTTGCTCTCTCTCTGTCTCTTCTCTCTCTTTCTCTCTCTATCTCTTTTCTCTCTTTCTGTCTCTCTCTCTCCCTTCTCTCACTTTCTCTCCCTCCCTACCTCCTCTCTCTCTTTTCTCTCTCTCTCGCTCTTCTATCTCTTTCTCTCCCTTCTCTCTGTCTTCTCTTCTCTCTCTTCTCTCTTTCCTTCTCTCTCTCTCTACTCTTTCCTTCTCTTTCTCTCTCTTTTCTCTCTCTCACTCTTTTCTTCTCTCTTTCTTTTTCTCTTCCTCACTCTTTTTCTTCTCTCTTGCTCTCTGTCTCTCTTCTCACTCTCTCTCTCTGTGTCTCTCTCACTCTTTTTCTCCTCCCTTTCTCTTTTCTCTCTCTCCCTTCTCCCTCTTGCTCTCTCTCTTTTCTCTCTTTCTCTTTTTCTTCTCTCTTTCGCTCTCTCCCTTCTCTCTCTTTCTCTATTTTACTTTCTCTTTCTCTCTAAATTTATTTATTCAAAACAACATTAAAGATATTTCAAAAAACTTTAGAGATTTTCATTTTGTCACCCAGCTTAAACTCAAACCTGTTCAGACGATCCTAACACACCACATAATCACACTCACCATCTTCCAGTTCTGTGCTGTTTTATCTTGTTACTTTATGTCTTTTAATCTGATGCTTATAACTGTACAGTATTATTATTATTATTAAACTTGTGTTTTCTGTGTTGCAGGGGCTTGGTTTTTGACACCTACTATGGAAACCTGCTCAAGGTGGATGCTTACGGGAACATTCTTGTCTGTGTGCATGGATTCAACTTCATAAGGGGGTAAATGGATTCTCTTTACATTGTGTATTCAGAGCACTTAAAATGAAAGGAGCAGTAATATTATTAAGCAACATTTAAAGGCCTGAAAACGTTTTTAAAAAAGCTCAGGGTTAATTTTGTTCAGCTCGCGACAGCTCAGTACAAGCTGCAGGAGTTTATGAAGGATGATTGACAGGTGCTTGGCCCGCCTCTGTTCTGTTGCTCACAGTAAAGTTCAACAGCAGGGCTAATTCCATTTAGCCCAAAACACATCACTGGCTACTAAAAGAGATTGACAGTTAGTTAGACCAATCACAAGCAGCACTGGGCGGGTCTAAGATTCTTATTGGTTCAGAATTGTCATGTCCTGTGTACAGCGTCTTCCGAGCGCATGGACTCGGAAAATACAACAAACAAGCGGATTTTAGGAATACATTTTCTTTTAGCAAGTTTTTGTGATGGAAGTGTTTGTGCACAAAGATAATTGACCTGTGTTGTTGTTGTGGACACATCTGATACAGTCGTGTCTCTGTTTTGGTGCTTTTGAGCTGCTTGGAGGAGAACAATTGACTTTTCCCCCCTTAGTTCTCACATAGATAAACACTTAGCATTATGTATAAGCAGTGGCGGCTGGTGACAATTTTGGGCAGAGGGGCTACATAACCGCAATACAAACTCACCAGACAAACACTTACAGTAAATGAGTTATCATCTTATTTTTCTACAAATCGAGAATTACAGCCAGTAATGAGCGTGCTTTCAGGACAATTGGAACGGACACATTTGAACACAGAGACTAGAAAACCAACTCTAAAAATATCAGCACAAAATGTCAGCAGTTTTTTTCTATTGGCTGATATCAGTATTGTCAAAAATCTTAAATATATATCGCCCATCCCAATCACAACTATTACCTTTGCATGATATAAAATGAGTGATTATACGGTACATTTCTTTTATTTATCTGCACATAATGAAATACCACAACACATAGATCTGACACTGAACACTAAACATGTTTCTCCTCGCAGACTAGACATCAGGGAGATGTATCCGAACAAGTTCATCCAGCGCGGAGACACAGATCGCTTCTACATCCTCAACACACTTTTCAACCTCCCCGGTAAAATTCTAATCACATGCTATGCTTTTTGTTGTGTGTTGTGCAAATGTAGCTCTAAGCTGCATCATAAATGATCAGTATTAATCAATGTAATCTTTATTCTGTTTCCAGAGACCTACCTCTTTGCCTGTTTAGTCGACTTTTTTAGCAACTGCTCCAGATATGCCAGGTATTTGACACTCAGCCATGTTCTAAAAAATTGCTTCTTTAAACACAAATGTCATGTGAAACTAAAGTAAAACCTTTATTTAACATATTTGAACCTAAGTTAAATGTGTGATTTCCAGTACGAGATGTCTAATATTTTTATTAGGTATGTATTTTACTCACAATGGCTGCGGTGCGCGGTGGCAGAGTGGTTAGAGCTCTGGGTTCGACTATCGGGTCAACATCTCATGTAGAGTTTGCATGTTCTCCCTGTGTCACTGTGGGGTTTCTCCAGTACTCCGGTTTCCTCCCACCTCCTAAGGCCCAAAGTCACTGGGATAGGCTCCAGTCACACACGACCCCTTACAGAAACAACCTGTAGAAGAAAAATGTATTTGACTTTTGTAGAAAGAAAGAAATATTTCAAATAGTGTCTTAGTACTTTGTTGTGTAATCATGGTTAGCAATTCCTGTGGTCAAATGTTTTTTAATACCAGGGGATTAAATACGTGTATTTCCCACATTATGACATAATCTTACAGGCCCAGTTAGATCTTGGTTTTTGCATTGTTTAGTGCATCTAAAGCCCTCTGCACACTACCGGAGTTTTGGCTCGATTTTAAGCTCGTTGTTCTCCTCAACAAATTAGGGGACAATAAGGATTTTCGTGAGAGTTTTTTTTTGTGGTTTCTCTCCTTATGTCTGTGCGTCACTGCGACACTGTTACGACTATTTGTCAGAAGCATCATGGTGAGGTTCACCTGCTGCACAAGCGTGAGGACCTTTTCAACAAACAGCATCTGGTGCATCTGCCTTGTGACGGCGACTCTTAAAATGTAAAATAAAGAAGAAACATTGAATCATCATCTGTAAATAATAGTAACGCTTTGTGCACGTAGTCAAAGTGCAGGATTCTTTTTTATGATCATTACACACGTCAACTCCAATACACTTGCTCTTTAAATGATGTGAGAATCAACTTTATTAAACTATAGAACATGACCAACGTTACGCCTCCCGTACACAGACTGCGAGGCGAGTTTCTTGCTCAGTGCCTTGTACAACAGCTCCAGTCCACTGCGGTCTGTTATTGCCCAAAGCCACGCGGATTCACGTTGATTACCGCGAGAATGTTCGTATTATGAATTGAAAGCCTCATCCAACCTCTGCGACCTCCGACAAAAATAGACTTCTTACGGATTCTTTCCACACACTCGCGCGACTCTCGGACATGCACTCGCACTGCACCGGGGTCTGTCTACAAGGACACATTGGTTTTAAGCACTTTCTAAGTCTAAGCGAGTCACGCCTCGCACCGAACTCGGACCCAGTGTATGGCAGGGGTTAGTGAAAAAATGTCATTTGAAGCCCACAGTGGGTCAGCGTAACAGCTCTTTACCTCTAATGACCCTCCTGTGACCTTTATAAACCTGCTTTAATCCACTGGAGTTTCATCATTGTTGTTGTTTCACTTTTATAACTGCGCACATGAAAGAAATCACTCTGCGCTTGATCATGTGACACACGCACTGTTCTCTACTCGCTGCTGCCCTCCACAAGTCTGTGTTGTATCTGTTCTTCTGACACATGATTCGACTTTGAGACAAATAATCCTTGTAAATGTCTTTATGTCTGTGGCATGTTCTGTTTTTGACGCGTCTAAAAATCACAAAAGATCCTAAACTCCCCTAGTGTGCAGCCGACTTTAGGTGACTTAAAAAAAACTCTAGGTATGTTAAATCAGATTAGGTCTTGTTTTACTTTTACTCTGACAGATGTTTTTTTTTCTCTGAAGCTGTGAAACTGGTTTCAAAGACGGAGACCTTTTCATGTCGTTCAAGAGCATGTTCCAGGATGTCCGAGACGCTGTGGACTGGGTTCATTTCAAGGTAGCACAGGTTTTTTCCTCAAGTTTCCCGCTTCACTGCTGACGTTACATTCATGTGAGTTGGGCTTCTTTGTCACAGGGATCGCTAAAAGAGAAAACCGTGGAAAACCTAGAAAAGTATGTCGTCAAAGATGTAAGTTCCCATTCCTATGACGCAAGAGAACCGCAGCAGAGCAAGTCACAATACACTAAAGACACAACAAGAAGCAATCTGTAACCAAAACAATCTAGTAATCACTTAATCTGTGTCAAGTACGCTTTGAGAAATACACAAAGTACAGATTAAATCCCATCAAAACACAAAAATCAAAGTATCAATATACTGTAATTAAGGTTATTTATGTAGTGTTTTTTTTTTTTTAATTCCAAACCAGCCAAAACTTC
The DNA here is from genome assembly GCA_038363315.1 of Mugilogobius chulae. Lineage (NCBI taxonomy): Eukaryota > Metazoa > Chordata > Actinopteri > Gobiiformes > Gobiidae > Mugilogobius > Mugilogobius chulae. The sequence goes on from JBBPFD010000685.1 coordinate 269,711, forward strand.
CTCTTCTCCTGAGCCGCATGAATGAAGTTACCAAAGTTTTTCTTGCCACCAACAGTGATTACAAATATACAGAGGTGGGACATTTATTTATATCATTATTTCCATTCTGTTTTTAATGCTTTTTCTATTTTTGACAGAAAATTATGACCTACCTATTTGACTTTCCTCATGGACCAAAGGTAAGCCTGACTTAAAGTATATGCTAAACAAAAGTATCCAATGAACTGTCAGCTTTCACATGGGACACATCAAATCCAGAACTACTGAAAGTCAGTTTGATACTCTAGATCAGGGCTATTCAACATACGGCCTGTGGGCAAAATCAGGCCTTTCAACCTATGTCCGAGCTTCCAAATACCTGAGAATATACAGTATTTGTATTTTACTGTTTAAGCCTAGATCTGTCTTAGTCTTGTAGTTCTATTAGTGTCCAGATGCCTTTTGTATATTATTTTGAAGCAGATCCAATGTTAATATTCATTATTTCCTCAGACTTCAAATAAAAAACTATAATTTCTATTATGTATTAAGAATTTAAAAATATTTATTTTAGACTAATAAAAGTGTAAAGAACACAAGGCTTAGTTGAAGAATATTTACAAATGTTTTATGGCTGAAAAATTGCTAGCTTGATGTTTTCAGAGTCTGTACAGTCGTCTTTTTTATTGATTACATCTATCAAAAAACATTTTGATTCTTTTCTAACCCTCACTTGTTGTCATGAGCTTTGGGTAATGGCCAAACGAACAAGATTGTAGATACAAGCGGTCGAAATGAGTTTCCTTCGCAGAGTGGCTGGGCGCTCCCTTAGAGATAGGGTGAGGAATTCAGTCACACTGGAAGAACTCGGAGTAGAGTTGCTGCTCCTCCACATTGAGAAAAGACAGTTGAGGTGGCTCGGGCATCTGTTTCGGATGCCTCCTGGACGCCTCCTGGGGAAGTGTTTCAGGCATGTCCCACTTGAAGAAGACCTCGGGGAAGACCCAGGACATGCTGGAGGAACTATGTCTCTCGACTGGCCTGGGAGCGCCTCGGCATTCTTCCGGAAGAGCTGGAGGAAGTGTGAATGGACAAGGAAGTCTGGGCCTTCCTACTCAGACTGCTGCCTCCGTGATCTGACTCTGGATAAAGCAGAAGAAAATAGATGGATTCTTTTTTAGTTACCAATTAATTGTTACACTCTTATAATGGTGGCTTGCTGCATATTTCCAGACCAGAGCTCACTATTCGCCGAAAAATCTTGAAAAAGTTGTATAGCCCTGCTTTAGATTCAATGAAAATGTAACACACAATTTGCATTAGGTTTTTTGAATGTTTTTTCAGCATTTCTCACATCTTCACATTTGTTGCTCAGCCTGGGATGCCACACAAGCCGTGGCAGTCGTATTTCGATCTGATCTTGGTGGACGCTCGTAAACCTCTATTTTTCGGAGAGGGAACAGTGCTGCGTCAAGTGGACACAGTGAGTGGTTCAACATTATCATTACTTTATTCACCATTCATCTAGAAGACATTTTGTGTGACTGAGTGCGTTTCAAACAGGCTTCGGGTCGTCTAAAGATTGGAACATACACAGGACCTCTCCAGCATGGCATCGTCTACTCTGGAGGTAAAGAAATCTGTATAATCATTAAACAAATACTTCACAGTCAATCATCTCAAAGGATTTTAACTTTTACAAGTAACTCCACAAGTAACAAACGACAAAGATTTTGGCTTGAAGAAAGTGCCATATTGTAATTTAGGAGTGTCAAACTGGCGGCTCCGGGGCCAAATGCGGCCCTCGAGATGATTTTATGCAGCCTCCCAGGATGATTTCAGATTATTATTGACAGTGGCCCTCCGATGAAAGGAGAGGAGCCACATAAACCAGAGTGGATAATAAACCTATGGAAATATAAAAGCTTATCTTGCTGAGATGTGACTCTTACAAACTCTAACTAAATCAGTGGTGGTCAAAGTGGGGCCCGGGGGCCAAATTTGGTCTGCCAGGGGGTTTAATTTGGTCCAGAAACGAGTGCTCAGATTTGTTAGGACTTTGTTTTTGATAAAATTTTGTGTTAGAAGACAATCAAATGACACCGAATCAGGTGTTATCTCCTAGAACATGTTAATAAAAGACGCATGTCTTCTCAAAAAAATGTTAAATTCAAAATAAATATATGTTTGGCCTTCGGCATGCTTCATTTGGTTTGGGCACCCTTGCTCTAAATTCACTGGGATGCAGCAAATATCATACAATTTGTCAAAGATTTTCTTGCAAGGACAGTGTGATTCTTTACAATATAATACATTGTACAGAGCATACAGAGTCAATTGCCATATTTGAATATAACCGAGTTAGACCTATATTTTAAAATGTAATTTTTGACCAACTCAGACTTTGATCTGTTTGGTCCCAGCGTCATTTGAGTTTGACATCCTTGTCATATTCATGAGCATAGTTTTAACATAAATAAATATTTATGTTATTTTGTATTAAAGGTGGGCTGCCTAACTTTTTAGTTGCCAATTAGTAAACATTGTCTTTTCACTTTATGACAAAATCAGACTGCTGTGTACTGTCTGAATCGAACAATAAAGTATTTCATTCGTAGCCAAAAGAAGCGCTCTAAGTGGTTGTTCTCGGGTGGTCTACTTAAGTTTCACTTTGCTGTATGTAAAAAGATAATTTGGCTATAATTGCAACCAAAATGAATGTATCTGAATATTAACTCTGTGTGCTGAATCATTTGTAAGAACAGGGAAGTAGTTGGACAAAAAAACAAACAAACACGTATCTCAGCTTTAACACATTAACACCTTATATAAGAACCCAAACGTGGAGATAAAAACTAAAATGTGACTCAATCATTAATGAAACTATATACCCGTTCTAACCTTTATATAATTTTCAATCTACCCAGGCTCCTCAGACATCGTGTGTGACTTACTGGGAGCCAAAGGAAAGGACATTATTTATATCGGGGACCATATTTTCGGCGATATTCTCAAATCTAAGAAGCGCCAAGGCTGGAGGACATTCCTGGTGATCCCAGAGCTCGCCCAGGAGCTTCACGTGTGGACGGACAAAAGCTGTGAGTCAAAAACACATTTCATTTCTCTTTCATTGTTCCGTTTTGTGTCTTGGGTGATGCTACTTTCTGTTTAACAGCTATATTTGAAGAGCTTCAGTCTCTGGATTGCTTTCTGGCTGATCTGTACAAGTGAGTGTTGCTATATACAGTTCAGCTTCCTGTTCGACTGGTCTTTGTTGGAGTGATTTGAATGTCATGTTTATTACATGACATGTTATTACTGTGTTTGTGTGCAGACATTTGGACAGCAGCAGTAATGAACGCCCAGACATCAGCTCCCTGCAGAGACGCATCAAGGTTTGAAACTCAAACACTCCAGTCCTACTCGAGTGGTCACATGTAAATAATTAAAGTTTTATCTTGTGTCTTGAGCAGAAAGTGACCCACGACATGGACATGTGCTATGGAATGATGGGCAGTCTGTTCCGCAGCGGATCCAGACAGACTCTCTTTGCGTCTCAGGTCATGCGTTACGCCGACCTGTACGCAGCCTCCTTCATCAATCTGCTGTACTACCCCTTCAGCTACCTGTTCAGAGCAGCGCACGTGCTGGTGAGGCCGCCTGCTTACATCTTTTACAATATTAGTCTAATGTGTTAGTTTGATGTGGTTTTCATTTACTTGTAACAGAAAATGATACAGAATGGAATAGAAGTTCAAAAATCAAACATTAAAGATGGGTTATCTGATTTTCACTTAGCTAAATTTTGTCTCCAACTATTTTCTAGCTCCTAAAGATTCTTTGGCACATGGTTAATATTCACATGCGTTCATCTTTGGCTGCAATTATGGCTCTAGAGCAGGGGTGTCAAACATGCAGCCTGGGGACCAAATGCGGACCCTGAGATTATTGTATGTGGACCCGAGGATGATCTCTGATTATTTGATTGTGTAAAAAGTGCAAAAGAGGAGCAATGTAGGCCAGAATGGAAAATTCGCTCTACTGCGCTTGCTTCATGCAGAAAGAGCCTCTGTCCATCTGGTTAGCTGGGAAACTTCTTGGATTAAAATAAACAAACAAAACGAGACGAGAGCAGCTGTTTCAATCAGGTCTGAACTGTAATGACAGATGTCTGTCTCCCGAAGCTTGAGACAGTGTTTTTCTTGCTGTTTTTTTACTCATCTGAATGGAACATGGATGGTTTGTCGAATTTCATTCACAAATGTTGACTTAGCAGCGAACACGAACAGTGATAAACTCTAGTTAGCTGACAGCAGTGCTGGCTCGACTTGTTTCCACTGTTTGTGTCAATGAGCAGCGGCTCTTTCTGCATATCAGGAGCACACTCATGAGGCTTCTGTTGTTGAGATGTGACTCTAAAACCAAAAATGCAGAAAATTACACACAGTTTGTCCCAGATTTTACTTAGAAGAACATTCTGCTGCACAATACAAAACAATTCAAAATACTGTAAAAAATGTGGTCCTTGTGTTAGCTTTTTATAGCGTACTTGTCATATATAAATTATCATAGATAGGCCTATATTTTAAAATGGGGCTCTCAACCAAACTCCTACTCTGATCAATTCGACCCCCAGCTTCATTTGAGTTTGACACTCCGGCTCTAGAGCATCTTTTTAAAGATCGCAAAGTGAAACTTAAGTGAACACTTAAGGACAGCCAATCAGAGAGCTGCTTTTGACTATTAATTAGTAATAAATGACTTTATTGTTTGATTCAGACAGAAAACAGCAGTCTGAAAAAGCCAAAGTTTACTTATTAACAAACAAAAAAGTCAGGTGCCCCAACTCTTATGCTGAAAATGTGGGGGAACAGTAGTTATCTAAGAGGACTTCACATGATTGTTGATTTAGCAAAAAAAAAAAAATTGTCAGACAATCAAACAATGAAACTTTTGGTCAATATCAACAGAAACACTGAAAAATCAAAAAAAGTCATTATTAAGAAATACAGGCAACAGTCCAACAGCAAATAGGCAGATGGATAATTGTCCCAGAGCATCCCCTGTCCTTAGACCCTCCCTCTCGACAAGGAAAAAAAAGAAAAACTCAACAACAAAAGAACACCGGTGGGGAAAAAAAGAAACCTTGAGGAGAACCAGCAAAGAACAGATTATGGATGAACTTAGTAATAAATTCTACTCAGTTTTGCGGTTGTTGTGAAAACATTTTAAACTGCTCAAAGTCCAAATCTGTAAATTATTCTTCTTGCGTTTGCCCAGATGCCTCACGAGTCGACCGTGGATCACACTCATGTCAGCATCATGGACACAGAATCTCCTCTCGCCACACGAAACCGCCACGAGCTGGACATGAGGGAGGAGTGCAAGCGACACCAGCTGACCCGCTCCGTCAGCGAGATCCAGCCTCCACACTTCTTCCCCACAGCGCCACAGGAGATCACACACTGCCACGACGAGGACGATGACGAAGAGGAGGAGGAAGAGGAGTAGACGGAACGCTTCACTTTTGCACTCTGGCCGTCTGTTAACGTCATGTTCACTGCCTTGACGAGGCGGCAGCGACATGAGCTTTTCATTCTGTGAAGTCATTTCTGTCCTTTTACTACTGCTTTTATGTGTTTTGTCACATCTGTAAGATAAATTTATTTTATTTGTGATTTTTTTATGTTTAAAAAATGTCAGTTTTAACAACTTTTACACCTTTTGTTTTTAGATGAACCATTTCAATATTTATTTTGTACTGTTCACGTTCTTTTCTCTGCAGAGTTAAAACTGTTTTTGTGCTGAAGATGCCAAATGCTGAATTGTTTGCACATTACTTTGAATGTGTGCATGACCTTTGCTCCGGTTCGACCACAATCACTCCACTGCTACTGTTACTGTAAAACTGGTCATTTCTAGATGAAAATGCTGTTACACTGTTGAAAATGCTGTTACTTCCTCCGGTTAAGGACCTTTGAAACCTGTTCACACTCCTTCCATTTGCCTTTGATGTAATATGTGCAATTTAAATTGAGCTTAATGTAATCAAAGTCACATAAGCCAATACCAGCTATTGAGCTGCAGCCGTTACTGTCTTACTCCTGACATAATAAATCAACTTAAAGGCTGAACAATTGTGGTTATTTTGGTAGAATTGGGTAATTAACTATTGAATCTAGAGCATCTAGTTTCATGAGATACTGCCAGGTGTGTCTTAAAAATGGGTCAGAACTCAATTTTCAATCTAGGAAATAAGAATAAACAAATGTATAATGTATTTTTGGAACGTTTTCAGCAAGAATGAAAGTATAACTGAACTAACAGAATTTACTAATTTAAAGAATAATGTGTAGGTGAACTATGCAACTTTTTAACAAAAAAGTTTAGAGGCAGATTAAAAATAACCTATATATTTTTTCAATAATAAAACATTTTATTTCTCAAAGAAAAAAAATAAAAAGGGAAAGTGACCAAAGGTTACCTACCCTTAGATCTGACTTGTACCACAAAAAGTTTACAAAAAACAGGCAAAAGCAGGAATGTTACAATGTTACTGTTTGAAAGTTTATTTTACATATTCATGAAAATAAATAATTTAAACTAAATAAATATGAAATATTTTCATTTAGACATATTTGAGTAGGTGGTGTGCCGCAGAAAATTTTCAACCAAAAATTGTGCCGCAACTTAAAGGTTGAGAAACACGGTAATAGTGCATTAATCATTCAACACACACTCTTTAATGGGAAGTTACTGCAAATTGAATAAACACGCTCAAGCTGCCCCACTGTGTCACCTAGTGTTTTAGTAATCTTCCATTCATAATAATAATGCATTGGATTTATACAACACTTTTGAAGTACCCAAAGACGCTTCACATTTTGCATTATTCATTCCACACTCGGTGGTAGTAAGCTAATATTGTAGCCACAGCTGTCCTGGGGCAGACTGACTGAAGGGAGGCTGCCATTTTGCACCAAGATCTGACGGGATCAAGCTTGTTTATGAACTAACCAGACACTTCAATAGCTTCAGAAATGAGGAATTAAAAAGCAGGTGGAAGATACATTTCAACAAAGAGAAAACCAGCTTTCATTTTGTACTTTCTCTGTGTACATAAACTTCAGTCAACATTTTCTTTATTCAATCTCTCACATGCCCATTATCACTCATCAAAGTACAGTAACAGTGTGAGGAAACAAATAAAAACCAAAACAACTGCGCCTGTACAGAATATATACAATTACAATACGTTCCAGTCATCTCTTAGCTTCAATCCTGCTTTTGTTGAGACACGCAGACAGCAGTCCGTCCCTGGACAGTATCCTGAGGCCTTGGCTTTGTGATAAGACACACGGTGATTTAATAAGAACATTATTTTGACTCAAGGATAAGATGATGAGAGCCTGATGGTGGAATTTCTCCGAGCTTCTGTCAGGCGCTGGAGCTGTCACACAGGCACGTGCAGCATTTGGCCCCACACACAGCGGCCCTCAAGGACACGCCGGAGGTCAGGCAGCTGCCAGGCCTTCAGGCTGCAGATAACTCCCATCACCCTCTGTATTGTTTGGATGGTTTTGTCATTTTACTCATTAATTGAAGCTGGACATCGACATTTTCTAAGCAACACAATTACTCAATGATACAATAAAATGTGTTGACCGGCAACATCGTGTCCTAATGAAAAGTCTATGATCAGTTTGTCATCCAAGGTGCTAACGTCTCACTTTAACAGGTGTCGAAGTTGGTCCTGGAGGTTTTTGGAGTGCTCCACGCTGATAAGACAGGACAGACTTTTAAGATGTTGACAAAAAACATTTAACAATAAACACTGGTATGTAGACTTACTTTTTCTGGATAGCTTCTTGTCTGGGGAAGAGAAACAAAGAACGTCAGAAAAGCTGCTGTTGAAACAAATGGTACTTGTATCATTGTGATCGACATTTAGGCCTTGTCCACACGAGAAAGACAAAACAATGATAATTTTAAGAACTAATTGCATAAACAAGGGGTTGTCTTAGCATTTGTGAGCGTCGACATGACATCAGTAAACCAGCCTGAATCCCGTTTAATGCCTGTAACTGACCAGTGTGGCGCTGTGACACTGACACAGAAAGTCACAAAACTAGAGGAAGACTTGACACTGACACTTGACACTTTTTTTTTTACACTTAGAAAACATTCTGAATGAACAACATGGATCTAAAACCTACAGAAGAGACACAGAAAGTGGAATTATGCTTCAGATTCTTTGGAATATTCTGACAAAGCTTCAAAACGGATTTAATGGAGATCATAGTGGATGCAGTGGATGAGATGCAATGAAAAGGCAGATTTTGGCAGTGAACGTGATACAGCGCAACTGGAGTTTTGAAATCTTTTCACTCTGGGACCTGGTTTCAGAAATATTTATTTTCAGTGTCCTGAAACTCCTGCTTCGTGTGGACGATTTGTGGTTAATTTTTATTTTTTTTCCCAGAAACGCTTGAGCTTGGCTTTGCGTAGACAAGGTTTTAGAAATACAAATGTTTATTCTATAGTCCCTTGATTTTCAACCAGTGTGCCAGGGAACACTACTGTCCCTTGAGATGTTGCCAGGTGTGCCTTGAAAAAGTTTTCAGTCAATGAATAAAATGTACAATTTAAAGTGTTCGGAACAACTTTTTCAACAAAGAAAGTAATCAAAACACCGTGTAACTTTTGACCAAAAAATAGACTTAAATAAAAAAGATTTTGTAATTTGTTAATGTCTTTTTGGCACTAAACATATAATAAAAATGTGTCTTTACTTTGAGTGTGCTTGTAAAGCCTCAAAACAGACCATCTTTGGGCAAGAAGAGGGCCTATCTGCAACTGTCAAACATCACAAGGCAACTTACAAAAAAGCAGACACACAACCCAAATTTTATTTATAATTTGTCTTCTAAATCTGTGTAAGAGGTGTGCCACAAAAAAAGTGGGCCATTACTAAAAAAAGAGAATTAGGAACACTGCTGCTATAGTCAATGTTTTGGTTCAGCAGAGACAGTAAGTTTTCTTTTTACCTCAAAATTATATCAGATTTAAACACCACAGTCTTGACATAAACATGCGGTAAACACTACAAAATATTAGATTAAAGCGTAAAACCTGTGTCATTTATGAATGTGACTGATACTCACTGGTATTGCAGGTGTGTGGTGATGATGGACATTTTTCTTAAGCTCTGGAAACATAATAAAGATTTTTAAAAAAGGTAAAGAATAGAACCAAAATGAAAAAGCATACAGTAGATTGTAACTTGACTCACATCCTCAGAGTGCAGAATGGCATCTTCTTGAATCACCATGTTTCGTGCTGCTTGTCCCAGGAGCTAAAAGGACAAAAATGTTAGGCTTGGATACATGTAGATACAAATTACTGAATACCTGCAATGAAATGTATTTTTGTATTATATCCCATTACTTATTTAATACACAAACACAAATACAACCAACAAATAGTAAAAAGAACATGTTTATCTCGGTTACACTTGGAATACTTTCACACCGAATTGCATTATAATCAAAATGTAAAAACAAGTCATAAAATTAAAACACTGTTTGATTTTTGCAATATAAGATAAGAAATATTTTTATCAACAATTACAGAAGGAAATACCTCATCTCAATAACAATTTGTGTTTAGTTGAGGCCCATATGGCAGACATTTTTCTAGTTTAAACTTTGGTGTGTCTTTGTGGTAAATATTTATCGTAGTTTCACAGCTTAGGTTGCAATTTATGAAGAAATTGTCAACTAAAAAGGTAATTTAAGTTCTAAAACAGAATCCTTCCACATGGTGCAAAGGGTTACACACAGTTTCCTGGAGATTAAACAATCATTTCACACTATAAAAGAGCTAAAGGTTATAATAGTTTGTCACCTTTCACTCTTGTGTTATTTATGTTGATTGTGGCCCAGCTTTACTATGGTAAATGCTAGTAAGACATTTCTGAGGGACGATGATTAAGTTAATGAGACTGGGTAAGTTTAGGAAAAGGGTTAAGGTGAAGGTTAAGATTAATAGAACTATAATGTAAGGTTAATACAACAACAGTCATAAACTCACTACCATGGCAACCAGCTCAGTTCTGTCCCTCCCAGACACTAACCATTTATAATGTGGTTGCTAGGTAACATTTGTGGATTTTCCTCCACATATGTCATATTTACTGGACAAAGGACAATAATAAACTTCACCAAAACAAACAAACAACAGGGTAAAAACAAGCTAAATGTTTAGTGAAATCTTAACCATAAGCGTGTTTACCATGTTTTACTAAAATGTAGTACGCAGCATCAGACTAAAAAAAAGTAGCTAACTTATATTATGAACACATCTAAAGTTAAATAAAATTGTAACTATTAGTGTACTAAACAGTTACTCTCAAATAGTAAAAACCGTACAAATATTTGTTACTTCCCAACGCCTGGCTAGAACTTTAGCTAGCTGCGTTTAGAGTTGATTGGAGCTGTTTAGCTAACAGTTAGCCAATGATGCTTAGTCAATAATAAAATAATACAAACAAGTGTCCAAAACATAAACCAATAGCTTAAATGATAAAAAAAACAAATTATTTGGAGTATATTAGCTTCTCACTGAGCTTGTGACATTTATTAAACTCGAGAGCAACTAAGAAATGAAAATGAAAACATCCGCCCACAGTCCTTGTGCAGCAGTAACACACCGGACCATATAACCTCCTCGTCCGACCCCCAGAGCCTCACCTCCTGACTGCGGGAGCCTTTGAGCACCTGCCGGGTCAGAGCCATCACATCTCCGCTACAAGAGCCCACTTTATCGGACAGTAAACCTTTGACGGACTGGCCGAACCGCGGCTGGGACTCTGCGGAAGCCATGATTCTGAACAGCAGCTACGGCGGCCGAGCAGGGACAAAACACAACGACAACAACAAACGTCTTACTCTGTTGTTTTATTAATGTCGCAGCTGCACGTTAATGCGACAGCGCCCCTGATGGATTTTTTGTGAATTTGGAGCTCGTGAACTCAGCAGACGGTTCTCACTCCTTGAATTTCTATTGAAATATTAAAGATGCACTGTGTAACTTTTTGACTTGAATATAATCATGTTTTTGCGTTAAAACGTTAAAGAGAAACTTGACACATTGGAGCCCTTCTTGAAGGACATAACCCCACTCTCAAGTTAGAATCAGGTGTTTTCATTTTTAAGATGAAAAATTAGTTTGGAACTTACCTTACATTAGCAGAATTTGTGTATTAAACAAGCATGAATAAAACCACTGCCAGCTGTTTCCCATAAAAACAAAATCATATCATATATATATCATCATATCAAAATTTGCACAATAAGGCTACTGCAGTGGTTCCCAACCTTTTTCGCCTTGAGTAGCCAACCCCATAATCATGATCTCACTGAGTGCCTCCTATGCCATTGCCATGTGTTTTTAGGGATATTTTGTCTTTACTCATTGATTTCATATACCGGTAATCATTGTATTTTATGGTTTTATTAATATCCGTGTGAAAAATGTAATTAAAATTTGCTACAAATTTTACATTGCAATGTATCCAATTCTACCATTCGTTAAGCAATCATCCCAAGTATTCCCTGGCAAATGGTCATGTACCCCTGGTTGGGAAACACTAGTCTATGACTTTTAAGGTTAGGTTATCATCTGGGATCCCGACAAAAAGGCCAATTTAAAGGTGGAGTAGCTGATTTCACACTGCAAACTCAATTTAAGTTTTAAATCTGGCAATTTACTCTCATAAATGTTTAATATTGACATGTATTCAATTTGGTTGGCTCGTAAACTTCTTTTCGCAGACAACAAAGTGAAACCGAAGAGAACCACCCAAGCACAGCCAATCAGAGTACTGCATTCAGCTTCTGATTAGAACTAAAACATTTTATTATTCAACTCAGATAGTACTCAGGGGTCTCATTTTTCACAACATGCTGCATTTATCATATACTCTGTAGTGGAAAACACAAAGTTTACTCATTTACAACTAAAAAAGTTAGTTACCCCAACTTTAACCTGTAATATAGATGGCACACAAAAAACACCTGTTATTCTACATCAACACGTCATTATCATATTGATCACTCCTCCAGAAAAGGTATACAATGCACCTTTAATGTAAATTACTTTAGTTAAAAAAAAAAGTTCAAAGCAGACAGTAAAATGATTTACCACAGGAGTGTTGAATTTTATTAAAATAAGATTACAGAGTTGAGGTGGTTTAACTGCCTCCCAGTCTGTCAAATGCATTGCCTTTGATAAAGAAAAAATTAATATTAATTGTTGTAATTTCATGGATTACAGTTGTCCCTTTGATGTGTTAAAATTGTCCCTTTGAAGTGTTACATTTGTCCCTTTGGTGTGGGGCAGTTGTGACACTTGACATTTCTTGTCTTGAAATGAAAACAGCTTCAAAATGAACAGTTTGAACCCAAATGTCCAAATTTCAAGCCAAGAACTGCACCTTCCATTTTAGTTTCCAGCAGGTTTTTAACTAAGATTAAGTAGATATTTCAAATTTGGCAAAAAGTGTTACAATTGTCCCTGGTCTCCCCTACTTTCTGACCGCTAGACTTTTCGTGTTGAAGAGATTCAGCTGGAGTCCACGGCACATCCATTGAAGCTTATCTTGTTTAATTTGGCTCAGCCTTAAATATTCAGACTCAAGGATGTGGCATTGAAGGAGGCGTATAAAAGAGAGCGTGTGTGAGCGGGTGCTGCTGTGTGATGTGACCGGGAACCATGCCTTTCCTCTGGTGCTTGTGTGCCTTTGTGCTCTTTAGCCTGGCGGTGCTGGGAGTGCTTTGGGCATCTCGACGGCGCACCTCCCTGGAGCCTCCTTACCTTCCATCTCTGCCCCTGATCGGCAGCTTGCTCAGCCTCAGAAGTCCGCTCCCTCCGCATCTTCTCTTCAAGCAGCTGCAGGACAAGTACGGAGCCACGTATTCTCTCAAACTGGGCTCCCATAAGGTCGTCATGGTCAACCACCACACACACGCCAAGGAGGTTCTGCTCAAGAAGGGAAAGGCATTCGCTGGAAGACCGCGAACAGTGAGTCAATCCTATTTTTTTTTAGTTTATCTTTAATGTTTTTTGGAGTTCTGTATTTTCATCTACATGTTTGTTTGTTGTGTGTTCTGGTTAAGACTCTCAAATTGTCAGAAATGTGTTTGTTTTGTTCACTTCCAGGGGCGTAGCACTATAATTTTGGGCCTCAGGTACTAATGTTGATGGACCCCAAAAACATAATCTAGTATTTTAATAATTTTTCACATAATATTTGCAAGTTATATAGGGCTACAGCATAATTTTAGTAATTAATCTGATTTTGACTAATCTATTAGTTATTTAGATCATGGCTGCCTTGTGAATTGGAGATTTTTTTTTTTTTACCAAACTTGAGTAAATTGATGCTAAGAAAAATTCTGCTTGAAACATAATTTAATTCTGACATTAGCGTCACTTTCTTGGTTAAATAAAGGTCAATAAATAAATAAATATGTTTTTTAAAAAATCTGTTGTATTTGACAATTGACATTTGTCAAAAAGCGAATAATAATGTGAATTGTTTTACTTTTGTTGTTTTTTAAAGAAAAGACTAAGCCCTCAGGTGGCAGAATAAATAACATGTATCTATGTATCTTTCTCATAAGCAATTTCCACTTTGTTTTTAACAAAGTGGAAATTCTGAATGCTTTTGAGGACCCTTTTCTGCCCTGGGCCTTGGGGAAATTAGGACCATTTACTCCCCCCAGTCCAGCACCCCTGTTCACTTTATCCATACTGTTTTCTCAGTTTCTTTTTGGTCATGAATAGGCACACTTTTATATTAATTTAGATACAAGAGATGTGGACTTGTAAGTCAAGACATAGATTCAATTTAGACTTATGTCACTATTTTGATGACTTAACTTGATAAAATGAACTTGAGACTTGACTAAAAAACTTGAGACATGACTTGAATATAAAGGTCAGTGACTCGGGACTTGACCTTGAATCCTGTGATTTCAAATTACTTAATACTTATACTCAAAAAACTAAATTGTGTAATTATAACATGAACAAGCAAATGTTTTATTTGTGACCGGGACTATATTTTATACTGCATTGGAAAATGTATAAAATTTATGAAATTGGAAAACACAAGCTGCATTCAGAAATTTTATATAAAGACTTCAAAGACTAAAATTCAAAGACTTGGACTTGACTTGGATTTGAGGCCAACGAGTTGAGACTTATCTGAGACTTGCAAAACAATAACTTTGTCCCACTTTTGTTTGATACTCAAACAGGGGCGTAGCACCAAATTCTGGTCCCCAGGTACAAACATTGTTGATGGGCCCCTACATAATCTTGTATTTTAATATTTTACTCTGATTACTCTTGTTTAATTTCTATATTCCAGAAATGGACGCATGTCCAAACTGCAGCCCTCAGACCAGTTTTTGTTGGTCCTCAAAACCTCCTGAATAATTGGCCTCAAAAACAATAAGAATCAGATTCCCAATCATGGTGTGTTTTAGGCAAATATCAAGCATTTTAATGTGTACTAGTGTCATGCAAGATCTGTATAAATGTTTTGTGGCTAAATTTAACGTCTTCTAAATGCAAACTTTTCCATTTTTTACTGTAACTGTAACTGGCCACTTCTATTTGGCCCAGATCGGCCCACCATTTAGTCTGTGTTTCAGGATGTGGGTGGCCCTTGTTGAAAAAAGTCTGAACACCCCTGACATAACCATAATTATATTATAACAATATGATCTTTAGTTGATTTTGTTAAAAGTTTGGCAAATATGTGAACATACATTTTCCTGTTTATTGGGTGATTTTTCTTTGCTCATTTGTGTGTGTGTTTTTTTTTAAGATGCCACAAATAATTATCCTTGTTATTAGGTTTTGGGGGACTTGCAGAAGTGTGGACTTGCAAGTCATGACTTGGACTTGAGTTGCTATTTTAATGACTTGAGACTTGACTTGATAAAATGGACTAAGACTTGGGACCTAAGACTTGAAGCTCAGTGACTTGAGATGACTTGATGCTTTTTATAAAAAAATAAGTTAATTTTACATTTACAAACTGATTTATGTCCCAATGAATGTGGTAGTTTGAAATTTTGAGACTTTAAAAATTTGAAATTAAAAGCATAAGACTTGGACTTGACTTGGATTTGTGTGGCTCTGTCCTGGGACTTGACTATGATGACTTGTCTCTCTTTGATCTGGGACTTCCTGGGACTTGACTTGGACATGTCTCTCTTTGACTGGGACGGAACTTGTCTCTCTTTGACTTGAATTTGGCTAATGACACTATAATTTCCAGGTACCACAGATATACTGACCAGAAATGGGAAGGACATTGCCTTTGGGATACAGTTCCACCTGGAGATTCCACAGAAAAATAGTCCACGGAGCTTTGTGTATGTTCGGCGAAGGCTCAGCTTCCATGAGAGCATCAGTGAGTGACACTTTTCTGTACAACTATTCACACAACTGTTAAAGTGCCTAAGTAGAACGCTACATCATTATATTTAAAGGGCCTATATTACACACGTTTTGCACTAATTTTAATGTTGCTTCTTGATGAAAACCACACCTGCAGTTGCGTTTCGCTTCATTCACACTTGTTTGACAAAAAATTCTGCATATTTAGCTAGGCTTCTTTCAGCTTGACAATCTGTGCCACTTTGTGATGTCACACAGAAAGTGATTCTATGTGTTTTTAAGCTCCACACACCTTCACCACAATAAACTGTAAATCTTCAACCATGGATTTTCCCATCTTTGAAGCTGCAGCTGCTGTTTTAGCCTCATTTAAGCTGCTTCACTTGTCGTTCTGTGGCAATACTAGCTGAATAAAACAAAAACATATTTAGAAAAGACAACAGCTTATTCTAGTGTTTCATGCAAAAAAGTAATAAAAAAAAATAAGAAGCTAAAATTGCTGATAATTAAAACTACCATATGAACCATATCATCACAAGGTGGAACCAAGCATTTTGAGCTTTGGAAATGTAAAAAAGCAGGATTACATAGAGATTTGTAAATGGAACAATACACGACTTTAATTATTATTATTTTTTTTTTTGAGTAAACATACAAATCTACCTACTTGAGTCACATTTGTGTAATACGGGCTTATATTATGACAGCACATTATAGGAAGTTGACTAGCGACCATAAATTGGGCCAAAACTCCTTGAATGTCACAGGCTTTTTCTACTTGAAGCACAAAATGACACTAAAATACAGTCATTGTGATAAATTTATGTCTATGGGTCATAAAAATGTGTTTCTCGGTGCTGGTTTAATTCTGAGCTACTAGATTAATTTAGTCCTATTTTAGTCCAGATTTAATTCTGCTATAGAGCTTGTTTGGTCCTGGTGCATATTAAGTGGTAACGTATTGTGCAACAACTTTGGCCCAGAGAGGTCATGGTTTGAGAAAAAATCTGGCCCTCATGAAAATGTAGTTGAAAAGCCCTGATTTACTGTGAGTGGTTTTACCTGTGCATGTCCTATGAGTGTTGACTTGATGTTTTTGTTCTTAGTTTGTGCAGAAGCCCAGTCCCTGTGCACCCTGTTGTCAGAAGCGTCTGCAGCCGGCCTGTCTCTGGACTTTCTCCTGAACTGACTCGAGCCGTCACAAATGTCATCTGCGCTCTGTGTTTCCACTCGTCCTACAGTCGTGGAGACCCAGAGTTTGAAGCCATGTTAAACTATAGTCAGGGCATCGTGGAACTGTGGCCAAAGACAGCCTGGTGGACATCTTCCCTTGGTTACAGGTATTTCAGTTTTTGGACACACAGTTCAGCAGTTGAGATCTTGTGTTATGAGATGTTGATCTAAAACACAAGACTTGAAAGGTATTCAGGCAGCTTATCCAGAAGGCCTCTATAAATAAATTGAATACAGCGAGTGATGTCCAAGCTACATTTTCTTAAAGATCACAATGATGAGTATAAATGATACAACAGTGATGTAATGCTACTGTTTCAGCAGCTAAAAATCAAATGATTGATTCCTCCTTGGAAAAAGTTTATCATTGTGTCTTGACTAAAAACAGCTCTTATACACATTGCCTGAATATGGTTAATGATGGGTCTGTGGTGACGTTTGACAGCTTCACTTCCAGTTGGCTACATTATCATACCTCCACAGAGTATTGAGTGAAAGTTAAAGACTACAGTGCAGTCTATTTAGAGGTTTTGAGTGTGTAAAAACATTACAAGGTCAAGGCATTATCTTACATATTGTTTTTTATAAAAATGGTCTTGTCAATTCCTACTGCATCCAACAACAAACAACAACAACAACAACAACAACAACAACAACAACAGCTTAATCTTTAAACATGTACATTGGAGGTGAACAACTTATAAAGCATTGTTGTTTGTTTCAACACATAAATAAGTCAAAGCAAAATATAACAATAGCATTTTTGTTCAGGTGATTTTTTTTTTGCAGACAGAGCCCTAAAAACAGTTTACATTATTAACTCATACATGCATGTAAATAAAGACATTCGAAAGAGTGATGGTTACTATAGATTAGATTATTTCACATGTTCTCATCCCATGTTTGTGTTGCAGATGTTTCCCAACAAAGACCTTCAACTCCTCAAGCACTGTGTGTCCATCAGAGACCAACTCCTTCAGAAGAAATATGAAGAGCACAAAGTGAGTCATCAATCATATGACGCATTATTACTAAAAAGCTATTAAAATGTAGTCTATAGCAGCAGTAACATACTTTGTATATACCAGGCAGACTACAGTGATCATGTGCAGAGGGACCTGCTGGATGCGCTGCTCCGGGCCAAACGCAGCGCAGAGAACAACAACACAGCAGAGTTCAGCCTGGCTCCAGGAGGCCTCAGTGATGACCACGTCTCATGACAGTGGGCGACATTTTTGGAGCTGGAGTAGAGACGACCACCACAGTGCTCAAGTGGGCTGTAGCTTACCTCATCCACCACCCACAGGTTTGTACTGCCATGGCATGTTCCATATGGAAAGATTTATGAAAAGTATATACGATTTTTATCTGTTCTTGAAGAATTCTGTTGTTTATATATGAGGGAAAAAACATACAGATTTGACGAAATGACATGTATTTCTAGTCATACAATTATGTTATACGTATATGCCAATAATCTACCAAACTTCTTATACAGTATGTTTTGTTTGTTTGTTTGTTTGTTTTTTAATATAAATGAGCTTTACTTCTGCTTTTGCGGTATATGCAACCGTTTTTGATTAAAATTTTTCTAGACTTGCACTGCAGAGAAGAACCAAATTGCAAATGTTTTCTGACCAGTTTTGTTATTGTCTTCTTTGCAGTTTGTTGATTACTGTCATTCAAATTCTGATTTTGTTTTGCTGCCTAGTCACATGGTTTTAGCTCGTCCTAAAATGTTACATTATCAAGTTTTGGATTAAAACAAAACATGTTTAAAATCCAGTTTTTTGTGTAGTGTTTGGACTGTTATGTGTGACTATGCAAAACCATATAAAGCATTAGAAAAACAGATTCAAATCCTCTAAGGTACTCAGAAGTCAATTGTAAGGTACCATCATTTTCATACGGGTAATTGTGTACAGGTGCAGAAGCGGATTCAAGAGGAGATGGACCAGATAGTGGGTCTGGAGCGGGCACCTCAGCTGAAGGACCGAGGCAGCCTGCCGTACCTGGAGGCCACCATCAGAGAGGTGCTGCGGATCCGCCCTGTGGCCCCTCTGTTCATCCCACACGTAGCTCTCAATGACACCAGGTAGTGTATTTGTACATAACATAAAGTCCTGGGGAAAAAAAGCCATATTGGGACCTTTTTTTCTATTCAGGGCAAATTTAAAAGAAAATAATCAAAAGCCAAATGTTTTAAGAGACAGATTTATTTCTTTGTATAAAATAAAATAAATAGCATTTTTAAATTGAGTTTGTGTAAGTTCTTTTAGAGCAAACAGAAGATTGTTCCAGACTTTAGCTCCTCTGCATTGGACACTAAACTGGGACTGAGTTGTACAAAAATAAAAAGCTCTAATGAGATGTCCACTGCGAGTTGAATATTCATGGAATTCATTATTAAACATGAACATGTTTGTAAAATGTTGTTGGAGAAGTTTTCCAATAGAACTGAAAAAACAAATAGATCCATTTGAAATGTGTTCACTTGGTAAACACTTGTAAACAAAGGTTGAGAGGAATGTCGGTGTCCTGTATAAAACATTATTCGCAAATCTCTCTTAAATATAGAATAGGTTTAAGTAGTAAATAAAGAAGAGTGAAACAGCTTTTTGCATTTTGTATTTTAGATTCTTTAAAGCAACCACCCTATTTTGCAGCCTCAGCATTTCTCTAATGACTCCTCCAGACAGGACACGCTTAGAGCACCACCTAGTGTTCACGCAGTACCTGCCTCTGTCATACTCGTCTGTACCTTTATACTTATTGAATTCAGCATTAAAGAGGGAGATTAAAGGTATAATAATGTGCATAGAGCTGGCTTGAATGATAATGTGGGGCTTGATTGTGTTCATACTGTATCCAAGTGCACAAAAATCCTTAAGCATGGTGAGTGTTAATCATGACAAGACTAAACAGAAAAGAAAATTATTTGTATGAGGATGATTCTGTTTTTAAAAGACAAGAACTGAATCATCATTTGGATCTGGTGTTGTAGGACAGAATAGACTGGCAAAGAGTCGTGATGTAATTGCAGAAGAACAAAATATTCTCATAAGATGCAGAATAGTCATATTTTATGTTTCATCGTTCTTCTCACTCACAGCATCGGAGACTTCAACGTGACAAAAGGCACTCGTGTGGTGATTAATCTGTGGTCTCTTCATCACGACCCAAAAGAATGGCCCAACCCGGACAACTTTGAGCCTGGTACGTGCATCAATAACACTCACTCACTTAAAGGTATATTATATTATATATTATATTACCTTTTGTTATTCTGACACCTGCTTATCTCCATTGGTATTCAGTATTACTGCTTTTCAACTTATCTACAGCATGTCATTAAACCAGTCTAAATTGTTATATATTAAAGCTGTTTTATATTTAAGCTAGTGCTGTGTGATACGGCAAAATGAACTCGATTGTTAGTATGCTTTTTTGTAAGTCTTAGATCTTTGGCCTCAAGCCTGAGTCAAGTCCCAAGTCAAAAAGAGACAAGTCCAGTGTTGGGTGAACTAAGTTACTGTAATTAAATTAAAACTTTCAGTAACTAGTAGTTTAACTTAGTTATATGTAATTAAAATACAGTTACAAACAAAATACCTGTAATTACTTTCAAGTAATAAAAATCTACTTAAGTGACTTATTGTGTGAGATAAAACAGCTCAGAGACACAGATCAGCTGCTGTAACAGGGACCAGAGTCATTTTTAATGGTGATTTTACTCAATTTGAGTAATGTAACTGCATTACTTTCTTGGGGTAAACTTTGGAGTATAACTAATTACATGAGTAATGTGTAACTAATTACTTTTTCAATACTTTTCCCCCCTAACACTGGTCAAGTCCAGCCCCACAAGTCAAAGTCTAAATACATCTTGTATTTTCCAATATCAGTGATTTTTTAATATAAGTAAATAAATATAATATTTACAATTAATTTATGGTCCCCAAAAAGTGGTGTGCAACGGCCTGTTGCAGTTTGCTCATATAAAATCACACAGTTTATTTTTTTAAGAGAATCTTCGAGGTTCCAAGTCCAAGTTTCAGTCCCAAGTCAGTCCATTTTATCAGGTCAAGTCTCAAGCCATCAAAATACTAACTCATTCTGACTCAAGTACATACCTCTGTTAGTATATGCATAAAAAAAGTAATTTTGCAAGATTTTGAAAACACGTTGATATGTGGAAGCTGTGACATAATAAAGGTTCTCTTATCTTGTATCATAGAACGTGAAAGTCAGCAGCACCTCTTACATAAGCTGATCTGTCTTTTCCTCCACAGCTCGCTTCTTAAACAGCGATGCCAGTGGACTGTCCATCCCCTCCCCAAGTTACCTGCCCTTCGGAGCCGGCCTCAGGGTCTGCTTAGGCGAGGCTCTGGCCAAGATGGAGCTGTTCTTGTTTCTCTCCACCGTCCTGCAGCGCTTCACCCTGGCCGTTCGTCCCGGAGATCCTCTGCCCAATCTGGAGGGAAAATTTGGAGTAGTACTGCAGCCCGCCAGGTACTTTGTCAGCGCCCTGCCCCGCCCAGCCTGGGGCACTGACAGAAGGGTTTGAAGAAAGCAAAGTTTGAACTCAACATGAAGCAGCACGAATGGAGACATGGGAGGAACATTTGGAAGACAAGACTGACATAATGTATCTATCACTGTATAACAACTTTGCCACTTGAGTTTCTGAGGTACATTTGCTTAAAACTGCTCCAAAGTGTCACACAGAGTATTCGTGATGCACCAACTAGGATCAAATATCACTGCAGATTTATTTTTGTTGATTCCAGTATCTGTCCCATGCAAGGGCGTAGCACCAAATACTGGGCCCCAGGTACAAACTTTGTTGATGGGCCCCTTTTAAGTTTTAGTCTGCTCTGTTATTTTTCTATTTATTTGGGGTTTTTTTCACTCCAGAATATCTATATACTGTATATATAGCGTATTTATCTAATGTCTGCATTCCACACATCATTACTGTTGCAGTGAGGGTTTTTGCAGGTTTCAACAGATGACATTGATTGCTTTATAATGCCACTTGTGTAGACGTGAATAAAAAAGTGTTTTAGTCAACTTGTTTAGGCTAGAAACTTGTCTAAATTATGACAAATACATTCTCAGAAAATGAACACATTTTAATGTTGCTGGATTGATAAGTTGTGATAAATATTGGCAATATTCGAGTGAATATGCACAGTTATTAAACTGATAATTTTGTGTAAAACCATAAATATTTGTTCAATGAAATTGGTAAACTGTTGATCATTTTTAGATAATATTTTTGTAAATAATTTGGTCAGTGAATTTTCCTTTTCAGCAATTTTGTTTGGCCAAAGTCTATTTGCTACATTTTAAAGAAGTGATAGAACTCTCTAATATCACTCGTCATTGCATTCAGACAATTTACCCCACAAGCAAAAATGACAGAAATGACATGCCCCGTCCGACACCCCTGGTCCCAAGATATCAGATCAACAGATACCCTAGTTGGGGTCTTCTAAATTATTTGCTGTCTGATGTGACCCAGAATTTCTCATATAGTTTCATTTTTTATTGAAATAAATGTATTAAGTAGTTACTTGCACAATAAATAGCAGTACATAGCCTACCTTGTAATTAGCTATAGCCTACATCAGGGCTGTTTGACATAAGGCCCGGGGGCTAGATCAGGCCCTACAACCACATAAATTCTGCCCTCATCCATCTTCCAAACAAAAAATATTTATTTGCTGGTTTAGTTTTTGGTTAGCACTACTTTACTGACTTGTTCAATTCTGCTTGAGACTCGGTTTGGTCCTGATTTAGACCTGGTTTGAGTTTGGATTATTATTTGTTTTTTGTTTGCTTATTGTTTAAAAAGGCAAGTGCCAACTAGAGTAATAAAAGTAAAGTCTTTTGTATTCAGTTTTTCTATATCATTCTAACGCAGGTATAGTTTTACTTTGTTAAGACCAGGTGTCTCAAACTGGCGGCCCATGGGCCAAATGCGGCCCCAGAGATGATTTCATGCGGCCCTAGAATGTGGCCCACCAAAAAACTGCACACAACAATTTGAACTGAATTTGTGTTTTCGCAAATTGTTTTCATCATACTGTTACAACCGTGGTTTGGGGTGCACGGTAGCCAAGTGGTTAGAGCTCTGGCTTCCCAATAAGGAGGTCGTGGGTTCGACTCCCGGGTCGGACCATATCAACATCTCACGATCTCTCTGGGTGGAGTTTGCATGTTCTCCTCGTGTCACCGTGGGTTTCTCCGGTACTCTGGTTTCCTCCCACCGCCAAAAACATGCATGTTAGGTTAATTGGGCATCACTGTAAATTTCCCTTAGTGATTGAATGAGAGAGTGAATGGTTGTCTGTCTAACCCTGCAGCAAGTTGGCCACTGTCCAGGGTGTAGAAAATGAATGAATGAATGTTACAATCGTAGTGACTATAAAATCTAAAATTCACTGGGGATACAACAAATTACAAACAGTTTTTTCAACATTTTCAGGTAAAGGACAGTCTGACCCTGTGCAACTCACTTGTATTACTTTTTCTTTAATCGCATGGAGGTCTAAGTAATAGAAAACAATACAAAAAGAATAAATGTGAGCATATTTTACATCAGAGCTATATTTAAAATGCAGTCCTTGATCATCTCTGGCTTTGATCATTTTGGCTCCAGGTCCATTTGACTTTGAGACTCCTCACGTCTCTGGCCCAGAAGCCAAGACTCTCCAAAATATCCGGCCCCAGAGAAAATAAAGCTGAATAGCCCAAGCCTACGTATTAATTTAACGTTTATTCTGGATTTTGAGGTGTTTTTCTGACTTTATCATTTGTGCACAGTGACACAACAAACTGGTTTAGTGACTTTTTGAGATTTATATATACAGTATATATTAGTTTAAAAACAAACAATAATGTAATGTAATGTAAATGTAATAATGAAACTGTCAAAATTATATATTTATTCTGGTAATAAAACTGCATAAAACACATTGTGATCTGTCATCATTGGTAGGTAAGGTAATGTTTATTAAGGACAATGTACAATTACCGTATTTTTTGCCCTATTGAGCTCACCTGAATATAAGCCGCACCAACTAAATTTAAATAAGAAAAGTGATAAAGCGCATATATAAACCGCACTTGTTAATAGTAAGTCTATAAGAATCTATAATTTTGTAGCATTGTTGTATAAGCCGCAAAGTTCAAAGCTTAGGAAAAAGCGGCTTATAGTCCAGAAATTACGGTACATTAAGCACAATGGTAGAGATGCTTGTACCAGATTGTAGCTTATAGCTAATTTCCATCTGTAGTCCTGGGGAGGCACATTGGACATGTTTTTAGATGTAGGAGGAAACCTACGCAGACACGGGGAGAACATGCAAACTCCACATAGAAAGTCGAACCCAGTATCAACACTGTTTTTTAAAGAAAATATGAACTACATGAGATTCTATTGTGACCTGTTTCATTCTTTGTAGTATAAACTGTAGTATTTGAATTTTTATGTGCACACATTGTGAAACTATATTAACTTGAACGTTGTCTGTCTTATTAAATTAGCAGATTTGAACATAGTGGTGTGTGAGCTTGTCCTCCTTTAAGTTGTGATATATTAGCAATATTCTCCTCAAAACCACATGAATATGCCAATGATAAATTGTCGTAGCACAAGTCTTTTGTCTCTTAAAGGAGACCTATTATGTTTTTTCCAACTATGTAGTAAGAAACTAGAACATGTGCAGATCAGTAATTTATATTTTGTTCATTGTAAAACACAAAATTGATCTAAAACGGCTTGAAAATAGAGACAGCTCTACTGACTTCCTGTTCAAAACTGCAGATCTGATAAGCCCCGCCTCTTCATTTTGAAATGTAACTGGGAAGCAACAGATTTTAAATAACTAATTATTATTGTTGGAAAGTGGCTATGGAACAGTTCTGAACCATTTATGGTTCACTTTGAGTATTAATCTTTTGAATTGTAACACGTAAATACAGACAAGTTGGAGGGGATAGGTGGTAGGTGAGAACGGGGATTTCTGAGCACTTGAGCTGCAGCTGAAGAACAAAACAAGATTTCTCAAACATGCATGAATCAATTCAAATATACCTTTGAGTAAACAAATGATGAGGGGAGGCCGTCATAACAAGGTTAAAAACTTAGAATAGTGAATTTGACATAATAGGTCTCCTTTAAACTTTGTCATGCATGTCTGTTTCTCAAAAACTTGCCAGGTGCCTGACTGAAACAGGTCACCGACCGCATTTGTCCTCCAGGCCACAGTTTGCCCAGGTCTGATTTAGAGGAACAATCTATCTTACAAGTAAAAGTGACCTGCTTTTGAGGGCCCTTTCCTGCCCTGGGCCCTGCACCTTCTACCCTCCCGATCCGACAGCCCTGCACAGCTCTGGAGGTACTGATGTTAACTCTCAAGCCAAAAGAATAGTTTCTGAACAAAGACATGCCTTTGGTTGCGCGGACCTGGACAGGGGGCTGTGTTCCCACTTGCCCGTCGTGGTCAGTTCGAGCTGGGGAGCTTCAGAACATTCAGCCAACAAAGAAAAACTCATTGTTCTGACTGGAATTTGCGCTTGTTCGCGGCCTTTCATGACTTCTTCTTTGGACACCTCTTTGCCTTCGCTCATTCAGGGTTCCTCAGAAAGTCAATGGGCCCTTACATCCCAGTTTGACAAGTCAGGAGGATACAAACTAATCCCCTTAATCTGGCCTTTCTCCAGCTCCCAGCCACAGGCCCAGGGTCCACACAGACAAATCCAGCCCAGGGACAATAGGATTAGACTCGGACTGCACAATGACACAGGTATCCACTGACTGATGTGTAAAGGCCACTCTCTCTGTTGTGTGCTTGTTTGTTCAGTGTGTGTGTGTGTGTACTTTTGGTTAATGCGATGGGTAAAGTCGCTGTAGTGATGTGTGCGTGACAAGAAAGCAAAACAAAGATCACAGACAGTATTTTATGGAGCTTAAAGATGGATTTGTGTAGCTGTCAGTATGCTGTACACATGTTTTAAGAGACGGCAAGTAACTAAGTATTTTTACTCAAGTACTATAGGCCTACAAGAAGTTTCTGTACTTCTACTCCCTACATTTTAGAACAGGCTAGTTACTTTATAAACTGTTTATTTTTTTTTCCTTATAAAACACTCCAGAGCTGCTGCTGTCATGTATCAAAGCTTGGAAACAAAATATCAACTGAAAATTGCCAAAAATGTTTACATTTCTAACAATTCCATATTTATCATTTGATAAAAGTCACAATAATTATAAATAATTCACTGTAAAGCCCAACTCATGCTCCAACACAGAACAAACCAACTTTACACTGCAAAAAGATGAATTTTAGATTGGTTAAATGTCTTAAAGGGGCACTATGTAAGAAAAACAAACAAAGTGATTTCCACTTTTGAACACTAGAGGGAGCCATTCACATGCATTTTGCCTATTAAGCATGATGCCATCTAGCGTCAATGATCCATATTCCGGCCCGTAATAAAACATTTCAAATACGTATAAATGTATCACAGTTGATGTGGATTGGTTAACAGTGCTCTCTTAAGTATTCATGTTGTAAAGAATAAATATGATTTAAATGTTTGTGGACTATATGTGATCATTAAAATTCCTCTCAATCTAACACAGTGCCCCTTTAAAGTCTGGATTTTAATCTTTATTTTTGGTATTTTTTCTGATTCAGATGGTTTTACTTGATTCACCCAGATTATATGACTTGTTTCAATAAATTTATTCTTATTCAAGTCGAATTATTTGCTGATGAAGAAGGACATTTTACTCACCTCATTGGTAAATCTCTTGAAAACATCAAACATTTCTTGAAACAAGCTGCCAAATTCATAGTTGGGTCATTCTCTGAAAGTGGGACCATTTTGACCATTGGTTATTTGACAGGTTTTTCATTCATCCATTTTTCATTGATTCATTTTCTACCGCTTAATCCCGTTAGGGGTCGCGGGTGACTGGAGCCTATCCCAGTGACTTTGGGCCTTAGGCGGGGGAAACACCCTGGACAGTGGTCAACTTGCCGCAGGGTTAGACAGACCAATCATTCACTCACTCACTAAGGGAAATTTACAGTGATGCCCAATTAACCTAAACAAGCATGTTTTTGGAGGTGGGAGGAAACCGGAGTACCCGGAGAAAACTCACGGTGACACGGGGAGAACATGCAAACTCCACCCAGAGAGATCGTGAGATGTTGATATGGTCCAAACCAGGAGTCGAACCCACGACCTCCTTATTGGGAAGCCAGAGCTCTAACCACTTGGCTACCGTGCACCCTTATTTGACAGGTTTTCATTAAGTAAATAATAAACATTTTTTATGTAATATATACTACTAATGTGCTCTAAAGGATTTTAAAAAATTGCAGCCCAAGATCAGATGGAACTTTTTTTTACAACCGGTTTTTCAAAAAAATAGCTTAAAATGGACGAAAAGTGTGACATTCTTATCCAGCAATAAACATGATGTAATTTCCTCATGTAAACTCGATAAAATACTGACAGCCGAATTCCTGGGTATCCGAATGTAACTGTTGGTGTCCATTTAAGTTACACACGGACCTGATCAGTTTTATCAGCAAGTGAAGACTTTTCAACGCTCAGGAACCTTGCAGCGGATAAACGCCACTAATGTGTGTATTCAGAGAGAATATCTCAAAAATCAACATTTTATTTAGTTTATAGCAACTCTCTCAGCTAAAAAATGTGGTCCATGTGGTGTCCATGTGGTGTCCATGCTACATGCGGAATTAGCTGGATTGAGAGCAATTGAAATGGCTATATTGGAAAAAATAGTTGTGCATCTTTCTTGACCATTATAGATCCTGTCAGTACACTTCTCAAAGATGGAAATTAACCTTAAAATAAAACAATTGCTGCAGTTTGAATTTTCAGCCTGGATGTCACACTTTATAGTCCCACTTTCAGAGAATGACCCAGTTTTAAACGAGAATAACTTTAGGCAGTGTGATCCTTTTTTTTTACTTAAGTACATTTACACTTTTATACTTTTACCCCGGTAAAAGAGTTCAGCAGGACTTTGACTTTTTTCAAAGTTGTTTTGTAGACAAGTAACTGTACTTTTACTTGAGTAGTGAACTTTTGCCATCTCTGCATGTTTTTATTAAAGGGGAACTTTGATCAGGGGTGCACGGTAGCAGAGTGGTTAGAGCTCTGGCTTCCCAATAAGGAGGTCATGGGTTCGACTCCCGGGTCGGACCATATCAACATCTCACGATCTCTCTGGGTGGAGTTTGCATGTTCTTCCCGTGTCACCGTGGGTTTTCTCCGGGTACTCCGGTTTCCTCCCACCTCCAAAAACATGTATGTTTAGGTTAATTGGGCATCACTGTAAATTTCCCTGTGAGTGAATGAGAGAGTGAATGGTTGTCTGTCTAACCCTGCGGCAAGTTGGCCACTGTCCAGGGTGTTCCCCGCCTAAGGCCCAAAGTCACTGGGATAGGCTCCAGTCACCCGCGACCCCCAATGGGATTAAGCGGTAGAAAATGAATGAACTTTGATCAGCAAGTATTGAAGTATTTTTTACTCAAGTACTGTACTTAATATGGATGTACCGGTACACTAAAATCATATTCGGTTCGGTTTTGGAAAGTAGTCGGTTTGGTATTTTTCATTACACCTTCAGTTCAGGTTTAATTTTATAAAAGGACAGTAAATATTTGTACATTTCACTGTAAAAGGAACATTATTCTATTAAGATTGAATTAACACTGATGTTCTGCAGCAGGAATATCTCAAAGAAAGTAAATATTTATTTAGACTGAGCTTGTACACGTGCACCAACCGAACGTGCTGTAACAATTCACTACGACCATGTTACACCTCTAGTACGTACGTTTTTTTAGTATCTGTACTTTACTTGAGTATTAAAGTTGGGGTAAGTAATTTTCGTGTGTAATAATTAGTAAGCCTGGTGTTTTTCACTAAAAACATATGGTAAATGCAGCAGTTTGTGAAAAATGAGACCACTGTGTACTGTCTGAATTTAATAATAAAGAATTTTAGTTCTGAATGCTGCGCTCTGATTGGCTGAGCTTGGGTGGTCCTCTAAAGTGTTTTTAAAGCCATAATCACAGCCAAAAATGTATTACATTTCAATATTACCGTAAATTCCACCCTATTGAGCGCACCTGAATATGAGCAGCATCAATGAGATTTAAATAAGAAAAATTATAAAGTACATATATAAGCAGCACTTGTTAATAGTAAGTCTATGAGAATCTGTCATTTTGCTGCATTTTTGTATAAGACGCAAAATTTAAAACTTGTGAAAAAAGTAGCCGCTTATAGCCCAGTACAGTACAGTAACCATGTGTCGAAGGATTTATGTGAGGAAGTATACATCAGAATTAAAAAATAATCATATTTAAGATGGTTTTACTTGATGGACTTAGATTATTTGACTTGTTTCAAGGTGTTTCTGCCTTGTGTCAAAAATGCAATCCTATTTCAATAGTAGAAAGGTTTAAAAGTTGTCATCTGGACAGTGTATTCGAGATATTTCGACTCTCATTCAAAAGTCATTTTCAATCTGATTTTTGGATGAGAGTCTTTGTATCTCAGCTCTTTGATTTATTATACTTAGTAGTAGAAAATGTGATTTTGCTGCCTTGTTTTAGTCTTAAAGTTACACAAACACGACGAGACATGAAATCAATAATGTTGAAGGGGACCTATTCTGTCAAATTCACTTTTCTAAGTTTTTAACCTTGTTATAATGAGCTTCCTTCATCATTAGTTTACTCAAAGTTATATTTGAATTGATTCCTGCATTTTGAGTAATCTTGTAATGTTATTCAGCTGGAGCTCAAGTGCTCAGAAAACCCTGTTCTCACCTACCACCTATCCCCTCCCACTTGTCTGTATTTATATATTCCAAACGATTAACACTCAAAGTGACACGTATATGGTTCAAAACTGTCCCATAGCCCCTTTCCAACAATAATCATTTGTTACTTAAAATCTGTTGCTTTTTACAGTTACATTGTAAACTGAAGAGGCGGCGCTTATCAGATCTGCAGTTTTGAACAGGAAGTCAATAGAGCTGTTTCTATTTTCAAGCCTTTTTTGATCAACTTTGTGTTTTACAACTAATAAAAGGTAAATTACTGGTCTGTACATGTTCTAGTTTATTACTAAATATATATATATAAAAAAAACACAACAGGTCCCCCTATAAGTTTGGATTCAGTTGTTTAGTTTAATTACACAAGAGAACTGTAGGAGGCTTTTGTAGGGGGCTTTGAGTACATTTTGAAAGCTTTACAGAGGGGTGCCAAAACTTTTTTCACAGTGGGCTGCATTTTGAAACGTATATGGAGCGACGGGCCATAAATGTAATATACGTGGCTCTGAAGTGAATCATTCAAATGTTCAATTAGACCTAATTTTGATGAATCATTTTGAATAAGGCATTAAACAATAATTTTAATGTCTTACACCACATCAAAATGTTTGTTATTTTAACTACGTAAAAAGAATTGCTTAAGTTTGACAATAAAAGTAACATTTTTGTAATTTGGACCAGTCAACCAGAATGTCTGAGGGCCAAAAAAGAATTCGTCCAATGTCCGCATTTGGTCCCCGGGCCGCAGTTTGGACATGGCTGCTTTAGAGTATAAACTGACTCTGATTCATTGCAGGATTGGTTGATTTGACTGAAAATAAAAAGGTTTACACTTTATTTTTATCGGAGCTTGATGGCGAAGAATAAAGTGAAATAATTAAGAAAAAGTGGAGTGTCCTGCGCGGGGGTTTATTATCAAACGTTTAGTAGAAAGTCAGCAAAAGACAAGTTATTTTATGAAGGTGAAAGTTAAAAAATAATCATATAATAGTTTGATAGCAGAAGAAAAAGTGTACTAAGAGCTGGATTAAACATTGACAGGTGTGGCTACGTCCCGGCGCAGGTGCAGAGGTCAGAGTGTAAACCTAAACGCTAAATATGTCTGTCAGAACACTAAGCTCGTCACAACTTCAAAGAAAGGTTTTTTTTTTTTACCACCAGCAGGAACACACAGGCTTTTCTTTTTTCAGGTACAATTTTAATCCCAAAATGTAGCTTGAAAAACAGGTTATTCCCATGTAATACAAAATATATATATTTGTGGGAAAGCTTAAATGCACTTATAATAAAACTAATACATTTCTTCATAATTGTTAAACTGTGGTTTGCCCTGTACCACCAGTAGAGGGCAGCACATCATCACAATAATGACTTTCTGCTTCAGTTCAGCCACTGTTAAAACTGTTCACTCATAAGACGAAACCAGGTCAGGCAAGTTAAAAGTCAGATCTGTGGAGAGGTGCACCTGCTCACTGTAAATAAAGCCTGAATTCAACAACACCCAAAGTAAAATAAAATAAATTATATCAAATGAACATTCTAGATCAGTAGCTCTCCATCACTTTCTGAGCAGCCCGCCAAGGAATTCAGCACGTCTACATTTTACACTCAAATATGTTTGGACTTATCTACACACGTGGACAAAATTGTTGGTACACTGTAAAAAATGAATTTCCAGACAAGTTAAAGGTGCACTATGTAACTTTCTGGGGTTGAAAAGTCAACTTCGCAATTCAATAGAAATAGGAAAATATAATCATTCTTTAGAACATTCTTATTAGGAATAAACACGTTTCATGCCATAATTTGAGAAAATATAGCTAAAGGAGCTGTTTTTCCATGAAAAAAATAAACAAGAGGAGGCCCTCGTCTATGCCAAATAATAGTTTATTTTGTGGCCCTGCAAGCTCGCTCATACTATAATTACACATTTTATTATTTATGTAGTGTCACAAACACATTTAAACTAGAAAAACATGCTTTTACTCAAGTTTATTATTTGACCAAAAAGTCACACGGTGCACCTTTAAAGTTGCTTGATTCTAGGATTTCAACTTAATTTCAAGCATTTTGACTAATTTAATGTTGATTTATTATAGAGACCTAGATTATTGTCTTATAACCAGTTAAAAATGTTTTGAAACCAGTGAAATATTCTACATTACATAAGGTATTACATCTTATCCAGTTAAAACAACTCAAATCTGAATTAAAATTTTGATTCCAAGTCATTTTAAGCAAGTCTAGATTAGAACTTTTCCCACTGTAGGAACTTTTTTCAGTTCCTAGTACTTTTTTTTAGTTCCAGTCCCCATTTTAGACACGTTCACACAGAGCAGGAACTATGGACTGGGGCCACACTTTGGGGACTTTTTTTTAACTCCTGCTCTGGGGCAGGTACTTTCAGTCAGACCAGGAACCTTTTGGTGACACAAACACATTTACAATACTAACTTTGTTGGAAAAATGTTTTATATGTTCTCACATTTAAATAAACTTTCCTTATCCTTAAGAAAAATGATTTTGAGCATTGATTAGATCAGTAACTCCCAGAATAAAGTTATTGTAAATATTAATAGGAATTACAGTAGGAATTTTGTTTTGTTGTTGATTTCAGTGATGTTTTTAGGTTTTGTAAATCATCATTTTATGTGGAATCAAAAAGACAACTTTTGTTTTCCTGACACCACTTAATGACTTATTTAAATGTTCCAGATTCTACAGAAGCTAATGCTGAAGCCAGTCAGACCCACTTTCAGAAACTGCTGCTGTGTGAACACAAACATGGGACAAGATAGTTCCTTTGACTAAACAGGGGCTGGAGGAATTGTGGAGGAAAAACGCCTATAGATAGTTTTTGCAGTGTACCTCTCTGTTTAAAATAAAAAATGAAACCACTGAAATTTGAGTACAAGAAAACCACTGAAAAAATGCACAAGCTTCTGGGAAAATGTTCTTTAGACAAGATGAGACAAAACTGGAGTTTTTTTTTGGTAACACTATGTTCATAAACGCAAAAATCAAGCAAATCAAGTAAAGAACGTCATCTTTACTGCGAAACATGGAGGAGGTTTGGTTATTGGTTGTGTATGATCTCAGTGTTTCCCATCCAGGGGGTACGTGAGCTGAAAGGCTGATTTGATTGTTTAATTTTCAATAAATTGTTATTTACTGTTAGATATGTTTTTTGAGTGATTTCAGTGAGTTTTTCCTTTATTAACAGAGAGGCACCAACAATGTTATCCTCGTGTTCAATGTTTTACTAGCATCACACTGAAGCTCATTTTAAACTTGTGACTGTTCTGTAATTAACTTAATTTATTGTTAACATCTATCTATCTATCTTATCTTTGTCTCACATTTCAAACACCCCTAACTAGATGTTTTAGAGCAAATACATTGTTTTTTGTAGTATATTGCCACCAGTACCATTGCATTTTCTTGTTTTAAAAATACTTTAAGTCCCCAAGTCTTCAAAAATATTCAAAATTGACCAAAAATAATAATATTCTAGTTTCAGATTATTTTTAAAGTCTGAAACCATTCCTATTCCTCCCTGACAAGTGCTTGCATCCCTGAAACACTGCTCTATAATAAAAGTTACAGGTGTATCTTGTGCTTTTTAGTCTCCCTGAAGAGAGTCTGTGTGTTTGAGTCTGTGTCGTCAGCAGCCGGAGTCGGACAGTGTCTGAAGTCCAGCGCGTGCAGGCTGGAGGCCAGAGCTGCAAACAGGTGAGAGCTGTTGAAGCGCAGACAGTAGACGGGGCTGCTGGCTCGCTGCGTACTCAGCTCGTACATCTGCACACAAGGGTCAAAGGTCAGTCTGTTAAGTGTCGTTTGTCAAATAAATGTACAAAGCAAATCAATAAGTGTCATTTCTCATCATGTAGGAACACCCTCATCAAACGCACATCTACACAAAAACTGTCAGTTGTTTGTACTTCATTTGTGCTGTTTTTAGTTTTTGAGGTTTTAACAATTCTTTTATAGGTCATATTAGGGCAATCCTGCCTCTCAAGAAGCGTAAAGGGGGCATTTATTCAGTAATTTTAACCTTGTTGTAACTAGGGTTGGGTATTGACAAAAGTATTCCGATACAATAAAGCAGGGTGGGCAATTATTTTTCCCCGAGGGCCAAATTTGAACCCAGACAAGTGGTGGAGGGCCGAAATTCGGTCAGTGGTGCGACGAATTATCATTATTGTAAGTACATTTTTTGTAAAAGAGACTTTTAAATCATTATTTTGTTCATTTATTATGATAAAAATTAGGGCATCAAGCAAAGACACATGCTCTACAGCTAAATCAATCAAATAAAAGAAATTTAAAGAGTAACACAATTCTCAAAAGCGTTCTGGCCCCAGGCCGCAGTTTGCCCAGGTCTGCAATAGAGGGATTATTTGTTTATCAACACGGGCGATGGGCGGGCACCCGTTAGGCAGAGAGAGCTTTAGTTATGCTGCTAAATCAACATTTAGGAATGAAATTCGACCCTACGAGAAAAAACAAGGAGGAAAACACTGTCTCAAGCTTCAGGAGACAGACGTCTGTCAGACCGGTTCAGACCTGATCCAAACAGCTGCTCTCGTCCCATTTTGTTGTTTTATTTAAAGAAGTTTCCCAGCTAAACAGACGGAGAGCGGTTCTTTCTGCGTAATGCATGAGCAGTAGGGCAGAAAGTGACGTCGACAGAAAATCCCTCTATACATATCTCAATAAAGAGGTCACGATACAATACGTATCCTGATACATGTACATCCCGACACAACTTTCTCAATACGTATCAAGATATATTTTTGAAAAAAATATTGTAAAAATCTGCCAAATGGGTATTTTTAATCGAGCAGAAAAAATGCTGCACATTGAATTGTATTTTTATTTACAATGTAGAAAAACTATTTAATACACACTTGAAAAAAAAAATGTTTTCAATGTGTTTTTTAGTATAACCCTCTCTAAAATCAATATTAAGAATATAGCTTTGATTATGTAGAACAGTGGTTCCCAACCTTTTCCATCTTGAGTACCCCCTAATCATGATCTCACACACGAAGTACCACAAATATCATGTGCTTTTTAGGGGTATTTTATCTTTTCATTTATAACTATTGCATTTTATCGCTTTAATTTATTTGTGTCAAACAATTGCCTCTTAACATGTGAAATGTGCTGCAAATAACATTTTTCACATTACAATACCTGCAATTCTATCTTTTCTTTTAAATCTGCAATGATCCCAAGTACCCCCGGCACAAGGCCGTGAACCCCTGGTTGGGAAACACTGATGTACAATAACAAAAAGCAGAAGAATTGCATTTTCACACTGCTCTTTATGTTAGATACAAGTGTCTTATGAAAGAAGTCATTTTCAGCTCAACAGTTTCAACCTTCCAGCAGCAAGCCAGGTTCAAAACCGTAAAATTTATGAGTTTAAGTATCTTCATAGTGCGCATCCCGCTACACCTCCTTTTATCGATAGGTATTGCTATCGAGTTTGTCACGACATATCCTGATACCGATACATTGAGTACAGCCCCAGTTATAACTACATTCCTCATCATTAGTTTACTCAAAGTTGTATTTGTTTTTGATTAGATGTGTGTTTGATCGGGGATAACTTCACAGAGGTTTTGGGACTTTACCTGTAAACACTGGCTTTGTCGTTTGTCCCACAAACGCACCACACCGTAGTACGAGGAGCCGGTGGCCATCATGTGATTGCCGTCAGTCTGCAGGCAGTACAGTGCACAGTCATGAGGCTCCTCCCACTCCATCACGCATTTCCTGTCAAGACAAGCCTCACTGAGCACACATGTACAAGAAAACATTTACATTTATCTTCTCACGTCACAACTGTGAAGTAGAATGCGAAAACTTTTGGTCTGCACCTTAATCCAGCACATATGCTAACTGACAAAGCACCAGATGATAGTGCTGCTCGATTATGATGAATATTATAATCACGACTGAAATCATAATTGAAATCAAGATTATTCAAATGATTTGCTTGAAGACACTGCAGAGGTTGGCGTCCCTTCAATACAGAGGATTAGGATGGAAAATCGATTGAAAAAGTGTGCAGCTATCGAATCGAAAAGCCAACAGATTGGCTTTCCGAATTGAAAAGCCAATCTGTTTTGTTTATGCAGCCACTGACTTACACACTCACTCTGTAGATGCAGAAAAACCACAATAATACAACAATAGCCACAATGTTTGAAGAAACGAAGCGTGAACTTGTGCAAAACCTGACTGAATGTGCTTTATTATGTTGCGGTGGACTTCTAATGAACACAAAATATGACTGTTTACTGTTCAAATGTTCATAAAATATTCCCCTAACCCATTCAACTTCTGAGTACTAACAACAGTGGCTTAGTTCTACATGCAATGTATTATTGTTTATTCTGCGTCTTAAAGTAAAAAAACAACAACTGTTAATATACATAAATCGAAGAAAATTGAAAATTATGGCTGCGAAATCGAAACGGAATCAAATCGAGACTTAACTGAATTATCCCATCCCTACAGAGAATGAAGAAATAAAATTAAATAGGCGACATATCTTACAGAAATAGACTGCTGTAAACGTTTTGTACAATTGTAAATACACTGTCTGTGAGTCACAATTAGTTGACTACACAATTTTTGTAAACGATGACAGCAATAATCATAATTGAAATTGAAATCTGATTAATTGCACAGCCCAAGATGACAGAAACAATTCACTTTAATAAATTTAAAACATGCCAAACATGTTACGTTAGTGTCTGACCTTCAGCCTACTGAGCTTCGTTAATTTAGGCCAGATCAATTATTTATATCTAAGAGGGACCTCCAAACCCCCAGAGCGATCTGCTAATCACATCACATTTGTCTTACTTCACTGGTCCTGCAGACTGAGAGCTGTCCAGGTGTTTTATTGTACTCATAAACAGGGATGTTTATATTTATTGTAGTAATTGTACACATTATCTGTGCTTGGTTCTTTTAAAAATGTTGAATTATTAATACACATTAAATGTGGTATATTCAAGTTATGGTAAGGTAAGGTATTTTTTTTGTTCATTTAGATAAATTTATCTTCGTCAGGACTAAACATGGACCAGAGTCAGGTCTAAACGTGGACCAGAGTCAGGACTAAACGTGGACCAGAGTCAGGACTAAACGTGGACCAGAGTCAGGACTAAACATGAATCAAAGTCATGACTAAACATGGACCAAAGTCATGACTAAACATGGACCAGAGTCAGGACTAAACATGGACCAGAGTCAGGACTAAACACGGACCAGAGTCAGGACTAAACACGGACCAGAGTCAGGACTAAACACGGACCAGAGTCAGGACTAAACACGGACCAGAGTCAGGACTAAACACGGACCAGAGTCAGGACTAAACACGGACCAGAGTCAGGACTAAACATGGACCAGAGTCAGGACTAAACGTGGACCAGAGTCAGGACTAAACGTGGACCAGCGTCACGACTAAAACATGGACCAGAGTCAGGACTAAACGTGGACCAGAGTCAGGACTAAACACAGACCAGAGTCATGACTAAACATGGACCAGAGTCAGGACTAAACATGGACCAGAGTCAGGACTAAACGTGGACCAAAGTCAGGACTAAACGTGGGCCAGAGTCAGGACTAAACGCGGACCAGATTCAAGACTAAACATAGACCAGAGTCAGGACTAAACATGGACTGCAAAATGAACCTACCGTGTGTTGAGCCGGACGTCCCACAAGCGGATGAAGGTATCGTAGCCACACGTCAGGAGCTGAAAGGGAGATTCAAAGACGATATCCAGAACTCCTGCCCCACGACGAAAATCTGAGCCCAGAGTGGAACACACTCCATCCTAAGACCAAGAAATGTATTAGAAAACAAACAAGTCAAAATGTGTATATATATTTTTAATAACACATTTTATGTATCTGTGCAGAAATAGGAGTGTGACAAACTGTACTACAGAACAGTTTTTATTTTGTACTGTCATAAAACTTAAAGTTGCATTTGATATTTTCGGAAATGAAAAAGTTTGTTACGCAACTGAAATGAACTAATTGATTACTTAAATGCCTATACAAAGATTGCAGTCTAAAGGTAAAGGTGCAAAGCAAATAATGTGCATTGCCCAGGTTTTAAACACTTACACAGTGCTTAAAACTAATGTGCCTGTGTACGCTGACCTCCGAGGAGTGTGGATGCGGGGCGAGAGTTGCGCAAGTCTGTGGAAAGAATCCGCATGAAGTTTATTGTTCTCAGAGTCCGCAGCGGTCTGATGCAGCTTTCACGTTCTTATATGAGCTTCCTCACTGGAATCTACATGAATCTGTGCGGCTTTGGACGAATCCTGGTGTAACTGGCAGTTTGCAAGAAACTCGAACGCACCTCGAAGTTTGTGTACATCCTGCGTTATAGAATCTTTTATTTAGTAATATAATGGCTGAATATTCAGTGTGAACTAGGGCTGCAACGATTATTTTAGTAATCAATTGGTTGGCTGATTATTCTTTCGATTAATTGATTGATTGTTTAGAACGCAAAGGTGACTTGAAGACAACATTTTGAGCTGCAGCAATGTTACTTAAAGACGTCCAAGAGATGTAGTTATTAGGTTTGTTAGAAGTATCAAAATTCAGATACTATTCAATGCTAAAATGAAGCGCTTTGTGACTCTGTGTCTGTGAAATGCGCTGTACAAATAAAGATTACTTACTTGCTTACTTACTAAAACTGAGATCGTCAAATGAAGTATCAATATTAACCCTAACCCTAGAGTCTGGAAACAAAGAGCCTGAAATTACTTGGTGCAGAATTGCTAATTTGGTGCCTAAACGGTTAACTATTTATTTGTTATTAAGATTATTTATCTGTATGTAGTATTTCTCTAGTGCTGCACTCGATGATCTTAACTCTCCATTACCTGCTTAGAAAATAGTTTAAAGTTCGACACTTGCATGTCAGTATCATTTTTCCCAGGCTGAGAATAAATGAGGGAGCCCTCCATACCTTTCTCCCTCTCTCTTGCTAATACGCTAGCTGTGCGAGTTTGTGTGAAGCCAGTCTTTGGCTAATGTGGCATGTCACTCACAGTCTGGCCTTGTGCAGGACCATGGACTTGTGATCACAGCTTTGTCCAGTTAGTCTCTTGATTATTGGAGAATAACCTCCAGTCAGCAGGGCACATTATTGCAGAATAACTGTCTCTTTGTTGCCATTTAATACCCTTCATGAGCGTGACTGTGTAGAGCTCAGGACCATTTGATACCTGCCCGTAGCAACCATTTAGAGAGGCTCTTTGGCCTTGGCGACTGCGCTGCCATGTGTTCAAGCTGGTGCCCAACCCCTTTACCCTGCAGCTCAATCCCTGGGCCAGAGCTGGTAATCCCCCCGCCGGACCACAGGGGGTCTTCTTATTACACTGCAGCTCTCCCGCAGGACGCCTGATTGGGTGAAAGCTTCATCAGCACAAGGCTCTCATGATGAGACCTGTCCAATGAGGTCCGGTCTGTGTGGGGTAGTGACTATTGTTCTTCTGTGTTCAGCATCCTTCACACAAACTGCAGTGAGGTGAGCTGCGTCAGGTAACAACAGCACACAGACACAACCAAGCTCCCAAAACAATACATTCTTACTAATATAATGAGCTGGACAATATATCGTTAGGGTTAGATATCGTGATATATTTCCTGCATCGTATCATATCTTAAAACATGTAATGCAATACTTACTGTAAGAACATTTAAATATACACTGCATAAAATGAATTTCAAGACAAGTTGAAATTGATTGATTCTAGGATTTGAACACTAATTTCAGGCATTTTGACTTGTTTAATCTCTATCTATAGTGGGATTTTTGGCGATGTGCGCGAACCCCGCCTCCAGACTCATAGACACAAACAGTGGAAACAAATTGAAAAAGCACCGTTGTCAGCGAACTACAAGAGTTATCACTGTGCGAAAACAAAAGTTATGCTGCTAAACTCCTATTGTGAATGAAATTTGATCCTATGACCCTTAAAAGTTACATTCAGGTGAAAAACAAAAAGAAAAAACACTGTCTCAAGCTTCAGACCAGTTCAGACCTGATCCAAATGCAGATGCCGCTACCTAGTTAGCATACCTTTCCCAAATCCCAAACTTAACCAAATTAACTTAACCTTACCCAAATCCCTGAAGTAAATATTTTAAAATATAAACTTTTGCTAGCATAGCCGTGATGCAAAATAATGGTGTATGGCATAACTGGGTTGGAGAAAAAAATCAGCGATCCAAACAGTGCTCTTGACCTGTTTCATTGTTTCATTCAAAGAAGTTTCCCCAGCTAACCAGACGGAGAGCGGCTCTTTCTGCATAACACATGCGCAGTAGGGCGGAAAGTGTTTTGAACCGATTTGAAGACTTTGCTTGTTATTTCAAGCCAAATTATTACCAATGGGTTAAGAAACTTGTTCTTACTCCATTGGCAAATTTTAGTTCTGATTTTAAGCTCTTATAACCAGTTAAAAATGTCTTGAAACTAGTGAAATATTCTACATTACATAAGCAAATAAATCTTATTCAGCTAAAACAGCTCAAATCTGGATTAAAATGGTTTCAGTCAAGAAAAGTAATGGGCCTAAAAGTTACAACTAAACTTTTAACAGCTCATTTTATTTCAGAAATGGTAGTAACAATATAGTTTGCGCATTATTTATGATAGACTAAATCATATTCCAGGACAATGTTTTGTTTTCTATTACAATTGGCTGTTTAACCCTGACTTGATGTAGGCAAACACATTTTAATATAAAAACACAAATTTCTGTTTAATCTGAAGCATGGGATGTTTGGAAAGACAAGTTAACCATTAATCAATTAGTTGACAATTACGTATTTTTGATACAAGTGTTGCATTATTTTTCCAAACACTGTGCATTGGTTAGGCTTGGCAAAAGTGGCATAATTAAATATTCAGTCTGAAATATGAACAATGTCTCTGCTGTTGCGCACATGGAGCAGGGCGCTGACCTTGTTTAACAGCCTAATAGAGCTTTAAGTGGAGCCCAGCTAAGCCCTGCATGTAAACAGAGTGAGAAATGCAGAGTCTCATTAGATGTGTGCCTGGGACAGACTTTGTGATTTGTGGAGATGATCAGACAGAGGGCCGCGGGGGCACAGACTCATTGAAGGTTAAAAAGAGAAGCTGGCTGCGTGACACACTAAGTCAGGACTAACTCTGCGCTAAGCCTGTTGGGCCGCTCGGCAGGACGGACACCAGCTTGGGGCCACACACACAACCTGCCATTAATAAATTGGCAAAAATGGCATTTAGCCCGAAGCAAGGCACAAGAAACACAGTGACGTTTTGTTGTGACGGGATGACTGATGGAGCCCGGGATGCAGTGACAGGTCTTCTTGTCAAAAGCCAGCAGACAGGTAAAGAAAAGACCCCCGCTGAGGTTTTGAGTCCTAAAACAAACTCAGGGCCCAAAGTGTGGGTCTGTGCACATCTAGCCAATTAAGAGAGTCCCTGTGAGGGCTGGAGGAATGTTCTTTCGGTCCAACAAAGACCCCGCACAGCACAACAGAGAGAGAGAGAGCACCTTTAAAATGTCACACACACACATCTGACCGCGATAAGACAATGCCGCTGCAATTGTAGGACTGTGTATGGAGCAGACGTTTGGGGCGACCCTTTCATGGCAGGAATGTTAAGAATCTTGTTCGGACATCAAAAATAAGACGATGGCTCTGATGTCTTTCAAATTCTGGACTGTCGAATGCGGGACAAATGCGAAGTCATTGGGCACACTTGACAGATAATCACATTTTCCTAATTTTGACTTGGTGTGACGATCCTCGTGGTAAATATTTATGATAGTTTTACAACAGCTAAGGAAGTAATTTGAGTTCTAAAACTAAATTCATCCACATGTCGTCAAAAAGCACCAAAATGTAAAGACTATTTACACACAACGGACCCAGTTTCCAGGGCTGTGTCCGAATGTCCAGCAGGACAAAAAGTAGTGCACTTAAAATTTCCACAATGCATCTGAAAACGTAGTGACCATCGATGGCACTAGAACAGTAAATATAGAGGAATTTTTTGCTTATCATGGGAGAAAGAGCTGCTGCTCATTGACACAAGTCGTGGAAATAAGATGGAAAACTAAAGTTCTGCTTCTAATTCAACATTTGTGAATTAAACTCAACCCTACGTGTCATAAACATTACATGAGTGAAAAAATGGCGAGAAAAAAACTGACTCAAGCTTCAGGAGACAGACGTCTGTCAGACCGGTTCAGACCTGATCGAAACAGCTGCTCTTGTCCTGTTTTGTTGTTTTATCAAAGAAGTTTCCCAGCCAGCTAGATGGACAACGACTCTTGGAGCATGAGCAGTAGAGCAGAAAGTGACCGCTATAATTGATTTATATTTAAAATATGGGTTGTGGAAGCACCTTCACCTATGATATACTGCTGGACAAAAGACAATTAGAAATCTCATCAAAATAGTCAAACTGGGTGAAAAACTAAACTGAATGTTTAGTAACATCTTACCCAATATAATTATGTTCATTAAGTATGCAGTTTAAAATGCACCACGTCTTGAATTCATCTGCTTTAATGTATTTTACACTAACTGTATTTATGCTCATCCTGTTTGTAAATAGTGAGGCTTGAATACTTGATGCGATAGTGAATGTTTTTTACCTTTCTGTGTTCCAGATGTGAAGAGGAGAGAGAGTCCGGCAACATGCAGTTCCCACGGCAAAGGAGCTGTGGACACACAAACGAAACACCATGAGAACACAGAAGTACACTGTACACTTTTTAAGACATGGAGTCTTACTTAATACATTTTAAACAAGAATAAAATATGACTATTTTGGAGTTAGTTTTTCTATAATAGAGGAAACATACAAAATATAACTTCATTTATTCATAGTATTATTGTAAGTTTAAATTCAAGACACAAAACTGTCCGACGGGCAAATCTTTATTTCGCTACGGGTCTATTGCTGAATCAGTTCAAACAAACAGAAATTGTATCAGACCGACCTGAAACTGTATGAAGGTGAAAATCTGTATAATTCTGTGGCGAAGCATAACTTTTGCTGTCACTATTCTAATACTGTTTTTCAATGTGAGATCTTCAATGAAGGAGGTTTGGAATCTCAAGTCTAAAGTGAGGATCCAACATAATTTTACAGTATAAAATGACATACAAATTTACAGTGACGACAATTGGCATGAACATTCATGTTTTTGGACATGGGTGGAAGTGTGAGAGAACCTATGGTAACGCGAAGAGAACTTGCAAAATCTACTCCAAGAGATCATGAGATGTGGAATTCAAACTCACCATCTAGGGCTGGGTAATATTGCAATAAAAGCTGAATTTTGAGCTCATCTCTATGACAACCTGCTTTTTTTTTTTTTTAAATCATCATATTGTGATTTCCCATTCCTCTATTTCAGGGGTGTCGAACCCATTTTGTCAAAGGGCATCGGGGTCGTCCTTGAAGGGCCGGTTGTAACTGAAATTAACCTTACTAATCTTTGATGTATTACAAATAATAGTTGTATTTGAATATTGTATATTTATTCAAGTGATAATTACAGAAAAAATGTCAGAAAAATGTCAGACAAATAATTTCATTAGGTTAAGACACTCGCCTAGCACTAATATAAAATTTAATTAAAGTAAACCTTACAAGACCTTGAGGACCGAATGAAATGAGGTGGAGGACATATGCGCTCTATTTGATGCATTTGTCTGTTCAAACACAGACCATTTTTTTGTTAACCATTTTGATCATGAACAGGCCAACTGACGTTCCGTGCACAGAGGCTATTGAGTTCATTACAAAATATGTTTTCTTTTGTTTCTCTGATAATACAGTTCAGTGTGGAGAACAAGTCCAAAAGTGGCTCTCCAAAGATTTGATCCGGCTCTCCACTCATCTTCCAAATATTGCAAATATACATATTTTTCCTCATTGCAGGGTTAATTATGGGTGTTTTTAGAACTTGGTCTCATTTTATTTTAATGTAATTGTGTAAATCTTATTTATAAAGCATGCATACGTACAAAAATGTTATGAACGTCACTTTCCTGTCATGTTATGTTAAGTTTGTGATTTATAAAAAGACAGCCTGACATAGAAATGAAGCAATTCAATCCAAAAATGTTCAACTTTCTGCCTCTGAGGTTTTAGAGAGAGGACGAAAAGACATTTGTGTTGAGAGCTATGAGAAATTGTCCAGTTTGTAGAATTTGGTGTTCTGTTGAAACGTACACTTTCGGTAAGAATTCCACGCAAAGTTTTACAAATGGGACCCTTGGTATTGATCTAATGCTGGTTACTCTCGGTTCAGACTTAGCCAATACAGGTCTTGCCCTTGTTTAACTCTGATAGAGCAATACAAATCTAACAGAGGCTACAGCAAGAGTTACTAAGATTACTGAAATATTTTGTACATGTGGATATTTTGTGCATCCCTAAATTTTGTCAAAAACGCTGACGTGTTGGTGCAACTATCCCTGTCCTCTTTTATTGCTCTTACTGCTCACATAAACGCAACTGGAATCTCTGCGCAGCATAACTTTAGTCTGATCAGAGCGCATAAAGTCAGCCCCTCCACTGAGCGTAGTGACGGCTTTTCTTTAAGTGGAGGTGTGTGTGATTCCCAGAGACAGCCGGGGGTCCGTGGGGATGGGTGGGCAGGCCTGGGGTGAGCTGATTCTGGAGGCGCGGACAGTGTGCACCTGCAGGGATAATTGATGGGGGAGGACCTCTTTACACAAATCCATACTGCTAACATTAGGCCCCACTTTTGGGATTTGAGGAACAGACGCAGGAAGGATTTAAAGGACCTGCACCTGAGTTTTATTTCTTCTTTGATGGAAAATATTCTGTGAAAGCAACTTTAAAAATGTAGCAAAGCACTCAGTCTATTTAATACGCACTTAAAGAAGACATATTTTGATTTTCGATTGATTCATGCATGTTTGAGTAATCTTGTATTGTCGTGTA
Organism: Mugilogobius chulae; assembly: GCA_038363315.1. Taxonomy (NCBI): domain Eukaryota; kingdom Metazoa; phylum Chordata; class Actinopteri; order Gobiiformes; family Gobiidae; genus Mugilogobius; species Mugilogobius chulae. The sequence continues at coordinate 314,331 of JBBPFD010000685.1, forward strand.
ACTGTGCTCAGAAAACTCCAATATGCGCCTACCACCTATCCCCGCCCACTTGTCTGCAGTTACTCAAAAAATTCAGTAAACTATGTGGGGATTAAAATGGTCATGTAGCCAATTTCAAATCTCCCAAAAAATGTCTTATCTAAAAATTGCTGCTTGTTACGGTTACATTTTACAGTGAAGAGGCGGGCTTATAGGTTTTGCAATCAGGTGCCCAAACCTTTTTCCTCAGCGGGCCAAAATTAATATTATTTTTCCTCAAAGGGCCAATATAAATGATTTTCCAAGGTGCCGAGGGGCAAACTTAATTTTATGATGCATCTAGAAAGTTTATTTGCAATAAGATAGTGATTAAATTATATTTAATTAACATGTCTTAGCACAATAAAATTGTTTTGGTGTACTTTGACAATCTTTTTAACTTAAAATGTAATCAGGCAGACGTTCTTAACAAATCTCAACACCTCTTTGTGGGCCAAATTAAACCCCTTGGAGGGCCGAGTTTGACCCCCAGGCAATGTGAAAGGCTTGTACAGAATTATAATCTTATTTGAAAACATTATAAACAACAAATCTAATATTTTGTTTAACTCTCCATTTAGTTATTCAAACAGGTTGAAAATATCACACAACTTTTCTAGGAGGTTTAATGAAAGAAATAACGTAGCAGTGCATGGGATTATCTTTAAAATAACCTGAAATATAAAGCCTCACATTCACTAAATGCATACTGCTGTAAACATAACGTAGTGATAAACACACTGGTGTGAGGCTGAGCTGTGCTGAACGTCCTGGGACTGTCGCACTCAGACAGCTGTCAGACCTGTTCAGCAGTGTGCTCCACTGGCAAGCCTTTAGTCATTAGTGTGTAAACTCATTTATGGCCCAAATGGGTCAGCCAGGGCTGGGCTGCGTATGCTCTGCAGGTGACCTCTGACCTCTCTGACAAGATACAATAGGGTTACGCTCACACTCAATATCTGCACCTTATTACTCTCCATTACTCACATTACTCACTCATCAGTGGGCCGGCCACTAGCAGAGGCAGTTTGTGGGACACAAGTCCAACAAAAAAGAGTAGGGCACTGATGTCACCTTCTTCCTCTGAAGAGTGAGATAATAGCAGCTAGGTCAGGACTCATCATTAGCAGCCCACTAACCCCTGCTCTTGTTTGAGTAACTTCATCCAGTGCACATGTGAGAGCTGATGACAAACCTCTGCATTTAGGGAAGAAGAAACTTTAAAATAGACAAGACATCTGATTGCTAAACATATTTCTACATAATACACCTGACAAACTGATAACTGATATAAAGGCTTATATATCACAGTAAAACAACACAAACCAAATGTTATTGTATCATGAGGTTAATTTGTTACACTAATTTCTGATCTTTGTGCTTGACTTGCTTCTACTTTGTAAAGTCGGTGTTATGTGTTCTCTGTAGAAGTCAAAGTTTAAAGGCACCGCATGAGTCCTTTCACATGAAGCCTTGCTTTGGCAAACGTCTGAATGGACACAAACATGCAGATTCCCGTCATACATTCACACTGTTCTGCATGGGTGCCCACTGGCGGCCCCCGTTTTCCCACTGCCACCCCCGGAGCCCTTTTGGTGCCGTTTGTGTGTGTGTGTGTGTGTGTGTGTGCAGGGTCACCGTACATTCTTGTAACTCCTCCTTATGTTGAGCAGTCATTTGAAATAAGCCAGCCATGCTTTACTTCAACAATTGTGTATTACAAACAAAGAACTGTGTCATCATAATTGTTCTGGAAATATAAACAAGAGCATTTAGAGTGATTTGGGATTAAGCTTTGATTTATTTAGCAAAATGTTTCAATGGAACAGTGTCTCCGTTTTGTAACACTACACAATTTAGTTTTATTACATTTTTTATCTTCCAAATAATAGAAATGTTGAGACTCAAGTCAACAGTCCAGTGAGAAGATCATAGACTGATGTGGGCACATGTTCAGACACAGGCTCACTGCAATAACAAGAGATCGCTGAACTCTCTCTCACACACGTACACTCCTGGGGTCTCATTTATAAAGCATACATACGTACACAAATGTTACCTACGTTAAGTTTGTGATTTATAAAAACACAACCGAAATTAGCAATTGAATCCAAAAAAATTTGTGCATCTGAGGTTTTAGAAATGAAGCACAGTTATGCTGGGAGAGATGAGAAATAATCATGTTTGTAGAATCTATGTTTTGTTTGTACGTACATTTTCAGTGAGAATTGTACGCAAAGTTTTATAAATGAGACCCTGAGCAGTTCTCAAACCTTTCGGTGTCAAAAAACCCACATTGGTAGGAAATATCCCAATGACCCCCTTTCATTTCTCACATCAGCTTCACAACATCAAAGCAAAACTATAAATTTCTCAGATATTATTTTATCAGAGCTGTTCTTTCTATCAAAAACACTGTACGTTTAGGATTGTAAATAATAAATTGTTGTATTCATGTAAGAATCAATATTTTAAAAAGAAATTGTGGGACAGTCGACACATGGCCCAGTGACCCTCAGGGGTCGAAAACCACTGTTCTAAACATACTCCAAGCAACAAGAGGGTAAAATATAATACTTTTATACTAATATAATACATATATACTGTTTTTTAAAATAATAGCAGCTGTTTCTTTGCACAAGCTGTAAGATGTTTATGTGAACTGAACTGAACTGAACTGATATGAATTGTACGTGACGCTGGATGTTGGAGTGTTGCGTGTCTGTCATTTGAATCTGGGGTTTTAGGTTTCATTTAATATAAATTCTAGCATTGTTTTTTAATTAATCTATTTATTACATAAACACTTTGCTGGTGAGAAACGATTTTCGTTCCTCTGTAGTTCTAGGAAATACTTTGTGAATGACAATGTTTTTTTTTTTTTTATCCTTCTAGTTAATTGAATTGTTGCAACTCCCAAGTTCAAGACTTGACTGATCACTCAACAAATGAAAGTTTAGAGTCTTTCTTGACCAAACAAAGTGTGTTGAAGCAGAGATCAAAATTTACTTACAACTCAAAGTAATTCTACTGGGAATGTCCTGTTATTGGTTGTTTTTAACACTTTCTTTTGCACCAAAGTACATTAAGTCAAGAGAGACAATAGGATTAAGAATCAAATGAATAAAATACATTCCTGACAGATGGAAACCTGAGGCCTAAGACACCTGTCCCGCCGCCAGCTTGTGCCGGACGTGTGAGTGGCGGCTGATCCTGTGGTTCTGTCTGTCCGTTTGTGTGGAATGTAAGGTGTGCGTATGTAATGAGGGGGTTCGGAGAGACCTGTGATTATTCCTGCCTCCTGTGGTGGAGCTCCTCTGGCTCTGTGGGCCCTGGCCTGTATTTAGTGTGTGGGAATGCAAATTCTGCCCCTTATTGCTTCATTGTTGGAGCCTTGTTCCATTCTTTCTTTTTTAACTAAGTGAATTCTTGACTCCGGAGCAGCGGGGATGGCTCGGACATGGCTCTAGTCTTTCTTTGGGGAGTGGTGATGGGGACGGGGGGGAAAGTGGAGTGTGGCCAGTGGCAGCGGTGCAGTCTGAGCGCTGGGTGGCTCCTATGCAGTTTCCTGTACTTTGATACTAGGGTCAAAGGTCACCCTCCTGGAGGTTGTGAGAAAAAAGCAAATTTGGGATGGTTTATCCAACAATCATTTTCTTCTTTTGGAAATGTTGAAAAGCGCTTTTGGCCCCAGCAATGTCTTTGTAGTTGTGCTTGAGGAGTTCTAGACAAAACAATTCCATACCCACCCCCAGCTTTCTCTGGGGGCTTCTCCCTTCAGTGGCTTCGGGCCCCCGTCCTTCACAGCACAAGTCACTATTTATAAGACCGTTAAAGCAAATACTTCAACATCAAATCAGATTTGTGAAGACCCGAGGACACAGTCTCAATCTAATGGTTTTGCAACATTTCTATACAATTAACACAAACTGTCTGTGATCACTGGGACCAAATCCTTCTTTTGACTCAACTCTTCTTTTATCTCAGTGACCATAAATGTTTAGTTGTGAGGGGTTAGACATTTAACATTTCTATGTCAAAAGCTTTCAATACATGCAATATCATCATAAAAGATGACTGCTCAACATTAGAACAGGTGTTCTCTGTTCAGTGGTCAGATAATCAAAGAACATTCTTTCTGAACGGAAACTGATACGTTAATGAAATTTAGATGATTATCTTGGTTGTAGTTTGTGAACATCTTCAAGAGGGATTATTTGTTTATCAACACAGGAGATCCATGTGATTGACACAAACTGTAGCAGCAACACTAGCCAGTGCTGTTGTCAGAGTTTAGCCCTGGGTGAAAACAAAAGTTATGCAGCTAATTTAACATTTGTGAATGAAATCCGTCTTTACAACTCATACACGTTACATTCAGGTGAGTGAAAAAACACAGAAAACACCACTGTCTCAAGCTTCAGGAGCCAGACGTCTGCCTGACCGGTTCAGACCTGATCAAAACAGCTGCTCTCATCTCGTTTTGTTGTTTTAATCAAAGAAGTTTCCCCCAACTAGTCAAACACTGTCTTTCTGCAGGCGGCATGTGCACTGGAACAGAAAGTGATGTCGACCGATAATCCCTCCACAGTCATACAGTCTACATACGTATAGTCTTATGGAAGATGAGCTGAGTGGTTCAGATCTGAGATTCTGTTGGTTTTGAGTGAGCAAACCCTTTCACTGGTGTTGATTTAGGTCATAACTGTGGAACCACCACCTTCGTCTTTTAAATATTTTCTACTATGATTCCTCACATTGGTCACCTGAATTACACCATGATCCTGTTAAATATCAGCCGTCTTAACACTGTTTCTGTCCACTAATTGATGTTCCCAGTGGTGAACCTCTCACTCCATTGTTGAAGGAGAAGCTCCGCACACCCGAGGGGCGACAGGTGCGTAAGAACGTGGCAGATACACTGGGGAAACTTCTTTGATTAAAACAACAAAACGAGATGAGAGCAGCTGTTTTGATCAGGTCTGAACCGGTCAGGCAGACGTCTGGCTCTTGAAGCTTGAGACAGTGGTGTTTTCTGTGTTTTTTCACTCACCTGAATGTAACGTGTGGGTTGTAAAGACGGTTTCATTCACAAATGTTAAATTAGCAGCATAACTTTTGTTTTCACCCAGGGCTAAACTCTGACAACAGCACTGGCTAGTGTTGCTGCTACAGTTTGTGTCAATCACATGGATCTCCTGTGTTGATAAACAAATAATCCCTCTTGAAGATGTTCACAAACTACAACCAAGATAATAATCTAAATTTCATTAACGTATCAGTTTCCTTATAGAAAGAATGTTCTGTGATTATCTGACCACAGAACAGAGAACACCTGTTCTAATGTTGAGCAGTCATCTTTTATGATGATATTGCATGTATTGAAAACATAATATAATTTTCCTGTAGAGTGCATAAAGATCGAAAAAACGCTTTTTTTGGGCGTGTTCCACTCACAAATACCTCAATAGGAGGGAAAAAGCGGTTTTTCGATCTTTATGCACTCTTCAGCAAAATTATATTATGTTTCTTAACCTTATAATATTCTTCTAATTATGCTATTAATTAGAATGTGTAAAAAATTATGAAATATGTATTTTATTGTTATTTGCAAGGATTCTTCAGTCATCTTATGTAATATTTCTAAAATATTCTGATTGGCTGGGAGTCTGGGGAGGGCAGGGCTAGAGCTTTATAGCAGGGAATGCAGAGGCCTGCCTCCTCTATACCTGACGAAGGTCAGTCGACCGAAACGTTGTCATGCAATAAATATTTTTGCAAAAAAGAGTGAGACGGTGTGCGGGATTTTCTTTTTTCTACAAGAACCTCTCACTCCACAAATATCTCCATGCATAGAACTTCCAGCAGCCTGCAACTGCAACTTCTCCAGTCTGGGAATTTCACAAACAAGGGACACGATCCTCTCCTTTGCTCATTATGTCTCAGATTGTAGTGACCGGTTGTTGGTTATTCTCAAAACTCACAGAAAAATCTTCAGTTTACAAACTAGGAACTTGCTCTGATATTATATAATTTACAGTAATCAGAACAGAGCAACATCTTTGGTCTCTGCCTTCTCCCCTGGTCTAAGAAAAGTGATGATTTGAAGTCTATTGGTCTTAAACGGGACATATTAGGAAAATTCACTTTTCTAAGTTCGCAACTATCAAAGTTGAATTTTCATTGATTCACATGTTTGAGTAATCTTGTACTGTCCTGCAGCTGATGCTTGAGTGCTCAGAAGATCTCTGTTTTCATCTCTGCCAGGCTGGTGCGATGTAGTGTCTCCACTCAGTTTCATTTCACTCCAGCTCTAGGTCAGGTATCGCAGGACTGCAGACAGTTCGCAAAAAGTAGGAAGTACTGTCGTTTAATCAGCAAACAGGAGCGACGTGGAGTGTTGGCCAAAACTAACCCAAGTTGAGACAGCAAACTGTATACATTCTTCTCCTTTGACCTTGTGTCAAATACTCACTTCAATGTGATTTTGTACCTTTTAATTTGAAAGTTTACCACATAGAAACAGCAACAATCATGACACACATGTTAATGCTCTACTTCCTGGACGACAAACAACCAAAAAGCAGTGATTGGTTAAATAAAAATGTCTCTGCCTACTGTGAAGCGAATGAGCCCCAATGATGTGATGTCAGACGGTTTTCACAAAGTGAAATGAAACTGACTGATGCATCAGGCTAGTTTTCACTCACCACTTACCAGAAACCTCCCCCATGTCTGTATTTACTTGTGAAAATTCTGATTTTGAGTAGAACATGCAGGGTTACAAAATGTCATGTAGTCACTTTCCAACATTAAAAACAAGTAAGGTAATGTTTGCTGCTTGTTATAGCTAAATTATACAACGACATAATGAAGAGGTTTTGCCATTTTTGCAAAAGTCAATGAACTTAAGCAGTTGCAAACCACAATGCTGCACTGTGATTGGTCCAGCAAAGCAGCCAAACCTTATGACTGGAATCAAGTGGATGGATTCTCAACTTTGTGACTGATGCCAAGAATATATCATGACAATCCATCTGGTTAAGTTAGGCTATCTTTTTTTTCCCTTTCCCTCTTCTTGAGAATTCTAATTATAGTTTCAGTTTCATCAAAATACAACAAACGTGTTGGAAAATAAGGGTCCGTTTACAGGAGCGGTGAGTGGGCGGCGTTTCGTCAGCAGCCTTGGCCTTTAAAACAGCCAAAACAAGGCCCTCGATAACCTTAAGAGGATTCTTGATAAAATAAAACACACACAGATCACAGGCTAAGATCAGTGTACTGCAGCTGTACTGAGCGTTTGCTGCCCCAGTTATGTGCATTTTGGCCGATTTTATGTACAAAATGACATCCAAAAACGTTATAATTAATTAAATTGATATGATGAACACTAAGTTTATTGAAAAGTGAAAAAGTATTGTACACTATTTATCACTGAGAGCTTTAAAGCAAACCCTGGATATAATCACATGTTTATCCTAAAACACTTATAATATCAATACTTATATAAATACAGGACAAATACCTTGGAAGTATTTGTAGTTTTATTAAAATAGTGTTTTGAAGAAATGACATAGAGGCTGCCATTTTGCTGTGGTTATGACATAAAATAGTGTTGTCAAGGTAACAGGCAGTAACAGGTAACTAAGCAACATGAATTCCTGGGTTTAACCTTGTCAGTTTGAGCCGGAGCAAAGCCAAATACAGAAGGATTTTGTGGAATCTAGTAAAACTGAAGATAATCAAGAGGAAGAGGCAAGAACTGGACACTGTCAGTGGTGTTTTTGTGGAAACTGTTCACAGATGAAACTGTGGGAGTAACCATGGAAACACTATTTTATGTCATCAACCAAAATGGCGGCTCCCAGTAGCTTGAAAACAACATAAACAATGACAATTTTATAAAAAATTGTTTGTAATTTATTTTAATAAGCATGAGCAATACTAGTGTTTTAGCCATATTTGTCTTAATATCCAGGGTTCCCTTTAAATGCAAGATTATTCTAATTCACTTGTATGTATGTACCGTAATTTCTGCCCTATTGAGCGCACCTGAATATAAGCCGCACCAACTAAATTTAAATAAGAAAAGAGATAAAGTACATATATAAGCCGCACTTGTTAATAGTAAGTCTATGAGAATCTATAATTTTGCTGCATTGTTATATAAGCCGCAAAGTTCAAAGCTAAGGAAAAAAGTAGCGGCTTATAGTCCAGAAATTACGGTATGTATTTATTTCCCATTGGTCTTAACAAAAGTAAAGAGTAGGGCTGGGCGAAATGGCAAGAAATTTAAATCATGATTTTCTTAGAGCCAGATTATGGTTTTGGTTTTATCACGATTCTTAGACCGTTTTCTGTTGCCTTTGAGGGAAAATAAAATCATCTGCTTTTTGATTGGCTTTAGCTGTCACTCACAGAGGGACAAAGGCTGACCAGTGTTGCCAGATTTTCAGAGACAAACAAGCAACCAAGCATCAAAAAAAAAAAAACCGACCTCAGCATTTCAAGAAAACTTTTTAGAAATCTAATATTTTTAACATTGTATGTCACCTCTGAACAAGTATTTATTATTTTGCCATATTTTCATATTTTTCTAACATTCATAACGACTTTTAGACATTGAAAAATCCATGTTTCAGTCATAAATGTAAATACTTTAGTAAATCACCTGTGAAAAATTGCAAAAATTCATCTTTTACAACACAAAATTCATGAGAGACTTTAAAAAGAAAAGCCCACTTAAGGTTGTATTTGAACAGACAGGTAATCACAATATGACGGACAATAAATGCTTTGTATCTGTGCTAGGCTGTGTGAGCAGTTATTCTAAACATATCAGTCCTGAAAGAGTCTAGAAATATAAATGTAATATCAGATTTTAAATTAAGCTTCACTGAAATAGAAATACTTCCTGGAGTTGCTGCACAGAAATTGTAAAGGAAAAGATGTCATTTTAAGGCACATAAACTAAATGTTACCACTACGATGCCAATGCAACACCCTGTATGTACATTTGTCCTTCACAGAGACAATGTTTTGAGGTGGAGCATGACAGATTCCTTATGTCTTTTGAGCTTGGCCTTATGCTGCGACCAAATGGTGACTGACATTCCAAAGACAATCCAACTTCTCTCTGCTCGGTCATAAGAGAGCAATAGAACCACAGTCGTGACTCAAGTGTCTTGCTTCTGTTTGCACCAGAGAGCTCTGATCGATCATTCATGGCTCCGACTAATAAAAATGTATGATCATATTTAGGGATGTCACGATTAGGGATGCACCGATCCAGCTTTTTCTGTTCCGATACCGATTCCGATATTTTTGGCTTTAAGTATCTGCCGATACCCGATAGCAGCCGATACCAGTGTAAGGACTGAAATACCTTATTTTTCTTATCAAAACATAAGACATTTGGTCATATAATGTTATCTAACTATTATTTATAGTGCAAGCCACAACTTAACAACTTAATACGAATAAAATGTCAATCATTATGAGATGTTTTAGATGAACATGAGCTGGTAAATTACTCTCATTGTGCCCAATTAAAGGCACAACAATGGTATCAGCTGAACAGATATCATAGAACCGATACCAGATCCAGCAAAATACCTTGGATCGGCACCGATATCCGATCCAAGTATCGGATCGGTGCATCCCTAGTCACGATATCAAATTTAGTATTGAGATTATTATGATGCAAAAATCACGATTTATCGATTATTCACAATTACTATTACCACAACAAACCACAATCAAATCTTTTTCATTCTCCCTGTCAACCGTGCTACTTTTGATTAAAATAAACCTTCTAAATGAAACAATATTAATGTGACAAAACATTCTGCTACATTTGCTTTAATAAAGATTTTTATTTAAAATATATCTATATTTGAAAAGCAAATTTTGATACTTATTTAATTTTTAAGTGTATTTTTTTGCCAAATCAATATTCGCTGATCGCCATAACAAGGCTCACAAAATCACACATTTACTTTTACTATAGCAAAAAGATAAAAACATCTGCAGCAATAATCACTAGTTTCAGAAAAGGATCTAAAAACATAATTTTGTTTCCAAAAATGTCACGATTATTATTTTTTTGTTCTTAGTTACGTTTATATTGTGTTGGGAATAATCACGATTATCGATTAACCTAATAATCTTGACATCCCTAATCATAATGTGATCATACATTTGTTCCATCATCATTAACTTAACAGTCAGGGCGTTTACATGGAGGTCAAGAAAACCAGATAACTAGCCTAGTCCGATTTAAACCAGTTTTCCAAAGCTCATGTAAACCCAGGCAGACCTATTGAGCCGTAAACTGGTTTCGAAAAACCAATTGGCGCATGTGGTCCCCGACTGATTGTAGTCTGATTTCAAATGTCATGTAAACAGACAATCAGTCTGCAGCTGGACAAATGTAACTGAGCATGCTCACAACTCCTGTCCACTGCACATCCCAGCAATAAAATAAGAATTTAGAAGAATAAAGCTCCTGCACAAGTGGCACACACACAAACTCACATTTAACTCCATGTTTAACACTGATCTAAATGTTTAAACAGTCCTACATGTCCAAAACAAAAAACTGTGTCATTTTAAAAACAGTATTACAAACAGTTTATAATAATAAACAATATCAAGCTCTGAGCACTAACCACAGTGACTTTGTTTTAAATGTAAATTTTCAAAGTTTATTTTGTGTCTTAAGGTTAAAAATGTTAATATAGATAAACAAACAAAATCAAAAATTGTGGCTGCAAAATCAAAAACTTGTGCCTAAGGTGAATTGTCCCAACCCTATTTAACAACGTTCTTTGTCATTATCGGTCCTTAAAATCAGCTGGGGCCTACTCCAAACTTGTTATAAGCGTCACAATTGTTTGGGAAACTCTTGAGTGAAAACAGCCTTACCTGAGAGAAGGATCAATGGCAACAGACCAGACTCTGTCAAAAGTAGAAATGGTTGCTCTGGAGGAGCTCGACGTCAGAGTCCAAACCTACAACACAGACAGTCTCATTGTAAAGAAGTTGGAAAAAACAAAGAAGCTGAACAGTCGGAGATCGCCTTGTTAAATAAGCACAGACTCCTGTATGTGGTGGGCTACCTGACTACGTTACCAGCATTCTCTAAGGCTCTAAAAACATGGTTGTTGGAAGGTCAAACAGGTAATCACGTGTAACATGATGATTTATGTGTATATTGTATTTTTATTTTTAAACTCTGTTAACAAACTGCTAATTTACTTCTAATGAACTGTCCTTTTATCTGTCTGTGCAGTGAATGTGTGAGGCTTTGTGTGACTGTGTCTTTTTTCTGTCCTACATGTTCTTGACATCAACCTGCAGAGGGACTGAAGATGGAAATTAGCCACAATGGCTATAATCTTTACATATTTACATGCAAATGTTCATTAATATGTGTTGACCCTTTATTAAAAAAAAAAAAAGAAAGAAGAAATGTGCCAACTCATGGATGTTTTCTATTTACCACCGTGTCGAGATGTTGGCGCAGCGAATAGCGCTCTGGCCTCATAGCAAGAAGGTCCCGGGTTCGACTCCTGGGTCGCCCGGGGCCTTTATATGTGGAGTTTGCATGTTCTCCCTGTGTCTGTGTAGGTTTCCTCCGGGTACTCCGGTTTCCTAGTTCAACTAAAAACATGTCCAATGTGCCCCCCCTCCCCAGGACTACAGATGGAAATTAGCTGTAAGCTACAATCTGGTACAAGCATCCCTGCCATTGTGCTTAATGTAATTGTACATTGTCCTTAATAAACATTACCTTACCTAAAAAAAACTCATTAGCCACCACATAGCTTTAATATGATTTATTTATTCATTTTATTCATTCATTCATTCATTCATTCATTCATTCATTTATTTTCGGAATCTCTGTGGAGATTTAAACTGGGAATCTTTACTCCCAGAGCCAAGCACTGAGGGGGCACTGTTGAGCTTCATTGAACCATACCTCAGTCTGTCCAAAATAAAAATTGAACTAAGCTATACTAGCTATGCATCAAAATAAAAAACAGCAGCATCATTATGAAAATTACGATTTTAACAGTGTAATTGTGTAAAAATATTGTTTCCAGTGTCTGGGCTCGATCCTCACTGACCTTGACAGTTGTATCTCTGGATCCACTGATAATGAGTTCACCTCTGGAATCCAGACAGTTGATTTCCTGGCTGTGTCCTGGCAGCTTAGTCTGAGCACCACTTCTCCTGCAGTGGACCACAATAGTTCCATCACTGAAAAACAGGAATCATCATCACAATTTGCAGGATTTGTACTATTAAGTATTATGATTGATATTGTTCCATTAGTAGAGAAAGTAATAAAGAAGCCAAATGAAACAAAGTAAACTGAACACATGTACCTGCTGTGAAAAAATGTTCTCTATCTTAGCCTGTTATTATTATTTAATTGTTATTGCTTAATTTATCTTACTTTTAGTCTATAATCTTATGTATATAGGTTTTACTAAATGGTGAGAGTTATCATGACAAACACCAGCAGATGGCACTAGGTTCACATAAGCAGGCAAAAGAAGCAGCTTGTAGCAGAGTAAAACAATAAATGGTTTCTCTGCATTTGGAAAAAGCTTGGAGGTGAGTTGTGCTTGTCACAAATTACAAATTGAGCAGCAGAGAATGTGATGGATTATGGTTAATTTGCTTTACCATCCAGTCTCCATCACCACAAGTGTTCCCCAGGGTTATGTCTTTGGTCCTCTGCTCTTTGACGAGTTTATCAAAAAAGCAAATTGTCACACAGATGTGGGCAGAAGTTTTTGTCATATCATTCAATCTTGACTTTTGATTCATTTTTTTTTGTGCTAAAACTATCTTAAATTTAGACAGTATTATGCAAACTCAAGCCATTTGTTCTTATTAAGCTAAATGTCTATTCAAGAAAGCTTTAAATTTGCTTTAATAGGTGAAAGTGCCCTCTAAATTGAATGGGTGCGTAATAATATTCAGACTGTAAACAAGACTTGCGCTGAGACACGTGACCCTGGCGCTGTTCGCAGATGATTGACAGCTCTCCATAGAAGTGAACGCATGTGTTGCAATTAGTGCTTTTTTCTTCTCAACTCAAGACAAAATGTTTTGCTTATGTGGGAATCAAGTGGACAAATACACAACGTGAAGAGAATTTGTGCATGTAAATGAAAGTGCGTCGCTTATAAAGTGGAGAAAAGAGACTGAAAATAGCAAAATGCGGGAACGAGCGTCTCTCGAAGCGCTAATGTTGATAAGTAAAAGTTAAAAGCATTTAATTAACAATTACCTTTTTTCTTTAAAATGAAGACTGCAGGACAGACAAAAGCTTGTACTGCCACAGTTTATTTGCAGTTGACCAAAATAAAATGGGTCTAGCGTAAACTCTAGTGCGTGACAACTCCCATTCTGTACCGCGTGCATTTACTACAGTGTGATTGGCTAAAACCGGCTTAACACTAGGAGTTTAGAATCGTTTGCAATTTTTTGATGCGTCAGAAAAGAACAAGGCCACAGACATAAGGACATTCAAAAGGATTATTTGTCTCACAGTTGCATCATGTCGCAAAGGATTAGAGACAACACAAACTTGTGGAGCGCAGCAGTGAGTGGAGATTAGTGTGACACATGGTCGAGTGCAGAGTGTTTTCTTTCATGTGCGCGGTTGTAAAAGTTAATAATGAAACACGAGTGGATTAAACCAGGTTTATAAACATCACAGGCGAGCGGGGGGCTCATTAGAGGTAAAGAGTTGTTAGACTGGACCATGAAAAAGTTCCAGCAAACTCCGTGTTGGCCATGTTCTATAGGCTAAAGTCAGTGCTTCTCACATCATTTAAGGAGCAGGTGTGTATGGGCACAAAGTGTTACATTTATTTACAGATGATCAGGCAACGTTTGTTCTCTATTTTATGTGCATGTGCAGCATATGAACCTCACAAACTGGTATCGATACTCGATACCAGTTTGAACAAGTATCGATAAGCCCCCGCCTCCTTTTCCATCTCGCCCGCTAAGCCCCGCCCCCTTCTTCTCTCATTGGAGATGAAAATGATGAAACTATAGCCTATAAACTACATAAGAGCAAATGTGTCTGATAATAGTACAAAGCCCAGTCTTAATGTAAAGGTTCATGACTTAAGTTAATAATAAAACAAATAATACATTAAATACTATTATTTTAATCATATCAAAAAGAAAAACATGAAATAAAAATGAAAAATTTTTATTCTATCAAAAGAAAAAAAAGTATCGAAATCGGTATTGAGTATCGAGTTTTTTTCAGGTATCGAATCAAGTTTGAAATTTTAGTATCGTGACAACACTACCTGAATATAAGCCGCAGCCACTAGATTTAAGTAAAAAAAATGATAAAGTACATATACAGGCAGCACTTGTGTTAATAGTAAGTCTATGAGAATCTATATTTTTGCTGCATTGCCCTATAAGCTGCATAGTTCAAAGCACATGAAAAAAGTAGCGTCTTATAATCCATAAATTATGGTAGTTGCATTGATGCACAGACATAAGGAGAGAAAAAACAAAAAATCCTTACTCTGGCCACACCTCCCTGAACTCGTAGAGAAGCACATTGGGCTTAAAATCGGGCCAAAACTCCTGTGGTGTGCAGCCAGCTTAAAACTACCATACAGCACCGCGTGTATTTACTACAATGTGATTGGCTTAAACCACAATTAGAAAAACCTATAGCAAAAATACTGAAAAATTCGGAAATGAACGTATATGATTATGCTGCCTGTTGTGATATTGTCACTGTTGAAATTATTCACTTTGAACTTTGATTTTATTAGATCCCCTCATTTGCAGCAGCAGTACAAAGCACATACATACAGCTGACATTTCTTATATGCTGAATAACAAACTTTTCTGACATACCTTCCACTGCTGATTAAATACGAGTCGTTAAGAACAAAGCGGCACACATCGCCACTGTGACCGGAATAGATTTTAAACGGCTGGCTCAAAATCTTCTTGCCGTTTTGGTTCACGCTGTGAGCTCGTATTTCTGCAGCATGGGACAAGAAGAGTATATTTCCATCCATCTGCAGCCATGGCAAAAGGCTAGAAAGAAAACAAACACACAATTAAAAAGTAATAATTCATACACAGTATTATGTTGCAACAGTAAATAATACATCAGCAACTTTATTATAAGCTAGTGTAGATTTTTATTGGCCTTAACCACATTTACATT
The DNA here is from genome assembly GCA_038363315.1 of Mugilogobius chulae. NCBI lineage: Eukaryota > Metazoa > Chordata > Actinopteri > Gobiiformes > Gobiidae > Mugilogobius > Mugilogobius chulae. The sequence continues at coordinate 329,581 of JBBPFD010000685.1, forward strand.
GTTTTTTGTTACTTGCTTACATGAAAGGATAAGTTCATATGACACTAAACCTTAAACAGAGCTTTTTCTTTAGTTGAGGAATTTCAAAAAGACCGAGAGCTTGAAGGTGTAAAGTGTGTGTGACAGGTTAGACTACATTTTACAGAAAAACAAAGAGAACGTGATTATATTTAGCTACTAAACATTATGGCCTCGTTTTCACCCATTTGGGTGATTATTGCATCGAAGTTTAGAATTGCGACCTGTGTGCACGTGTTTTATCCGATCTATGTCCGCGCATTTTCAGCTATGCACACACCAACATAATATTGTTATAAACACATACACCTGGTCCTTTGGTGAACGCTATTCATCCATGTTCTGTAAAGTCCTTATAACATCAGAAGCAAAAGAGAAAATAATGTTCACATGCTTACTGATCCTATTCACCGTTCACTTCCTGCCCCCCTCACTTCTTCTACTTGGCAGCCAGCACTTCCTGTTTAGCTCGCAGATTATGCCTGTAGAACTTGATGATTTTATTTTAACCTCTTGTACATAATTCTGCGTTTGAGATTTCCCCATCAGACCAAATATCAGCAAACCATACAGGACCCTACTTTTAAACAAAGCTTTAACAGGACAAATCGCACTGCCAACAGAGTACTAAGCCTAGGGCAGAATAAAGGATAGAATAGCTGAATTAATTTATTTATTTAGTTAGTAGAGGGGTATTACGGCATCTTAACATTCACTTTTGCCATTCTACTGTATGCGCATGCACAATTGCAGAATA